>CM034146.1:949778462-950095994 GCA_019776745.2 Taxus chinensis | reverse complement strand
GAGAAAAAGAAACTCCTTTAAACTTATTCTCGACACTAAATCCGATCCCTTGGGTCCTATCCAATCTTTCCTTAACAATGATCTTGTGGTCGCTCTACGACCTCTTAAACCTCTTAATACACTTCTTGACCATCTTCTTGTTCAACAAGGCTTGAGCATCGACATATTTTCTTGGATTTATTTTACTTCCTCTAATGTATGCCACTCCATAACTACATAGTGACATTCGGGGGCACATGTTTCAAAGGAAATCCCAACGACCAATCAGAAGTTGCCACATGTCATTTTCATGTTCTTCCCAATATGAAAATTGTTAAAATGGCCATAAATTTCACTCTTCTACTCCAAATCTTGCAATCTCATTGGAGAGGTCTCCTCGAGCCCTTTAATTTTTCATCATCAGATTTGGAAATTAATGAGATTAGGTGGGAAAATGGGCAAGAAACATATGAATTTACAAGACTTAGATATGAAAGGACAAGAAATATCTTTGGGAATACGTGCAGAATCAGGAAAAATGACGTATTAAATCTACATTAGTTATAAAATCCATGAGTACTAGTAGGAAGTAACTCAAAATCAAGTCATATGATGATTATAATTTATGATTATGAGTGGCCCATGGGTTAATAAATAGAAGATGGTGTCACACATTTTTCATTAATGTATCTTTCTATGAATATAATTAATATTCACTCAAATATAAATGTTTTATCATTACAATTTTTAATTTTTTTACAGTTCACATAAACAACGAATACACTTTTCTATTTTTTCATAGTTCGCACGAATTTGAATTAAATGTATTAGTTTTTTGATTTGTACTCATGGTAAATTATATATAAGGACAAGTTAGAACTACTATAATTCAAAAGTTGTATAGCATTCCAATTTGAGCTCTCTCTTTTCTCATCATGTGTTGCTTAAGCTTTAGAGTTTGCCATTAAAATCAGTTATTTATGTTTACCCATTGACCCGCTATGGCTTACATTCCAAGGACCTTATTGTGCAAAATATTTTATGCCAGTGATGTTGAATTAGACTTTGTCAATCACATCTTAACCTTGCCTAATCCCATATATTCAGTGGAGGATTTTTATTTTGTTGATAGTGTATGTTTTGGTTTTCTTGGTAGGTTGGCTAGTGTTACCCATATCTTTCAAATGTATCAATTCCTCGTTCAGAATCTTTTCCTAAATGATATTTTAATTCTGAGGATGGACTTGTCCTAAAGCCTATCTGGAACAACTTCCACTCAAAGTTTACGGGGGTAGGAGGTGCACGCCCTGACGTAGATTCTTTGACAAAAGTTATTTCTGAGTTTTCGAAGAAAGTAGGAAGATTGGAGTGAAAGGTGTAGAGGGTCTTCAAACAGATAAATGTGAGAGTGGAATTACACCTGAGGGAGAAATCTGAGTCAAAAATTTTGGGGGAAGGGGAAGAATTGATCCTTTCCCTATTGTGGAAAAATGATGCAAGACTGGTTGGCCACGCCTGAAGGGAGGGTTGAGATTCTAAAGGTTTTAACTGGACATCCTCTTTCCCGAAAGAGTTTGATTGAAAAGGGGATGTATGCATCCTGCATCAGTCAAATTTTGTATGTATTTTAGGCCATGGATGATTACAAGGAATTTCATGAGAGGGAGGAGATACTACTCTTTGGCTCTGCACCAATCTCAGGTTCTCTTGCTTATATGGAACTGTGAGCAAGAACAGTCTTGTATAGTCGCATAACATATATCTATTTTGTCGATTTGTAAGTTTTTATGTCAAGATTGTTGTTTCCTCCTACAAGATATCTTTTGTGACTTTAGGTAGTACAGTTATATGGATTTAATTTGTACTTTGATGTGTGTGTGTGTAAGTTTCAAGGGTGAGGGCCCCAATAGATACCTCTTCTATTGTGTAAAAAATAAATAGTAATTTAGTTTTGTGAGTGTCGTAACATTTTATTATTAATAGAAGCATTCTTAATTTAAAAAAAAACACTGAAATACTTTTTTTCTTGTCAATATTTGGAAATTTTCATTTAAGGGTGTTCACCAAACTATTTTTACAAGATTCACCTTTCGATCTGCAACTATTTTTAATATTTTTACCATTTCACCATAAAACAAAACCCGACATTACTAGATTCGCAAAAACAACGAAATTAGTTACAAGGAAATTCACCACGATTTTTATAATTTTTTAAGGCGTGTTTCTTAAAATTTTCTCTGTTCAATATTGTGATTATTCAGTTATATTTTGTTGAAATTAAAATGGAGGAAGAATAAAAGGCTTTAGTTTGTTGTGTTTTGTACCTAACACTTGGGATAACCTAGTTATCGCTATTACTAGTACTACATCAACATTAAAAGTTAAGGATGTATTAGTGACTTTATTATTGGAAGAGATGAGGTAAAAATCCACATAATATTATCAAACAAATAATGTGTTGTTTGTGAGGCCTTTTACCTAAAAGAGAAACAAGAAAAGGCCAAGACAGTCAAAACCCATAAGTAAATTGAAGACTATAACAAAAGATAAAATAAAATGTTGGAAGTGTGGTAAAATGGGGAATTTCAAAAAAGATCACAGATATAAAAAGGCTGAAAAGAATAAATCATTTGAAAATGTCAGATCTTCATATATGATATCCTCTACTGAAGACTCGAGAAATTTTTTTTTGACAACTTCAAGATTGCAAGCATGCGATGATGCATGTTTGATTGACTTACATTCCTATTTTTATATGAATCCTCCTAGGAAGTGGTTCTATGAATATGAAAATATCAATGAAATTGATGTATTCCTAGGAGAAAAATTAATTTACAAGATCATAGTTCATGGGAAAGGTAATTTGAATTTCCAAAATAATGGATTAAAACCCTCACTGGTGTTCTACACATTCTAGGTTAACTAAAAACATAATATCTATTTAAAAATGAATGGTTTGGATGTGTAGGTAATTTCTAATAAGGATAACTATAATCTGGTTCAAGGAGAAATGGTATTAGAAATAGGAGATCATGCAAGAAATCTATTCAAACTTGAGGCAAACATTGTAAGTGATGAGTGGAATAGCTATATGAATCATGAGGATAACAATGTTTCATATTTTGATCCTACACCTCCTACAAAGAATATAATGATGTAGCATTAGACGATGGGGCATATTAGAGAGAAAGTCATTCAAACATTAGTAAAAAAGTTATGGTTGAATTTTTTTATGATTTTCCTTAATATTTTGATTTCTATGAGCACTATGTATTTGGAGAGAAAACTAGAGTAAAGTTTCCTGACAATGTTATAAGATCATAGTGATGTGCTTAGACTTATGAAAGTTTTGTCAATAGGAAAATATTTGTATTATGTCACTTTTGTAATTGATATCTCAAGGAAACCTCACTATATATTCAGAAAAAATATGATATTTTTAATAAGTACAAAATGTTTAAGGCTCTTGTGGAAAATCAGACAAAAAAGAAAATAAAGACTTTGAGAATTGATAATAGTGGGGATTATTTCTATAATGCCTTTGAGTAATTTTGTAAATAATGTGGAATATAAAGGGAAAAGACAAGTCCATATATACCAAAATCAAAATGGATTCATAAAAAGAATGAACACAACTATGTTGGATAAGGGCAAAAGCATGTATAGTAGTACATGTTTGCAAAAGAATTTTGGGAAAAAGTAGTAAAAACTACTTGTTACTTGATCATAGATCAACTACATCAGCCTTTGAAAATAAAAATCTACAATAAGCATGAATTAGTTAGAATCCCTATATTTGACATTTAAGGGTATTTGGTTGTGTTGTTTATATGTGTATTCCAAAAGAAAAAAGGACAAAGTTAGATCATAAAAGTGTTAATTTTACATTTATTATATATTCTAATGGTGTAAAAGTATACATGATATGGAATCCAGAAACGTAGAAGATTGTTTACATTCATAATGTAAGCTTTAGAGAGGTTAAGGGGATTCCACAACATGAAGAAAAATTAAAGAAATATCATGAGCAGGATCATGTTGAACTAGAAGATAGTCAATATGTGTCTAAATTTGATGCAACTGTAGAACAACCATAAAATTGAAAGAGGAATATTTAGATGGATTAGATGAGGAGGAACTAGAAGATGCAGAACCAAAAACTCCAATTGGGTTATAAGAATACTTGATAGGCATAATCCTCCTGATTTTCATTCCATGTTTCTTTATCACATTTTTTGTTACTAATAAAGAGCCCAAGATTGTAAAGAATACATTTTGTACAAAATAAACTAAGTCTTGGAAGAAGGTCATGGAGAAATAAATGAAGTCCTTGGAGAAGATGCATACATGGGACTTGGTTAAGTTACATCTAAGAAGAAAATGTGTTAGTTGCAAATGGGAAAATGGAGAAGTATAAATATTTCTTGGTAGAAAATGGATTCTCTCAACTAGAGGAACTTGGTTTTGGTGACATTTTTTCTCTTTTTCTAATTTACATTCAATTATATTTATTGTATTTATCATCACTTCTTTCGATTTGGGAGTAGAATATATGGATGTAAAGCCAACTTTTCTACATGGTGAAATTGTTGAGGAAACCTACATGGAACAACCTTCAAAGTTAAGGGAAAGGAGGATTTGGTGTGCAAGCTGAAAATTTATCATTATAACTTGAAGTAATCACCAAGAATGTGGAACCAAAATATTCATAGGTGTGTGTTTGGAAGAAGCAAAGCTATTCCACATGTTTATTTTAGACACGAAAGTGAAATTTTGCTATCACAATATTGTATATGGATGGCTGATGCTGATCAAAGTAGATTATTTCATACATTCAATCAATAGTTAAGGTTCAAACAACACCTTTACTTCTAACTTTGCATATGAGGATCATTCAAAAGCCTAAAATGACTTATAAATGCAAAAATTGATCCAATACCACCTTAAGGCCTTCACTAATCACTATACCCTATTCTATAAACCACATACCTTGCATTCAATGTATTTTCAACTCCTATGATGACCATAATTCATGAAACCTCACTTTCCACTTATCTTTCACCAACTTCTCCTTCACTCTTCTTGACTAACCCTTCACTCAAACAAGCATATTCTTGCTTCTTAACCTTCAATGGCTCATTCAATACCTTGTATCATGTCATCCACATCAAATTAATGTTAAATAAATCACAACTTGATGCAAAAATATTCAAAACTCAAACTTTCACCTAACTTTATCTAAACTACCCTTCTTAATTCTTAAGATCAAGGCTCGCGTTAGCTTCATGATTGGAGGAATATATAGTTACCCATAACAAATTTTTAACTTTCTCGAGTACCCTTTACCTTTTTCACAGTGTGCGTAAAATCTTATAAACTAACTCCTTAATATCTTTTCATAAAGACTACTTTCCTTTCCTTGGCTCACTAGGTCATTCTAGCCCAGTTTCAGTCAATTTCCCTTCGTATCTTTCTTTGCATGAGGTATCAAAACAAAAACTCAATATTTTTGGATACCCATTTCAAAGTTCTAGTTGTGAGAAAATTTTCATGATTGAACTCCAAAGATAAACCATACTTCCTTTGTTAAGGGACCTTCAAAATTAGGTCTTATAATGTGTATGCCTATCTCCCACTAGAGTGTCATGATTATCTTGAGTTTTAACCCTTAGTTGCTTAAAATTCTTTCAAAATCCCTTTTATTGGTCTTTCACCATGCTTTCTTTCAATTTTTAGGATTAAATTCCACTTGCAAGGGCTTCAAACTTAATTTCCTTCCAAAACCCTAACTGTTAATTTTGAGTGAGCCCGAGAAGCTCAAAAAACTCTATAAAATGGATGATTCTTGATGTCAAAGCTTGTCACTTGACATGGAGGTTTATCTTAATCATTTCTAGGGTCATGAGTTACTAGTGAGGTCTCAAGGAATAACCAACCCTTAAAACATGTGGTTTTTTACTCTCCAAGAAAGGGAAAACAAAGTTTATTAAACCATGCACAGTCAACTTAAAAGGAGACTAAATTCATAAGACAATCCACTAATTCATCCTCCAAGATAACATTGTATTTACTCTTAATGATAATCTTCACACACAGAATACAAAGTTCACAAACTTTAAGTTTACTCAAGCTATGGAAAACACATATTGCTCACATTTGTTGGCTCTTACTCGGTCCTAGCCTCTAAGGGTCCTTGCATGCTATAAAAGTATCATGATATTCAACTCATAAACCTTGAAATAAAAAATTCATCACTTACCATCATGTATTTACTGTTTTAGAAGAACTTTATACTATTAGTTATGATCAAAACAACCAAAACCTTGTTAGACTCAACTTCATTGTTTATGCATAGTTTAATGCATCAATGTTTATACAAGAAAACAATGAACTTCAACTTAAACTTCTACTAATCCTCCTGTCAAGGTTCAATCACACTTTCCAAATGAAAAACAAGGAGATACCACACAACTCAAATTCAATCATGATCAAGACAATATTCTCATACAAAAACGAAGTATTTCTATAGTTATATGACTATGTTCTACAAAAACCACTCTTACTCTCTACATTCTCCTATCACGGACCTCTCTTTTCTCGAGGCATCCTCTCCTCTTTCTCCTAGGAGGATCACTAACTCCCATTCATTTGAATTCTCACCTTTTTAAGTCTAACTTCCAAGAAAGCCTAACTAACTCCTTGATGACTCCTCACATACCCCTTAACACATTATGGGCATTTTTACATCTTTTTCAACTTTTATTGACTCGTATTCATACTAGGACCTATGTCATCATACCTAGACACCTATATACTCCCTTCCAAAGCATTACAACCTCTCTTTAACTCCATGACAATCTACCTTCCTCATTTTCTAGAATTGCAAGTTTGAATCCTATTTTTTGAGGGAAAATACAATCATGGAGAAATTCAAATTTTCAAGCCTTCTCACTTGCTTGAAATGATTCCTATAGGCCTATTAAGACCTTTAAGGCTTTCGAACAACTCAAAATCATGACTAGAAGAATGGTTATCACTTTGATGCTCTTCATTCCCTAATGCTCCCACATCAATGACATGACATTAATTGGTAATAACAAAGAAATTATTAGTCAAGTATAGTATTAATTATTATCTCAATTCAATATGAAGGATCTAGGTACTGCAAACTTTATTTTAGGCATGGAACTTAAAAGAGATCTTGTAAATAGGAAACTATGGTTAAACTAAATGAAATATGTTAAGATGATACTACAAATGTTTAAGGTGCATAAAATTAAACTATTTAGTACTCCTTTTCATATTGGTTAAAATTATCTACTAAATAATTTCCTAAAATAGAAGAAGAAATTAAGGGCATGTGTTAATTAAGTATGATAGTGTTGTTGGAGGTTTGATATATGCAATGGTATGTACTAGACCTGATATTTTTCATACAATGAGAATAGTGAGAAGATTTATGTCAAATATAGGAAAGGAGCAGTAGAATGTAGTGAAGGGGATCTTCAAGTATTTGAGTGGGATATATGATAATGCAATTTTCTACCAGGGTAATCCATGTGAAAGAAAAACATTAAGTCTATATGGTTTTGTAGACTCTGATTGGGGTCGATATTTAGATATGTGTGGGGTCTACCCATATGTATATTTTCAACTTAATTGATGGAATGGTAAGTTGGATAAGTGAACTATAGACTAGTGTTCTAATATCCACCACAGGAGAGATTTCAATGCTACTACTCATACAATCAAGGAATCAATTTGGCTTCAAATGTGTTTTTCCAACTATCGGGTTGATTCAAAATAATGTAAGGATATATTATAACTCTCAAAGTTACTTATGTCTGGTAAAAAAACTTGGGTATCACTCTAAAATGAAACACATTGATGTGTAGTACCATTTTGTAAGGGAAATGAAAGAGGATAAAAAAATATAATGTTGGAAAGGGTGGATATAGATGAGAATGTTGTCGATTTGCTAATGATTTCACTTTTTTAAAATTCCTATTTCATTCCCTTTTAATATTTAGTGTGTTTCTAATTAACATACATAAAAAGGATGAAATAATACAACACGTGGATATTCTAATTTAATTAAATTTTAATATTAATTTCCCAAATCATAATGATGCTTTACAAAGTGACTATTGACCTAGAAACTATCAAAACACAAAGGAGAAATTACACTTAGTTGATATTGTGTGGATTTGAGAGATTTTGATTGATCTGAGTGCAAAAACAAGCTAATCTAGAACTGAAAGTGCTTCATTGTTTAAACAGGCACCTAAAACTTTACCTAGTCAAAAGCATACAACTAGGTCAAACCATTTATATGGTCCTAACCCTTCACTACGGTCTTGGACCTCCTTAGATTCTGGCTCCAAAACTTTTTGTGTACTGTTATCCAATTTTACACACTTGACAAAATTAGAAAATAGGGTCCTATTGGATCTTGGGACCAGGAATAGTTCATCCATGATCATTCCTGGTCATTTTAAGTAAATTTTGCATTTAAGGATCATTATGTTTTTTCAGGAGGTTACGAATCATCTTGTTTTATTTTTCACTTTTCCAAGTCTTGGAGGTTGGAGATTTGCTTAGAGTGAGAGATTTCCCTAGCGTTTCCACATTCATCCGACATGAGCAAAAAAACATCAAAATTGATAAATAATGTTTAAAATGTCCTATTGTGCTTCCATTACCTCTGTAGTATCAATAAGGAGTGATGAAGTTTACAAATCAAGGTAGGATCATGTTTACAGTAGCAAAATAGACTATTGGATGAGCCAACTCACTGAGTAGCTCGACAATCTACTCGATAAGATCAATAAAAATCTTCGACGAACTACTTGGTGAGCTCAATACAAATCTTGGACGAGCTACAAGATCATGTGGTGAGATCATTTTGAATGAGTCTTGTGGAGCCCCGTTATTTTCAACTCAAGCTAACCATGGGATGCTCGATCCCGATAGAGTTAGTTTGGTTTTGAGTTAATATGGTGTTCAAAAATACACACATGGTGTGATGAGCTCATTGGAATCTAACGAGCTCATGGAGGCACACAAGGAACTCAGCGAACCTTGTGAATGAGTCATTAAAGGGAACCAAAGGCTCACCTGATGTTGCAACATTGAGTTGAGCTCGTTAGGTGAGGCATAGCTCGAGACGTATTGACATTGTAGGCTCAGCTCAAAGCCAATGCAAAATAGACAAGTTTGTGAGAAAAAGGGAATTCAAAGCATGGCTTGATGGGTGGATGGACGATATCCTGGGTGAGGATGCATTACCATGATACCCAAGTCACTCAGGGCTATGTGAATAAGGGAAGCTCGAGTTGAGATGAGCTAATGCTCAGCAGAGAAAATGGAACTCAACTCAGCATGTGAATAAATCATTGATGCTTGAAGGAGAACATGAGATCATTGTGTGTTTGAAGGGTCAGCTCAACAATGAAGGAAGACAAAATAAATATAATGGTACATCGATACGTTTCCAACGTAGAGCAAGGAGGTGAGGTAATAACTCGTGGGTTGCTATGTGATGGAGAGCTCAATGTATTGAGCTAAAGTGAATGACCATGCTGATTCAAGTGAGTTACTCAGTGAAAAAATGAATCGATTTATGATTTAATAGAGGAGGATTCCGATCAGTGACACAATGCATGAAATGTCAATTTAGTGTTGAGAAACGACTTGATGTATAGAGTTCTCATGCTCATGGAGGAGGTGGATGAGCTCTTGAAAATAAGTTAGGTAGAGATTTAGCTCTATAGATTCATCAACGTATGGTGAGAAGCATTGATGAGGAGCTAATGAATTTGCTCGTAGGTATCTGAGTCAAGGTCCACTGGAATCAATGTGGGAGCTTGACGCGGGCAAGAGAGATGATTTTGGGCTCAGATGGGGCTAAGTTTAGAGCTCGCAAATCCTAACTCAATGGGCATACAAATATGGCTTGGTGGGAGATATTCAAGTTAGAGCCAGTTTGACATTTTGGCAGTAGCAAGCCAAGGTAAAATTTCCACGTTCATTGGAATTGTAGAGATTAGAGACCAATTCGTTGAGTTAGTGTCAAGGCAAAGTGGCCTCAAATTCCCAAAGCCCACTAATTCAAATTATCAAGGCCAAAGATAGTAACTCAATGTGGGATGAATAGTGTTCGGGCTCCAAATTTGGAAGATCCAATACGGGAAAATCATCGAGGCAAATGGGGAGTTCATCTCCAAGTTGGTCGAGTCATGAGCCAACACATTCGGTGGAGTATGTGGCACAATGGTTCTGAGGTGTTTGGCGGGTAATTCGGTGAGGTCAACAAAGCGGTTGAGACGATGGTTGTAATGATTTTCAATGTGAAATGTGCCGAGTAATTAGGAGTTGAGCTTATACGAAGGTGCTGCATGGAGAAAAATGCTCACCGAGCTAATAGGCAGGGTAAATATTCGGAGTCAGTAAAGTGAACTTAGACTGAGTCAAGAATGATGATTTGGGGGGGGGGGGGGGAATAAGAACGTTGAACCAAGCATATGCGAAGATCTCGAATATGGTAGGTTAGGCAGATTAGGTCATGGATCGAGCTAAGTAAACAACTTCATGTTCGTCGAAAAAGAAAAGATCAGAGCGAGCTATGTAAATACATCGCACCTGTTATAGGATTCAACTCATCCTAATGTAGTAGAGGATCCAAATACCATCAAAGGAGGTTGGTGAGTCAAGGGGGAGAGTTCGATAGCTTGGCTCGGTGACTAAATCATTTGAGTGAGTATAACCAACATTACAAAGGCTTGTGGATCATTTTGAATCGACCTATACATAAACATGGTTGAGGCATGGTGAAAGATCTTGTCATGTGGAATGTCATTTTGGAGGACGAGTTCATACTAAGAATGGTAACATCGAGCGAGCCTTTCAAATGGTGCAAAGATGGCGAGTCAAATGGATTTGGCTTGACAAGTTGAAGTCAAATTAAAAATTCTCAAGTTTGGCATGATGGGAGCTAATGTATATTTGAGATGTTCAACGATCTCTAGGCAACTCGGTTAGTCGAGTTATGAGCGAGCTCACCAGGAAAATGGAGTGTCAGTCGATCCATTGAGAGCTCGTCACATGGATAGTGAGCTGAAAGAAAGAATGAGCTCGTGAAAGGGGAGTGGTTTGAGTTGTTGAACAAGTCATCGGGAATTGGAGCCCGCGAAGGCAAAAACACAAGGCAGTCAACTCGGTCACGTAAACATGAGAGGATGGAAAACTGGTTGACCAAGTTAGCATTAAGGTCCCTTCAAAACACCAACCGGACCTTAGGGGTCCCACTTAATAAATTTTTTATTTTTATTAAAATATTTTAATAAATAATATTTTTATTATTTAAATATTTTATCAAAAATATTATTTTTATTAAATGGAGGATAAGTTCAAATTTTGAATTTATTAAGCATGATGGAATGTTCTTAATTGATGCATTTAATGTAGGCCATCATGTGCCTTCATTTTAGGCCAAGGAATTTATGACTTCTCCTCTCTTCTCTCACAAAATTCTTCTATAAATGTAAGTTGAAAGTTCATTCCAGGTGGTTACACATTGGTTTTAGAACTTAGACATGTGACACTAGTTGGAAAAGTTAGAGATCTTAGATAAGTGTATATTTTTCAAGATTCCTACAAGTTAACTTTGTGGATTTAGGAACTTTAAAGCCTCCTTTCCAAGACTATAATGGCAACTATTTCATCTTCTGACTGTAATGATGCATTGTGCATGTTGTTGAAGTAATAGAAGTGTATGTTTTGTGACTACCATTAGTCCTTTTCATCATTCCACATACTTCTTTGTCCCTTTCTCATGCTTACATATACACTGTGTAAGTTTAAGTTTCTATTGCAGGTTCTTAGAGTTTTGTGCTTATCAAGTGGTGGAGTTTTACATGTAGTTTAGTTGTGGTTTTTATTCCTCCTTAATTTCAATTTTCTTCACTAGAAGACTGATATATTGTTTGTCCGATTTAGTTTTAACAAAGGGAACACATGCTCTTTAGTTTGTGGTATTATTTTTACCATTTCAAAGTTGCAGTAGGTGAAGTTTTATTGTGGTGCACAACACCCTCTTCAAATTAACCCTTACTGAATCTGGAAACACCCTTTATTTGGTGCATCACCATCCCTAGTATAGTTTCATTTATTTTAAATTTCTTTCCCTGAATACCATGAAAAATGTTAGCATAGGTCTAGATAACAATTTTATCACACTACGAGTAGTACAACACTTAGTTTAGGAAGAGGAAGTCGGCCTTCTCCATAAATTTACCTTGAGCCCAAATCCCACATCTTGAGAGGTGATCCCATGTTACCCAATCAAACTGAATGTCATGTTCACATTCTGGCCATTCAGGGGTTGTGGTGATTTGGCAATAACATGTACCTCACCTACTTAGAAATAATTGTCGTTATGCGTTGATCTTCTTTACTTTCCTTTGGAATTTCTTTATAACTCTTCTCAAACCTTCAAACACTCATAATGTAAAATGGGGTTCTTGTAATACAAATTTATGTGGGTTATGGGCACCCCTGTGCACCACAAACATCACTAATACTCCGAAGAGGGAGCAAACTACGCATCATTCTCCTAGTATGTGATATCTACTATAGTGTAATCAAAATTTCACAAACATACTTTGACACTACGTTGTTTTCGTTTTACATTTGCTCAAATACTTGGGAAGGGCCACTTTACTTGCTTGTGGAGAGAAAATGGAAAACATTGGACCTGGGAGAAGATTTCAAACCTGTAGAGGGGTGCTTCTCTAATAGATTTACATAAGTCAATTCGTTGTTTACAGAACAATAAATGCATTTAGCGCTCGCTTCAACATGAGGAGAACATAAGGTGTTATGGCCTTAAATGAGGTATGAAAAACTTTCTTATATAATCTTATGATGGTTATTATGTCAAGAAAGGCTGACTAAGTGGGAATATTAGTCCATATGAAGATTATTTTAGTGCACAATGTGTCGGGCTAAAACCGGTACAACATGTTCAAGTTGTAGATTTAGACAAACTGACCCAAACTGGTGGTTTTGACCTAAAGGGAAAAATTAGAGTTTATCTTTCTGGGTCAGAGGATGGATTTCTTTAGATGCATTTTATGTTATGAAACCTCATGAAATGATGAAAAAAAGGTGTGTAAAGATAATAAATTATCCAAGGAGATATCAGGTTGTGTTAAGAAAGAGTGAGGAGGGTGTATCTGTGTATGCAAGTGTGCAATATCAAGACTAGTTGTGTCAAAGGATAAATTGCCAAATTTGAGCATCTA
Source organism: Taxus chinensis (assembly GCA_019776745.2). Lineage (NCBI taxonomy): Eukaryota > Viridiplantae > Streptophyta > Pinopsida > Cupressales > Taxaceae > Taxus > Taxus chinensis. Next base: position 950,082,711 of record CM034146.1, on the reverse strand, counting down.
CATTTTCCCACCTTTAATTATGAAATGAAAAATGCATGCTTAAAGGAAAACATACCTGAGTGTGTAGACACACTTTTTCTTTTCTCACAATAACTTTGTTTTACAATATTTCGTTGTGTTGGTGTTAACACACTCCAAAATGAAACCCACAACACAAAGTGTAGTCAATGCTCAAGATAAGAAATTTAAATTCAACTCAAAATGTAATTAAATTTATATAGAGAAATGTGTAATGAGAAATTCCAAAAGAGATGTAAAACATGGAAGGAATACACATGTTTTTCTTGCGGAGGGAATGTGCTCCTATTCTTGTGCTTTGAGGTTGTTCTAATGAATAATTGACAGTGATCAATCCCCTATTGTTCCAAGGATAGGTCGTTGTGTTAGGTTTACCAACCCAACACATGAATTTCAAAGAAATTAGCTAAGTCAAGAGGATTAGAACTAACACCTAGTAGTCCTACAACAAAGCTAAATCAATATCAATACATCATCATGCTAAGAGCTAAACAAGTAATAAACATCAATACTATGCATTATAATCTTGAAAATAAACCTCAAGCTAACATATAACATTTATTGCTCTACTCTTTAGAAAGCTAAATCAATAAACTAGACCTATGTAGATCTTTTAGCTATCAAAATGAGATAGTGGTTGCTTGATCCAAGATGATCAAAGATGGAGGTTCATCAAGCCATGGCTTATTAGGCCTTTCTTGATTAACTCCATTTTTCTTCACAACACTAACTTGATTGTTTGAATGCAAAAGGATGATGCTTAGCTCCACTCTAATGGAGGAATGCTCAAAGATGGTAAAATGGCTATAGTGTATTAATATATGCTCACTTTTTTTATCAAGGAGTAGGTGTAAGTGTAAAGGTAGAGGAGGGCTCTTTATATAGCCCAATGGATAGAAGAATTTCTACATCCTCTCTTCATGTGGGATAAATGGAGAGGTTGGGTTAGTTGTGGATAAGGGAGGTTTAGAAAGGGTTGAGTCAACCTTAGGAGAGTTTAGTTTTTCCTTTAGTGACCCATGGGGCTTGAGGGGCTTTATTAATTAATCAAAGTGATTAATTAATGGGTGTGCAAGCTTATATAAGCTTTTTAGAGGAATAATTAACATGATTTAGACTATGAGAGGGATTTAATCAAATAAATGATGATTTATTGATTTAATGGAAGAGGAAGCTAATTAATTAATAATAATTAATTAGTCTAGATAGAAAGGAGGGAATTAATTAGAAATAATTAATTAATATAGATAGGGGGAGCTTAATTAATTAGAAATAATTAATTAATCTAGATAGAAAGGGGAGTGATTAACGGAAGGTGATTGTTGGAGAAGAGTTAATTAACTAGCGTAATGTAGCTAATTAATGGTGATATAAGAGGAAGTGTGCTATATTGACGATATGTCATCAATTTGTGGGAAAGAGGATAATTAGCACAATTTAAGTATTTAAATTGCTTGGGTTAAATTATAGGTGTCTACATTTTCCCCTCTTTGGGGTGGTGTAAGTGACACCACTTCAAAGATAGTAGACAGATAAATTTTGAAAGTGTAGAAGAAAAATTAGTAGAAGTGAGAGATGCCCCCTCGAGTGTCGATGGGGTGATGAAAGAAGGCAACCGACAATTGAAAAATATGGTGAGAGAAAGGAAATAGAAGAATGGGTAGGAGCAAGATGCCCCAGGTGAATAAGAAGAATAGTGTTGATAGGAGAATGATGTAGAAGAGGAATGAAGATGAAAAGAAAAGAGAAATATTTCATCCAGTGTATTGAAACAACTTTATTGTCATCATATTGCCAAAGATCTATGTCATCGGTCCTTATTAAAAATATAAGCATACGACAAAAGTAGAATGACATGAAAATCCATACTACAAACAATTGTCCATTGCTGAAAACACCAACTCCATGCAACATACAAAATGCAATGCAATACGAGAAAGTAAAATATACCTAACTCCTTGCAACATACATAATGCAATGCAATACGAGAAAGTAAACAAGCTAACCTAACAGAGAAACATAATGTGCAATGTTTTTGTTATCAAGATTTGATTTTGACCTATGTGAATTAACAACAAGGGTTAAAAGATGGTTCCCCAAGAAAGGATACATGCAAGGGGAATAACGAGGATACTTGGGTCCTATGAAAATCAATCGTGCACTATGAAACAGTACCAAGCAACTCATTGTGCCCCAGAGTACAGACATAGTAAGAAAACCAACTTTGTTGATGGAGGTAGATCAAGATGATCCATGAGTCACACACAAGCTCAAGCGAGAACCAAAGAGAGATGTTTTTTAGGATGATTTATATTGTTTTTTATTTTTCTCAAAACATATTTGAATGTTTTTTTGATTTTCTATAAGTTTTTCTGAAGCTATGTACAGGAAGACAAAGAAGCATGGATGCCCCCAGTGATAGATGGGATGTACAAGGGCGGAATGCCACACATACGAGAAAGTATAAGATGTGATATGCCCCAATGATTAGGTGGGAGTATTCAAAGACAAACTCTTCACATATAGAAGGGGGATCAAGGCCAATATAAAATAGGTTCAATCCTGAGGGAGCAAGGATGCCCCCAACGTAAGTTAGCCAAGAAACACATGAGAGAAAAGAAGTAGAAATTTGATTTATTAAAGGGGGACAAAGGTTCCTGCAAACATGGAAAAGAGGACATCCTATACACATGGATGTTCTAAACAATTTCCAAAGAACAAAGGATGCTATGAAAATATTTAGAAGTTGTTCGATGAAAAAGTGATTAGCCCAAGGCACAAATCATGAGACAAGACATGCACTAAAGAAATAGTTTGAACAAGGTCCAAAAAGTAACACTTGATAACATACTAATCATGTTTACTCATCGAGATCCTGTGTGTGCACGTGGAAATGAATTACCTCTTGAAGGAAAGATTTGATAGACAACAAGTGAAGACACTAGTCAATGTGTAGGAATGATTTAGTTTGAAAGGTGATTTGTGAATGGATTGTGGAAGGAGAGCCGTACATTTCTCTGTTGTCAGCCAGGCATCCATAGCCCCGATGGAGATGCATTTGATTCTAATCACAACATTGATCTACCACCAGTCAGGTGTCCATAGCCCCGGTAGAGATTATTGGAAATACCCCAAGAGAGAGTTATATATCAATTTTCTTTTCTTTTAGCTTTTACTTTTTGATTGATTGATTTTGATTCTTTTGATTTCTGAAAACTTATTTCAGCTCTCTTGTTTGACAAGGGGTTAAGAACCACTGATGGCTTGATGGAAGGATGTGGAAGTGATTGTAATGATGACATTGGATAGTGTCAACAAATATGCCCAAAAATTCTTCCCAACAAGTTTATTATATGTAGATAGTGATAGGATCTCTAAGAGGTCAGTTGTTCTTTAATTTACCAAGGTGATGAAAGACCAAGGTCAAATGGATACCATAGAGATAAATGTCACAAAATGCATGTGAATAGGCTAACCACAATAACATCAAGGGATGAAAATGGTGGATGACTTGTAGAGGAATATGAAAGAAAGGAAGAAAGAACATCCATGTGTATACAATACCTGATTGCAATGTTTGATCTTTGTACCTTTGATTTTGTTTTTGTAATGTTTTAATGTTTTCTCATTTTTTTGTATTTTTGAACTATTTTATGATTTTTTATTTTTATTTTTTTTTTTTGGAAGTTAGGACCAATAATGTCACTCTGCATGATAGGATCCAACAACAATGTGTGCGAATTCCTTAATAAGGGAGACTAACGCGTTTGTTTATCAAGAGTGATATTATCCCGATCTCGATGATCATGGTGAGTTCACACTCAAACAAATGACTGTGACTTGTTTTGAAACATGGGTTTCGTATGTGGGAGTTTGAGTTCCCTATCCATAGGTTTTTTCACTTTGCGTCATACTTGATGGGTACGTTGGTGTGCATTCTAGAATCACGTTTGATTTTTAATTTTATAATCGTTTGAGTTGTTGGGAGCTTTGGAGCTCTTCTGTGTTTTGGTCTTAGCTTGGTAAAAAAATTGTCTAGGTTTCTTATAAGCTAATGCTTGACTTGTCTGATCCTGAGAAGTGAGAGAAGAACGTGGACATTTAGAATTGATATGAGAAATGATGATGGGCTTGCCAAAATATTTGGTAGAAGAAGAATGTGATGGATGAAAAGGATATGGTCCAAGGATTGAAGAAGATGGGCTACCAGGAGGTGAGCCATAGATAGAAGATGGAAGGGCTACTAGGATGTGGCCCAAAATAGAAGAAGAAGGGCTACTAGGATGTGACCCATAGATGTAAGATGATGGGCTACTAGGATGTGGCCCAAGAATAGAAGATGATGGACTACCCGGGGGTGATCCATACATAGAAGACAAGGGGCTAGTTTGACATGCCCCAAGAATAGAAGATAGTGGACTACTCAAAAATGTCCCACAAATAGCAGAGGGAGGGCTACTAAAAGGTGACCCACACCTAGACGAAGATGAAGGGCTACTTGGTGTTGACCCCATAAGAGATTGTGATTGAGGAATTATGATAGACAAAGAGTGATTGGGTGATGAGAAGATAGGCCATGGATCAATGCAAGACCAAGGAGTTTCATCACATAATGAAGAATGTGAAGATGGAAGAATAAGAGGAGGATCAATTTGCATGATTTGAGGCTCTTCCTCCATTTCTTGATAAAAGGAATCAACCTTTTCCTCACAATATGCAGATGCATAGAATTCTAAAGAGAATCCTTGCTCATAATTTTTAAAGGGATATCTTCGTGTGCCCCTATAAATGCCATGATTTTTTCTTCATTCTGAAAGAGATCAATCAGTATGAGTTGTTGATCGACCACTAGGGGTTGATTGGAAGAAAGAGGTTCAATTGGTGTGGAAGACTTAAATATGTTTGATGATGATTGATAGAATAAGATGACATGGGGGATGAAGAAGATGTGGAGCTAGATGTCTCGAGAGTAGAAGAAGGTGGTGTGGACCTACCTACACGATGGTATATCATTTGTAAACTAGTAGGATTAAGTCCAAAGTCTGCAGATTGTGACACATGGGTCTTCATTCACTAAAGGATTTGACTAAAAGAAGGAAGACTTCGTGAGGTCACAAGAAGGGGAGGACCAAGATTTCAAAATCAATTGGAAATAATAACATGGGGGTGATTAATGAAGAAGGTCCTACGAAGAATTGGGAGGACCATGATTGTCAACGAATCACATTGGATGAATAATAACAAGGGTCCTATGAAGAAAGAGAGGACTGCAATAAAAGAATTGTATTACATGTTTCAAGAATTGGAGGGATTTGGAGTCACTCGTATCTTCAAAGGAATAAGACGTCATTGAGGTGACTAATAAAAGGGGTTATGTGAAGAAAGGGAGGACTGTGACATAGGAGTCATATTAAATGTATGATGAAGAGGGTCCTGCCAAGATAGGGAGGACCACAATGTAGGAGTCACATTAGATGAATGATGAAGATAATTTTTGGTGACACAAATCTTTAGAGGAGGAGAACATTGTTTAGGTGACTGATAATAGAGGTCCTGTGAAGAAGGGGAGGACCGTGACTTAGGAGTCGAATTAGATGAATCTGAATAGTAGTTTGGATCTGAATCATCAAAAGAGTTAGAGGAAATATTTGGATTGGAATCCTCAGAAGAAGAGGAAATGTTTGGATTATAATTAGAAGAAGAGTGGGGGGAACCCAAATAATAATTTGGATAAGAAGTGTCCAAACCATACCACCGACTATGAGATGAAGGTGAGGAACGGGTTACCCGAATGGGTTCTCTAGCATGAAGAACCAAATCAAGGTTTGGTCATGATGAGCATATTTTGATGTGAATGCACCGAAAATTTGATTCCTTATTGTTGTATGTATAAGGGACCTTGTGATAATCAGTCATTGTTGGCATGTGTTGGATATAAAGGCCTAGACCTAAATTGTATGATTGAACTTCTTCAAAGTGAAGAAGGTTTCATGTTGATTTGGGCAGCATAATGACAACCAACTAGACATTTCATAAAGATGGCGATGCTTGTGTGATTTTCCAAAAGGGAAGCTAAGGAAAACATACATCATGAGGACTCAAGATTGATAATCCAACAAGGGATGGAGGTGTAAATGTCAAAGGATTGATCAAAATTTTAGCAACATAAAGGATACAAAGGAAATATTTCCAATGTTCGATTGATGTAAAAGTTTCTTGAATGTTTTTGCCAAGGTTTGAAAGATGTGTTCAAAAATGATCATGAACTTAGGAAAAAACAAGAAGATCAAGAGGATCAAAGACCCAAAATATTGTCCTAAAAATGAATTTATAAGATGGATAAACACAAGGAACAATCACGCAAGTTCAAAACACAAAGCCAAATTAATGACCAAATAATAATGAATGATAAAGAATCAATGGATCAAAGTGATTGTCTAAAATGGATATGTCGATGTGACAAATGAGACACAATCACACAAAGTTTGTTTTAAACCAATCAATCAAATGGAGTACTTCCTAAATTTGTCTTCAAAAAGGTAGTTGGTGTCATATGATGATTAAAAAAATGTCCCTACTTATGTCAAGTTCAAAGAAATGAACAAGGCGTAAGTAATAACAAGAAGTTAATGTGACCTCCAAACAAAATATACTAGAAGCAAGCCCAAATTCAATCAAGACCTATATTCCAAAGGGTGTCAGTTACGATTGTGAGTGACACAAAAATTTCACCAAGATATGTTAACCAAACTTTACGAGAAAGTAAGGTATTGATATCAAGATGATATTGATATAACACACACAAGTGGTAACACTTAACACTCTTCAAAATTGAGGTAATAATTGAAATCAAACTAAAGTGATAGTATACCTAGGAATTGTTAAAGTGTATATAGCGTAACCTTACAATATAGATATTTAGGCCAAGTTTACAAGAAACAAGACGTAAATACCAAAATTGTAGTGATGCAATATAAACAAGATAACCGTTCAAAGGAGAATCAAAGTGATGAACCAAGCCTAACTACGATGATGATCTTGACTTGGGTATCAAGATCAAAAAGGCTACCAATGATATAAAAATGTCTCCACACACTTTAGACGTTTAACAACCTAGCCGCAAACATGGATGGGCATAAACAGACAAAAAAGTGGGGAAACAATCAATTGATAATGAAAAGGTAGTCACTCTTCTTTTGATCAACAAAGTGTCAAAATAAAGTGAAGGAAGTGGATCAATTGGGGTTGAAAATTGTTGGCCTCACTTTGGCAGAGTTTCACCTCGCCTTAGGGCAAGTGAAAAAACTAAGCAAAAGTAACGCTTCAAATGTTTTGTGATGAACAATAGCTCTTAACTCAAAATTGGCTTTGATGTGGTCCAAGTGGGCTCCTGGTCAAAGATAGCTTCCTGGGTGGTTCACTCAACTAGGTGTCACCAAGAACATCTTAAGCGAGCTTTATTTACCCAAAAAGTCACACTGACTAATTTGGGAGTATCTCAGCTTTACTTTACCCCCTTCAAGGAAAGTGGGAAATAAATGTGTCCATCATGTACTCTCACTTGGGGTCACCATACATACAACTGTGATGCTAAATCTCACAAATGGTGGTACTAGTCAAGTAGGTTGTGTGGAGCACTTCCCATTTCAACCACAAGGTTCCCTCTTGCGTGGACTACTTTGGGGTTCCTAGGACCACCCCCATTGTTGTAGCTTAAGGCTTATGCCAAAGGGGTTATGTCCTAGTTTTAAGCAGATGGGACGTACCCTTATCCGAACCTGCAAATACAATGTGTTGATTGTGGTGTGTTTTTTATCTTTTTTAATTGGATGTGGTTTGCTTGAACACCTTTTGGCAACCTGCATGGAAACTGTATTAGTAGTTTAATTTTGTTTCAACACCACCTTTTCTTTGACAAGCATTTTTGGTCCTGCACAACGGATTAGTAATTTTCCAAAAACACAAAAGAGGATAAAACATCGTTTCTGATTCTCAAGATCATCCTAGGACACAAGAGAAGAGCATACGCGATGTAGAATCCAACTATGAAATCAAAAAATGGAAAAAACTTAGTTCAAATGAAATATTTGTTCATTTTAACCAACTTTGACATTCATTTTTTTAAGAACAACCATTTTTCAATGAGATAAATAAGAGACAAGGTAGAAATCATTTTTGATTCCCAAGATCACCTAAAAGGTGTGAGGGAAGAGCATACATGACTCTAATATCATAATTAAATATGCAAATTTTCATTACCCTTTTAATCAATTCAAATCACCATAAAGTATGTAAAAACACCCTACAAAATAGAAGTTAGATTCAAAATAAAACTTGCAAGGTGTTAGAACATCAAAGACCAAATTTTCCAAAGCATTTAGACATGTTAGAAATGAGTAGTTTACTAAAAATGAAAACCTTAAATTTTTGGTAACTCAAAACCCCAAATTTATGTTTCCATTGTGTATTTCGCTTCAATACCTTTCCAACTCAACAAAAATAGAGTCATGTTTCGAGTTCGGGAGAAAAGTTATGGCCTCCGGAAGATTGCTAATGATTCATATGCTAGGATTTGTGTGCCTGCGCGTCATTGCTAATAAAAATGATAGTTTTGAAGGTGTGTGCGCCATGGTTTGGGAGTTTGCACCCATTTAAGGTGTCTACGCGTGGTTTTGGCGTGCTACGCTAGGATTTGTGTACCTACGCCACCCTGTGTAAAAAAACACAACGAGAGTTATGCCTGTGCGCACAGAATGATGTGTGCGCTCCCTTTCCTGGGCGACGTCAAAAATATACGTCATTTTAACATAAACAACTTCAAAAAGGTCAAATTTTTGATATGTTAGCTCAAAATTGACAACAACCCATCAAAATTAAACCCCTAAACAAGACTCAACACATGCAAAGTTAGCAAAATCATAAGAAATTTAACATTATTTCACACATGTAATATTAGCAAAAGACACCAAAAAGCTCAAAACACTCCAAATTTTAGTATGTTCACTCAAAATTGACAACAAACCATTAGAATTAAAGCTCTAAATGAGATCCTACACATGTAATATTAGCAAAATCCTAAGAAATTGAACATTATTTGCCATATGTGTATATCAAGGGTTAGCCAAAAACTTGAAATAACAATAAAATTCGAGCTAGAATGTTAAGGGACTAAGGACCCATCCCACCGGGCATGCCATATGTATGCATGAATTTGTTTAGCTAAGTCAAGAAGGATTAGAACTAACACCTAGTAGTCCTACAACAAAGATAAATCAATATCAATACATCATCATGCTAAGAGCTAAACAAGTAATAAACATCAATACTATGCATTAGAATCTTGAAAATAAACCTTCAAGCTAACATACTAACATTTATTGCTCTACTCTTTAGAAAGCTAAATCAATAAACTAGACCTATGTAGATCTTTTAGCTATCAAAAGGAGATAGTGGTTGCTTGATCCAAGATGATCAAAAATGGAGGTTCATCAAGCCATGGCTTATTAGGCCTTTCTTGATTAACTCCATTTTTCTTCACAACAATAACTTGGATTATTTGAATGGAAAAGGATGATGATTAGCTCCACTCTAATGGAGGAATGCTCAAAGATGGTAAAATGGTTATAGTGTATTACTATATGCTCACTTTTGTTTAGCAAGGAGTAGGTGTAAATAGAAAGGTAGGAGGAGGGCTCCTTTATATAGCCTAATGGATAGAAGAATCTCTACATCCCTTTCATGTGGGATAAATGGAGAGGTTGGGTTAGTTGTGGATAAGGAAGGTTTAGAAAGGGTTGAGTCAACCTTAGGAGAGTTTAGTTTGTCCTTTAGTAACCCATGGGGTTTGAGGGGCTTTATTAATTAACTCCAAAGTGATTAATTAATAGGTGTGCAAGCTTATAGAAGCTTTTTAGAGGAATAATTAGCATGATTTAGACTATGAGAGGGATTTAATCAAATAAATGATGATTTATTGATTTAATGGAAGAGGAAGCTAATTAATTAGATAATAATTAATTAGTCTAGATAGAAAGGGGGATTAAGTTAATTAGGAAGGTAATTAATTGGCATATTTGTTAGGAAGACAGGAGTTAATTAACTAGCATAATAAGTTAATTAATCTAATTAGAAAGGTGAGCTAGAAACGGAAGTGTGTTCAAATCGTATTGGTTTGATATGTTCAGTCAATTAGCTAGGGAAAGAGGATAATTAACGGTGATATTTAAGATTTAAATGTGTTATATTGAACGATATGTCTACAATTTGTAGGAATAGAAGATAATTAAAGACATATGTAAGCCTATTTAAATAGCTTGGGTTAGATTATCAGGACACTATTAGATCCTCCCACCTGCGCAAGGATTATATGACCATTTCATCCATTGCAACAACTTTAGATATGTTCACCTAAATGGCTAAAAGCTATACCAAAAATCATTACAACTAAGAACAAATAGTGTTCATCGATACCTTCACCGATTTATTACAATATCATCATATGGGGTACACAGATGCAATATAAGAGACTCATTTTGTCAACTTAGAAACATAGTATAATGAGAAAAATCCTTCAAATACATATGGATAGTTAAAATATGTAACACATTACTCGATAAAACTGAATTTTTTCATGACTGATAACTATGCCTAAAGAGCTATGAGTGAAAAGGATGTCCCTCTTATGTCTAAAAATATCAAGTGAAATTGAATAATGTTGATAAAGATCAATGAATAAAATTGATATCATCCAAATTATTTCCAAGGATTTAGATCTAAACTATCTTGCATCCATACTCCCACAAGGTTGGCCTAGGATAGGGCAGTGGCAAGCTCTGAAAATAGTCAAAAAAATTGGAGTCATACCCTCTTGGAAAAATTATAGGATAGAGTTAATCGTTCTTCTTTGTATGATCTCTAGAATGTACTTTCCCTGATAAATATTCATGGTTGAAAAGACCAATCTACTGATAGTTGAATCCAATTCTGGATGAAATTTATTTAATTATTCTTGAACACGCATCATGTTTAGTGCAAGAGATAATCAAATTATTGTTGGTAATTGGGTGTAGAATTCACTTGAATAACATCACTCTAACATACATGACATCCACTCTTGAAAATCAAAATGTCACTATCAAGAATTTGAGCATGTAGCTCAAAAGGAAAGATTATACCCGTGTACTAAGATTGTGATAACTTGTAAATAATACTCTATCAACGGTGATCAAGGTCGGAATACGATTAAGGAGAAAATGCTAATTTTTACAAAAGGGGGACTTTCATGGTGTAAACCATGATTGATGCAAAATAATATTAAAGTGTTAAGAAGCAAGATTATAAGGACTCATATTAGAACAACGAAATCAACAATAAAAATTATATGTTTGATGTTGTTAGTAGAAAACTAAGTGATACAATGTAAAAATACAGTAATCAAATGATCCAAATAGTTTGATCGATGTTTAAAAATAAAATATTCCTAAAAATTTGTTGACACCCGTGAGCAGAAGAAAGATTATATCAGCTTGTGAAGGGCTTGAAAGATTATGATAACACTGAGCTTTGTACACGCCACAACCAATGTGTTAAAGATTGCTAAACTTGAAGACTACTTCATCGAAGGTTCGCACTGATCATATCTTGATGCTCTTAAAATAATTTGTAGGTTTTGAAATTTCAAGGTGTTACATGTTCTATTAAGCATCAAATATGTATTCAAAAAGCATTGGTACTGAATGTTCATCCTTGCAATCATATTCTATAACATGAATTATATTAAAGGAAGCTCAGAATTATGGATTTAATAAAATTACACAATGACAACAATTGTCATAAGATCCCATTATCCTAAAAGTAAAATTTACATTCATATATAGATAAACCAAGATGTTAAGGAGGAGAGGCAAGAAGCTATATTGAGAACTATAACATCCAAGGTTGTAGGTATGCAAATTAGGAACATACCCCTAGAGGTTAGGTAACTTTTGGTAGGAAGAGGTTAATGGGTCGTAATGGGTATACATTAGTAGGTTGCTTTTAAGTAGTAGGGGAGGGTAGATTGAGATTCTTTGATGCTCAATCATAGGGTGTAAACAATGGTGTTTAAAGAAGTCTCTTAGGATAGTCATTTTCCATAATGAGTAAACAACATGTATAATGTGAAATGTCACATGTCATCCTAGGGGTAAAAAAGTGGTGTCTAATTCAGTAGATTAATGCCAATATAAATGAGTATGAGTTTTAGAGACATGAGTACAGATCCAATATTCTCTAAGCAGATAAGGAAACATGTGCACTTCCTGAAGAATTACCCCAATGCATATATAGATAGAGAATGAGAACAAAAAATTGGGAGGCAATATTGCCCCCTCTATGTAAGTGTGTGTGTGCAAAGTGAGGTTCAGAAGTGTAGAACCACTCCCTACAACCAATCAGGTTGGTCCTATAAAGAAAGTGTGTCATCAGGAAATGACTTTAGTATATTATGAGATCTCTAACCCAATATTTTAGCCAAATTAGGAGGTGATGGAAAACTACTGAGTTAGAATGATGAAGGGTAAGAATTTCATCAATGTGTCATAGCTTGTGACTCATAGTGCAACCGCCTTAAAACCATTTTGGTGATATGTGCCATCAGAAGGCCTTTGAGTATCTTCTCATTATTCAAATTCAGAATAACATCTAGATTAGAATGTTATGTGTCTATATCTGAAAGTGAAAAACTAGAACAATGGAGCACTTCTCAGAAGATTAATTTTACAGAATTGATCACTGTGAATTCCAAAGTTAGCAATATTTTCTTAAGATAGGAGAATATTGTGAGATACTTTAGCTGAAAAATGTGCACAGAAGAAATTCCTGTAAAATGTGTGCAGATTTTGTGGCCCTAATGAACTATGAGAATTTAACATGCGCAAGAAAAGGCCTAGTACAAGTTATCTAAGAAATAGAATGATGTAATTTATTATATAGCAATTTGCAATGGCCCTATGAAGAAACCTAATTGAGGACTAGTGAGAAGGGAAGGTAAAAGCTGTGAAGTATTAGGTACTCCATTTAATTTGATTAAATTCAGGGAGCACGATTTGGAGCATTAATTAGAAGAGAATAGGGATTCTTCTAATGTGAAATTATGGCTCCACTTCATAAAGGTATAACCTTCACAACCAAAGAAATTCAAATGTAACCATGAAGGGTCTACGTCATTTTGTGTTGAATGCCTTGTAGGTTACATGTGTACTTTGGTCATCTAAGACAAGATGACCATAAACTAAATGTGGGCTTCCCGGTAGTATGCTATCAACGGATTTTTTTAGCATGGAAGGAGAATGAGCTTAGGATGAATCCCAATATACTAATAGTACAACAAAATAGAATCTTGGGAAAATCAATATTCCTGATTTGGTTGTAATCCTTCAGCTTATAAGTGAGTAAAGCATCATTTTGCAAAACTTTTGGACTTGAAAAATAAATGAAAAGAATTTTCCAATAATCAGATGCGAAGTTAGCTTTGATGAAGCTCATAATATAAGTTTTGATATATTTCAATTTCCTTAGATGTTAAAGACTGGTTGCAATAGTAAAACAATGAAATTTATAGACATTGAGATCATTTTAGTTAGAATATGTTCCCTACACACAAGATTTTGAAATATATTAATGAAAAAATAAATTGATTATTAGTCTATATAAGCACAAGGAATGTAGTGAAAAATTACCAAATAGTTGATTACTTATGCCAGAAAGGTGTTTTTTTGTTGTGAATAGCATGGATCAATTGTCCCATCCATTCAAGTAAGGAAAAATTTTGGGTGAGGATATGAGAATGAATCAATCCAAACCATATATGTCACAAGAGTATCCTACAAGATCCTGGAAAATCTTCCTAGCATGCTTTATATCACATCAATATTCAAATTATGTCATATAAAATTTGTTGGATAGTTGAGGTATGAAAGAATTATGGTTATATCTACCTCATGGTGGTTGGTGTTTTGTAATTTTTTTCTCTCATTGAAGATTCCATTGGCTGCTAAAATCATTGCTTAAGAGCCAAATATCATTTATTTTGTTTAGAAGATTCCCACAATGAATTTGGATTTTTTTAAGGGAAAGCAATAGTATCCCTAATAGGATCCAAGAATAATGTTATTGGGATGATTTATCTAAGAGGACAAGTAATTTATTGGAGAGAGATGATTCAAATGTGTTAAACTTGGTATTTCGATGTTTGTACATAATTACATATGAATGTGTCTGAATGGTGTGTTTGTAATTCAATCTTTGAGTGAATTGCAAGAATATGATGTTTTTCAGTTGATAAGATTTCGATCCACAAAGTGATTTTGGCTCCATCTAAGATTGGGTGGCATTGTTGTGTAATGAAATGACCAAGTTTCTTAATATGTGGCTACTAATTATGTTATTTTTGGCACCAGCTCATCTTAATTGTATTAATTTTTGAAAACTAATTTGTAGAAAGTGACCATATTGGTTATAGACTACACCATTTTTTCTTATAACAAGGTTTGGTCATGATTCTAATTACTATGAAATTTACTGGAGTTTCAGCAGGTTGGTTTATAGTTGATATGAGTTGGCCCTTAGTTACTACAGGTTGGCTTGTAGTTGTTATAGGTATAGCTAGTAATTGTTGTAGGCCTACGAAAAAATCAAACATTGATGGGTGAGCTTCATTATTATGCTCTTATTCCCATGAATATATGAAGCATGTAGAGACATACATTTGTAAAATTTATCTATAAAATCCAAAAATTGTACAAAAGTTAGTTATTTATGAGCATGAATTATCAATGGTACAACCTAACTTATGAATGTAGGAAGATCAATGACCGACTAATTATTGGTGATCATTTGTTTATTTGTGGTTGAAAGACTTCCTCAAGGAAATTTATTTATTATAAATAATGTGGGACGTGGTTTACTACAACCTTGAATGTGTGTGGGATACAATGGATGTGAATGCTATCATTTCATTATTACAAGTTGGTTAAGCCAATTTGTTGCTAATTTTTATGTGTGAGTTTGAGAAAAAGAAAATTAGTGTTACTAATTTTTAACTTGAAGGTTGAGCATTAAATGTAAGTGTATTAAAATAGTTCAAACCATCAACTGAGCTAGTAGATTTGGATAGCTAATGGGTTGAAAAATAGTTTGATAATGTTATTTCATCATAAAGGCTAGGCTACGTTATTGGCTATTTTGGACCACTAAACCAATGATAGTTTTATGAAACGCAACCCTTTTTGTAGCTATCAATTTTCGGAATGTGGCTACCATGAATGACCTTGATACCATGGCCATGGATAGATGGTTATTGGTAATACTTTATCAAATGTTGAGATGGATGTTATATGTAATGAAGTACATAACTATAATAAGAATGAACAACATAACCAAAAGAAGTGAAATTAAATAACCATGGCATACCTGGTTTGTCTTGTATTGGAATCAAAATTCCCATCTGAGTTGTAGATAAGAATTTTTCTTTTCTTTTTCTAGCTTATATCACTTTCTTTATGTTTCCTTTATGTAGCCAATCGTATTAACATATATGTCAATCTTTTGTCTGCAATCATCAAGATGAGAAGCAACAAATATTATTTAAAATATCAAGAAGAACTTGATACTATTATACAATAGGAACATATTGGTTTTCATGACCTATTTCATGTATTTGCATTCAATCATGAGAAGGAATTTTGTGGACAGTTGCAGATTTTTTGTTGGAGGAATAAACACATATGGGCTAGATTTTTTAGGTGGATAGGTTGTAACAATATCATTTCCATTAGGTACAACTCCCCCACCAAATTTTGTTAGTCTATGGATGTGAAAGAGGGGGTTTGGGGGCAACATCCCCTAGTGGGGTCAAGGGGTGAAGCATTCATAAGGTCCAGGGTAGTGGTGTAGAGAGGGGCTAAGGGGAAGAGCCCTTGAATCCAAGACCATTTTCCTAGTCTCCCTGACTTCGAATCATTATTTTTGAAGTGATTTCTTCATTTTTATCCACCTTTGAACCATCCTCAACATGTTGTTTTTATATTAACTTCGTGCATGTAGCAATTGTGACAGATGCAATATCTATTATTACATGTGACATTTTACCAGCAGATGTTGGAGCGGATGAATCTCCAATTGTTAGGGACAATTTTCTTCCTCGTCAAGCATGTAATTTCCTATTATTGCAGGTCCACTTTTTTCTTCAAGAAAAATTGAAATCTGAATAACCATGGCCACAGATATTGATATAGGCACTTTTTCTACATGAAATTCATCCTTATTAATAGTTGTAGGCATTTTTATAGGCATGGACATAAATGATGATGTTGTAAATCATGTATTTCTTCCAACATGTGTGATGACACGTGTTACATGATTCTCTTCTTTATAAATAGGTATATAGTTTTATGTATGAGTAAACATAGTATCCATTATTTTAGGTTGGCCAATTGATTCATATGTTGTTGTGGATGCAACTATTGTTATTGTAGATTGATTTTCCTTACCAATACGCATAAGATCCATTATTGTAGACAATTTCTTCTCACCCAGTCGTGTAATACAAACTATTGCATATTGATCTTCATTATTAAAGTTGGAGAGGTTGTTTCAAGTTGGTGCTCTTTACCAATAGATGCAAAGGAAGTGACAGGTAGATCTACACTAATAAGTGCATATGTTTTAACTATTGCAAGTTAGCTCTCATTAAAAGGTATGCATGGAATTGTTGCAATTTTAATTACTTATATTTCTTTATTGGAAACTTCTACAGGTTTTTTTCCTTCATTAATGGATGCATGTTAAAGGTCTTTATTAATAAGAATATAATAGAATGTGACAAACTACTCATTAAGTGCACTAGAAGTAAATTCAGGTTATTTTTCTTTACCAATAGGGACATTTATTGATATATTTGAAGTTGTTATAGGTTGGTTTTTACCAGTAAGTACAACTAATTCTTGATTTTGATGTTTATTCCCTGATCTGGTTGTGCTAGTTGAGGCTTGTAGCCTATTAGCCTTCTTCAGAAGTTCTTTGATCATGGCCTTAAATATTGTTATCTCCTGACATACATTAATCATCCCTTCATTCTATATGTCATTACCAATCGAAACTCCCCCAAATTTATTTTTGTCATCCATTTGCTCTTACTTGCATAGAGTTAGTCCTTTTTTTTATTTTTGTTTTATTTTTTTCCTAATCATTACTATATCATGCAAAGACAAGACTTGTGATATGAGCTTATAATGTTTATCCCTACAATGAAAGGTGAAACTTTTAGATATTTTAATTTCTAAATGTAGACAGTAAACTTAGTCTAGGAAAGGAGTATGTTAGTCTAATAAAGTAGGAAATTTAAATCAACATTCATAAAATCCTAGTACTTGACACCCTCCCTGGAAATGACGCCAAAATTTTGAGCAAAATTATTACACTATTCATATGATGCAATTTCATACATCTTGTTAGATACGGTTCTAAAGGGTAGCCCCCTAGATTTACAATTTTGTTGCTTCATGAAATTTTCAACTCGAGTACATGAAGCTTGACAAGGTGATAACAATGTTTGTGACACTAGTCTCTCTTGAATGTTGGGTCTTAATCGTTGTATAATTGAAACACAATTGCGAAAGGTAAATGACTTGACTTGAAATCACACTCACAGGAACATAAATCACATGAAATTAAATCAAACATCTTCCAGAATCGAATTATAATGTTGTGTTGGAAGCTTTCATGACTCAATGAACTAAGAGCACATAAATATAGTGCATACACAAAAATTGGAATAGGAACAACAAGATTAATATGTTGAATTCAAATAACTAGAAATACACACATAAGATATGTAATGAAATCTAATCCAACGAAAGAGAACGAGTGGGCCCTACCTCAGTAAGACAAGAGCTTGACTCATTTCCTCCTTAAGACAAGTAAGTTACTATAAATTGAATTATCTCATTGTAAAATCTTCTATAACAGCATTATAAAACTATTATACTCACACTTTATTACTTATTATTTCACTCATGCCTTTTGACTCATGACTCCTACCTCCTTTTCCAATCCAAACACTACTCCTTATATAGGGGAGATAATTGGTTATTCAAATATTCCCTAGAATCTAGGAGTCGCAACTGAATCATATGGTTGTACAAATATAATAAACTTTGCAACAATAGTAAGTTACATAAAAATCAAAAAGTTGCAATAATAATGCAACGACATAATGTAATATTTATTTGTCCATCCCTAGATTTAACAAATTAATTCATCTCCTTAGTTTGTGGAAGGAATATTCAACTGCCAACTCATTGCCAACATATGCTACAAGATTTGATGTTATATGAACAAATTCTATAGAAAGTTTGGCCAGTGGCTAGAGGTTCTATCTAGATGTTACATGAATTATCTAGATGTTACAGGCTAACAAGCAAGTTATAGAACAAATGGTAAAAGCTGCATCAAACATATTGAGTGTGACCTCCTTTTATTCCTACAAGTATCTCATATGACCTTGGATTCATTCGTTAGTAAAAACATATAGTAAAATCATTAAATTACATTAATTTATTAAGAAATCACTATGTATACCATAACAAAAGAATATATGCAACTAGGATAGAAATGAGGATGAAAGCATAGTTTAGGAGTATATGAATGGTCAAAGTGGAAAGGTTTATAGGCTAATGATATGCCATATGAGTGTTATTTCTTGGACTCATTAGTCCACACACACACACACACACATTTGGGCCCGTATAGGTGGTTTAACTTATGTTAATATAGGGGTAGTTTGATAGCTCGTATTTTTTAGATAATTGTGATGGGTTATATTATTGGCCCATAATTTTAGTACCATTGTATTGTAAAACTACTTGGATGCTTTCCTTTTGATGTGCATATATATTTACACGTGCATTAGGATAAAGAAGAATTTGGAAGTACATTATTGTATTAAAAGAGTCGAGTTGATGCAATAAAGGAGTTATCGTGCAATTTTTTTCTCATAAGGGTTTACCCAAGATAAATGATGTAATCTTGTGTGAGTAATTTTTCCTATTCTATTTATCTTAAATATTTTGTTAAGTATTGTTTCTCTTGTATTAGTTTATCAAGTCAGATTCTCTTCATGCATGATAAACTCTATTGGACTTTCTACCTTTGAACTTCCCAACAAATGAGCAACTTTTTAGGAACTCAACACACTTCATGTTCTTTTGGTTTAACTTATTTTGATTTTTTATGAAATTTATTGTTTGATAGTTCATGTACAAAAATTATTCCTTGGGTAATAAGCAATCCCTACAATTCTTAAGTGCTTGAAATATTATATAAAACTCTTAATTGTCAATCAAATAATTTTTCTTAGCTTCACTTAGTGTTTCGCTAAAATAAAAAATCACTTGTATGTTTGGAGTATTTAGTGTCACATTTTATGTCAGAAAGTTTTATTTTAGATAGGGATTGATGCTAATTTTATTAATTTTTTCCCTATCATAAAGTGTGTTAATATTTGGTTTGAAATACTAAATCTAGCGAAGCTGCCAAATTAAAAACATTTTTTACACTTAGTGTGTCAAAATGATCAGTTGATGCTAAAATTTTATCACAAGTTTTTTCTAGGATCATGAGCCTCACCATTTTGAATCTTTTGTCAAACCATATTATAAATGTGATGTTAGAACATGAGCGATTGCTTAAAATTAATATTAGGAACTTGTGCATCCCCACATAAACAAACCACACAAAATTTAATAACTTTTATATTACTTTTTGTTAGTGGATAAGGTGTATGATGTTATCAATTATAGGTAAATTGCTAATCCCCATTTGAAATAATATATCTTAATTTATATATTGATTTCATAATAATGATAAAAATAGGGGAAAAGAAAAGAAAATTAAATTAGATTGCACTAATTGATTCAAAAATTCAATTTTTAATGAAATAATTGTTTGGATTTTGTAAATTATTTACATATTCATACTCCCATTACATTATTTTGTGTAATTATGTGGAATGGTTGTAACAATCATACCAAACCTATTGTAGTATGTTAGTAAATATTAACAATTATGAAATAATTATTATAAGCCATTTTAATTAAGCAAAATTTTAGCTAGTTCTTAAATATATTATGTGGGTGCATCATAGAAGATGAAAGTAATTGGGATAAATTAGGGATGATTAAATAGATTTCAATAGAAATAATAAGGGGCATTGTGCTTGTCATTTCATCTATATACTGAATCAAATTGATTCAACATTGGCATGGGTTGATAAATTATTTATAACACCTTATATCTATTACCATTTTGAGTAAATATTTGTACAAAATAATGTATACTATTCAATCCATGTTTATGTCATTTACTTAGGTTTTTTAAAATGCTGCAAAATTTTCAAATGAGGTATGTGGGTTCACCCTGCCAACCCATTACACCCTATTAATATTAATCTAACATCTCGAGATAATCTTATCGAAGCTTATGTTTTTCCTTGGTGGAAGAAGTACATGAACATTAATAAGAGTACTAAATGTACATTTTTCCCTCTTTTAGTATAACCAATTACAAAAAATGTACAAAGTTACATAGATGACATTTTTACATATTGTATATGGGCTAAGATTGTCAATATGACTAATAATTGCATGAGTTACAAGCAATAAAAGGGATGAAAATGTAAAGATACTTTGGAAATATTTTTTGATGTGATATGTGTTGTGTAATGTATGCGTTAACTTTGTTTTATTTTGTATGTTACAATGGATATGGTTGAATATTGATGAATTAAGAAGAATGCCGAAGATGAAAATGTCTACAAAAAAATAGATTAATTGTAAAAACCTTTTCTTTGTCTCATCTGCTAAAAACTTCACTTTACCATACTTTATCTGTAACCTAGATTAATTGTAAAAACCATTAACTTATATCTAATGCTAGTCAAGATTCTCCTCTTATGAGATTCCGTTAAGTCAAACCAATCTTCTTGTTTGTACACCTTTTGAAGAACCTTTTTACAAAGCCTCATAATTTATTCCACTTTCTTCATCATTACCACCCTTATATAGACTATTTATTCATTTCATAAATTTTATACATATTATATTCAACCATAGCCATCACAAGTTTAACACTTTTCTAAAATAGGGTTCTCTCCATTTTTTTTGTAATTTTCACGTACCTTCATAATGTAAAATGTAAGGTGTTAACACATGTCAACACACCCTGCTTTGATGGCATTTTGGGCTGAGGGGTATCTTGTGTAACAGAGTACATCCAAGTGGAAGAATAAACAATAGATATAACAATCTAATCACAGTTTCAAACTTCTCACTATGGTGGTAGAGGAATAATTATTTTTCCTATTTGGTTGTATCACTTGACACTTTTTTTGACTTTAAAAATATTTTATTGCCTTCATCTCCCAATACATTTTCTCTAACTTTGCATATTTTTAAATCCTTTATCCTTCATCAATCACCTTAACATTTAAACCTTACCTCACCTACACACTTTTTCATATATGTTCAATACAAGAACATAAGCTACAACATTTTGGGGATCTAGATAAAAAAGAAGAGTTATAAATAATTGTAATCTTATATTCTTATGTGCTCTACAAGGACCAAAAAAACATAACCACCACATGTTTTATTAACATGTTGATGATAACTTATTTACACCCTTCACCTTAGTCTCCATAAATGGGAAACGTGGAATCCTTTCAAACAAACAAAAGGCCTCCAACGGTGAAATATATTGAATCCTTATTCATTCATTTTATTAGAACTCCTAATTATGCATCTTGTTGTAACAAAAAGAAAAGTTAATTGATGGGTTTCCAACTACTAAGAGAGACTGTAAATACAATTAACTTCCACTTAAAACATGAATCTATATTGTTATCTTCCTTATTTATGAGTGAGTTCACTCAATTTCATTAAATTTTAAGAAACATCTACTTTTATCATCATAAATATAAATACAACCACAAGGAATAATATTATTCGAATTTCTTCTAGGTGCTCAAGGTCAAAAAAATGTACAAGTGTTGGGTTTTCATGTGTATAGTGGATGTTACACTAGATGGAAACTTTTTTCACATCCCTCAAGAAAAAGAGAATGGATGTCCCATTCAATGTTGGGGAGGTGAGACTTAGAGAAAAAATTTACATTAGAGCTATGAAAAGAAAGGGGATTTAGTGGATTGATGATTTAGTTACAATTTTTCTAGTCTCCACATGCATTTTTTGGGTGAAATCTTGTTAATAGGGAGGAGGAAACTAAGAACTAGTTTAATTATGAAGCATCCCTAGGTTATTATGTTGATCTCGATGAACCTGAATCTTTACAATTGGATATTTGTATATTTTTTAAATAGGTGTAACTAAAATTATTTAGACATGTTGTGAAATGGTTTGGTATGGTTGTTGCTACAAAAGAGGAAGAGTTTTTTATGCTCCAGAAGATGCTAAATACTATCGCCTTGGCTTTAGAAGATATTGTATCGCATGTGTGGGTTTTCTTTTTCTTTTTGATAGTTTTTCTATAGCTTTAGTGACTCAATTTTTTTTGTATTATTATGTTTACTATGGATGGGGTATCTTTGATTGCCTATTTGGGCATGAAATTTTGTAAAAAAATAAATATTATATAAACAGGTAAGGGACCCATTAACCCTTTTTGACCGAGTGTGTGTGTGTGTGTGTGTGTGTGTGTGTGTGTGTGTGTGTGTGTGTGTGTGTGTGTGTGTGTGTGTGTGTGTGTGTGTGTGTGTGTGTGTGTGTGTGTGTGTGTGTGTGTGTGTGTGTGTGTGTGTTCTTTGGATTTGGAAATTTCAAGAAGGTAAGTTATTCATGGCCTATTTTGTTTTCTTCTGCATTGGAAAATAAATACAAAATTGAGGACCAATAATAGTTAAACAAAAATTTAAATTGGGAAAATGGATTTTAAAAATGGTAAACTTAGTAGGAAGAATTAAATTAACACAATTTATTCTACAAGTTGTTCCAATGTATTTACTATCACTCAGCCCAATAGCTTCTAGGGTGAAACATTGAATATTCAAAATATAGACATATTCAATTTGGAAAGGGGTGGAAAACACCGTTAAACATCTACTATTTTCTTAGGATATAATCACCCATCCAAAGCATGCTCGATGAATAAATATCAAGAATATTAAATTGTAAAACAAATCCTTAGCTAAGAAATTGGATTGATATATATACACTTGACCCACCTCAATCTAAAAAACCAATATGCTCAATACGTATGTTACTGGTGATTTGAATGTATTTAAACTCAACTAAGACTCATATAATTCTATTGTAACAAAACTAATACAAAATGGCCTTACTCTTTTTCAGCACACCACCTGGAAAATGGAAAATGAGATGATTCTCTTAGGAAAAATCCTCCTAGATAAAAGTAAATAAGTAGTTTAAATCACACAACAAGTGTACATGTGCGTGATAAAGTATTTATGGTTATATGTTAACAAAAAAAATCTTATATGGTCAAGGTATGTTACACAAGACCACATCTCTTTGAGGAATTTTTTGAAAATTTTACTTGACTTGTGTATGCTTATATATTGTGCATATGTATATTAGGTAAATTGCAACTTGTAGACACCTAAATTTGGTAATTTATCACTTAACAATGAAAAACTGGATTCATCCCTTAATCATGACTTACGCACACATTCTAGACTTAATTACATGTCCTCATCCTTATTACATGAATTTATTCCTAATTCACACTACTCAATCACTCATGAAACTACTTGCATCAATCTGCAACAATATATTCCCCATAACCATCATTCCCAAAACTTTGTAGAATCCTAGAACTTACATGTACAAGACTACCAAAAAGGTACCAAACCACCAAATAATTTGGTGTGAAACTAGTGATTTCATCCCTGATGGTCACTTTCTCAATTTTATATCTTCTTATGGGTAGGTACTTTCCTCGTGGGTTGTACTTAATGCAAAATTAAACTTACGAATGCCTATAAAAGCAAGTCTAACTCACTCATTTAAAGGGCTTGGCAATTGAAGAGCACTCATTGCAAAATACATTCTTAAAGCACTACAAGCTCTCCTAAATTCCGTCAAAGCAACAACACAACCTAGGAGCAGCCCATACACAAGTCTGATGCCAACAAAACTAGGTTCAAGAGCCACACCTCTCATTCTATAGACCTTCCAAGTCAAGCCAAGCCAATCCAAGCTTAAGCGTACCAAGCCATTGTTACACATTGTCAAAAGATCAAGTTGCTAAAGTAGTTGCATTGATATAGATATCACAAGCTAGGTGGAGAACTATGTGTGGTTTGAGCCCTCTTCGGAGTAGTGCTGATGTAGGCAGCATAGGGGTGCTTCAACCCAAACACTAACCTTTTTGCAAGGTCATCTACTCATGGTTAGGGGTTTGAGGGTGTTTCGTGTCACACAAAGGCTTTCACACATCTGTGACACCTAGGGGTTTTAGAGCGAAGGTCTCATAGAGTGTTGTAGCTGCATAGGAAGTTACAAAGTGCCATCATATCCGTGTTCGAAACTGTACAGCTCGGGACTAGACCGTACCACACTCCAAGACAGGCCGTATTGTTCCATACCTGCTTAGTTTGCAGTCACAATTCTAGAGACGAAGCAACTCCGTGTCATTTCGAGTCTTATCAGCCACTTTGCACTCCCAAATCACATCTTTGCTTCTGTAATCAGCTAAGTACACTTCTCCTCTTAATCGTTTCTATCATTATATCTTGCAAATTGCTTTTGGAGCTATATTTTGGTTTATGTGTCAATGTTATTAATTAATTAGAATATACCTGTACTACCCTTCACACCTTTAAATAAATAAGAAACACGTCTACCCCAAAACTGATTATTTATTTATTTAGGGTGTAATCACCAACTCATGAGCCCCTTTTCTTCAGCACCCAACAAGCTCAATAGGCGATGGAGACTCAATTCTTTTCTGAAAACTAGGATTGCTTGTCTTAATCGAATTTGGAATTCCAAGCTTGAGCCAAAGCTTGCTCACCTTCTTGCTGTCTACTTTATCATGGGTTGTCGCTTGGGGGAAGACTCATGCATCAAATCATCCGTGTTCCACATCCCAAGTGCCCACATGTGTTTGCCACAGCCCTAAGTCTTTTAAGAATATCTTTTGGACATGTCCATGGGCTTGTGATGCTTGACAATGGATAAATAGTTTGTTTTCACCCTTCCACCCAAATCCTATTTCCTAGAGAGAGGCTCTTTTCGGAGATCATGCTCAGTGGCTCCATACATTACTTCTATTTGGAATGATTTTAGAGCTATTATAGTGTTTCAGCTTTGGAAAGACAGGAATGTTGCCATCTTTAATCATGAAGATATCTCTCAGCAGTTTCTGTCATTGATAACATTCATATTCTCACATTGGCTTTTTGTCAGATCCAAGTGCATGCAGAGAAGGTTGTGCCAGAGTTTACGCAGCTGCAGGAGCTCCTTGACCATTGGGGGGTATGCTTCTTGCACCATGAGCAAGGTGCCATGTGATATGTCACCACCACTTCTCCCTTGGCAATGCCACAATCCTTCTTGCAGTCACTATCGTTTCTCCACTTGGTCTCCACCTTGGAGAGGGCCATGGAGTCTCTGCTCTTCTCAAGGAAAGTCTGGTGCGGGCCCCCTTCTACTGGAGCTCTCTTTTCAGGAGATAGGTGTCCCTTGCCCTGCTTGGGAGGGGACATTTATTGTAGTTGGTTGTATAGAATCCGGGGGATGAAGGATGGGTGGTGCCTGATATGCCATTGGAGGAGCCGAACGTCTGGGTTGCCTTTCTACGCCAAGAATGATCCACCACCACCTATAGGTACTGTTGCTTGTGCTTAGTTTCTTCTCTTGTCTCTGCTTGTGATTTGAGTATTTATGATTTTTGCCGGATTTTGATATTTTGGGCCATGAATACCTATCGACCACCCTTTTATTGTAAACCATCTATGTCCTTTTGACTCATTTTTTTAATTAATAGGACATGATGATGCATTTCCAACAATTTTTCTTCCATAAATAGCTACATTGGTTCTCTATCTTCATTTATTTTTCATAGATTTGGATCACCTACAAGATAGTGTGTGTAGCTTTAATATTTTCCATAGACATTTTCTCGAAAAAATTAGTATCTCCATGAGCAAAATTGCTAATAATACTATTGTTATTTGAGGCTCTAATAATATCACGTGGTATCTCATTTCCACAATCACTTTGTATGCTTATTTTGGTCCTAAAATGCACCCCACTATGTTATATTCCATAGACATTGGTATTTATTATAATATCCTCCTAAGATGACCTAGATTTCATGATATGGGGGTCATACCATCTAATTTTTCTCAATGCCTCACCTTTATATAAGATTGTTATACATACACACATACTGTAGATAAGGATCCCTTAAAATATTTCATTATTATAAATGCTACTACTAATAAGATTCTTGTCACCCTACCAATGTATCCCATTCCTATTGATTCATTACATACATGTGGGGTTGGTGCACTGAGAAAAAATCATGATACTACACCTATTTACACCCCTTATACCTTTAAGTACTGTTAGTAATAATGATTTTTTATATTTCCATTATCAAATCCTTCACAAGAAAATATCAATATAGGTAAAGCACATGTGATAATAAAGTCACTTACACATGAAGTTATCAAAGAGCTACCTTTACTTGAACAATATGAGGTCTTGTTTACCGATAATGATCATGATGTTAATAGTGCATTGCTTGCTAGCAATTATTCTTATGTGCTTTATTTTCATGATTTTTGCATCTGACCATATATCTATAATAGCATTATTAATCACAATTTAAATACAATTTATACACGCTCACACCACTTACTCCTTTAGGTTGTGTTGAGAAATCTATTTGACACATTTCACATACACACACTCAGCCTCTTAGACAAATTATTCTCCATAATATAGTGGAATCCACTAATATGGATATACTTTTCTCAATCACTGATAGTCTTCACTCATGTGACCCATTTCCTTGATGTCCTGGATGTATGATCTTATGACTATTATCTCTTTTCTTTGTTAAAATATAAGGTTACATGGGTCTTTGTTAGTGCAACAAAATTAATAATGGGTTGAGTAAGTTCTCTCAATGCTAACACATGGATTTTATACTGTTATGAATGGATCACGTGGCATATTCAAAAAAGGATTTACAAGGTGACATTAGGATAGAATATTAATGTGGATCATCCTTAGGCCCCTGTACCATAAGGAAAATGGACATGTCCTCTGCATATGTGTATTGATCCTTATATTTATAAGTACTAGTCTTTATAAGTCCTGATCCTATGGAGACCAATGTAATTAATGAGACCCGTGTTGGTGACATGGTTACATGATCCCCATCACTATACCTATTGACCATGTCTTAAGATTATCTAATGGGTTAGCTCTTTGAAAGTGGTCTGAATTTATTGTTGAAGGATAGTTATTGATTTAAGCAATATTGATCATTTTTGTATGAATGTGAATGAAGTAACAAGAGCATCACTGCCAAGTGATTTTTTATATGGGTGATCATCCCCTTACGTATGTGTGATTGATGGGATTATGGGAATATTTTCTTAAGGTCTAGGAGTTTCTATACAACAAGTCTAGTTGTGTGTGATTGTTATCCATAAGACCATCCCATGATGTAGTTGAAATTGATGAGAGCATCTCCTTTATCACTGCCAATTAGCAGTTGAAGGCAAAAAAGGCTTGTAGCTACCTTGTGTGAGCATGTAGGGTGTTGTGTATGTATAAGTCATGTAAAAATATGGTGGAAGCCCTCTTGAGGTCATATGCATGTCATGATGGTGACCTAGGTTTGTGGGATGCGAAAAACATCACTAGACATAGGACCTAGGTCACTTGCACACCTAATGTACCCATCAAATTTTTTGATCTTATATATATATATGAGGGGTATAGCCAAAGAAACAAAAATTCGATCAAGACCACATTTTAATGATAATGAATTCATAAGTATATGTAAATATTGTTAACTGAAGTAATCATCATTCATAATGATCATTCAAAATGATACAAGTGGAGCTCTACAGATGTCAACAAGGAAGGGACATTTCTTGAATGTAAGATAAGTTGTGGTAATGCTTCAAGTCTCTGTAGTTGATGATCATCTAGTTATGACACATTTGAGTAAGTACTAATAACAATGTCACCATAGATGTGAGGATAGTATTCCTTATGGTGCATCCCAAAAGTCATTGAATTATCTCTAGAAACTAATCACATATTGCCTAGTGTAGACACCTAAATTTTGATTTTGCATTCGTGATTGCTAAAAAGCATGCACTAATCACTCTCATTCTTACCAAATTCCATTATAATTAGTGATTTTCACTAATTATTTAATGTTTCTTACCAGTTTGGTCCAATTAACACCACATGTTTTGTTGATTACGTAACTCCTCTTCAACATTCAAAATGCTAATTTATGGACACATCGTAAGTCAAAATCCTCTTTTGAATAAACAATTAGTGATTATTAGCTAATTAAGAATATTTTACCCCTTGTTTTGGTCAATAAACTCTATTATTGGCTCAAACCCCTCTTCCATGACCATTAAAAATCAACCTCATTTCACCTCAACAGACATCTCAACAAGGATTAAAAATCTTATCCTAGCCTCATAATTGACCCTAAGTGGTTGATTAAGGCTCCTCACATCCTAATCACTTGTTAATTCACTAATCATGATTAGCAAGGCCTAACCATGATTAACGATTCTACTCTAATTTGGGGACTTTTAGTCCCACATGCACCAAGATGCAATTTTTCCCCCAAATGGAAAACTATACAAAGGACTAAACACTCTTACCTTTAATACTTTACACCATGATTTTAATGTGCAACTCATATAAGAAATATGATTTCTAGAGCCTTGTCTCAATATTTTCCTCCAATACCTTCAACATTGGTTAGTAGAGGAATATCTAATAGTGACCTTAAAAATAGCCATTGTTAGAGAGATCCTCTCAGCATTTGTTGAAGTAGCAATAACCATAATCATTGGATTGCCCTTCAAGATCTATTTAGGTGTATGTTAGTTAGCAATTCATCACTATTAGTAGACATACTTTAACTAAGATTGACATTGATATCATGTTAGTTAAGCATTAAGTGTTCCAATAAGATTTTGATCATTGATGTTATTATTGTTAGATTCCTAAAATATTTAGTTAATAGACTGGACATGGTGTTAGTCTTCCTTGATTTAGCTTTGTTAGATTTGGCTTTGTAAAAGTTTAGGGTGCTTTCATTTGGCACATTCAGGTGGGAGCTTACCCCATTTCATTCATTCACTTTTAAAGCTATTCTAGACTTAGTTTCAAAGATTTTCATTTCAGAGTTTTACATTAGTTTCAAGTTTTGTAGATCAATTTCAAATTTTGATAGTTTACTTTAGACTAGATTAATAGTAGATGTTTTTTTATGTTCTTTGTAGGATCTAAGGAGGTATCAAGCTTCTCTCAAAATTAAATTACGTAGTCAAAGATTTAGAGTAATTTATCAATTTTTTATACATCAAAACCCATGTTTTGACCAGTTGTTTCATACTAGGATTAGGTGCGCGCTCAGTTGTCTTTTGAGGTTCATTTTCACGTTGATAAGGAGGTTTTCTCAGCATCTATCAAGGCCATTGACTCATGTTCTCAAGGATGCTCTCACACTTCATTCAAGACAATATGCTCAAAAACCATTAAATTTTTTCCCATCTGTAGTGTAAAAGGCGCACGTACATGATTGTGAGCGCCTATGCAAGACTAGCAGCGCCCTTTCATACACTGAATTCTGGTTGCGTTTTGCATTCAATTAACTCTATATTTTTGATAGAAGAGTGCATTGGTGTCCTCACTGGAACCCGCCCATGCATCATGGTGATTATGTGAAAAATCACATATGGGTCCATCTGCATGGGTGTGAGCACCTATGCATGATTCAAAAGTGTTTGCGCGCTAAGAGGGGTGCCCATACATCAAGGTAAAATTTTCTCAAAATTCTAGAATTTTAATTTTATGATTCTTGTCAGTTTTTAAGGGCTTTTAGATGTTGTTTTTGTCAATTTAATGATTTTAGAGCAATATTCCTAAAAAAAATTCCTGGGGTTTGATAAAGGATTTTTTATTAAATTGGGTTAGAGTTTGAGGATTGATTATGTTTTCATACATTGATTAAGTTTGGAATATAGTTGTGTATGTTCTCTTGCACCTAGTGTGATCCTGAGAACCAAAAACACCTCTAAACCACTTTTTTTGCTTCTTGGGAGTAAGTAGAAACAATCGTCATTCATTTTGTGCTTAAGAGAATAGACCTTCATTTTTGGCAGGTGTTTGATCTTTTAGTTTAAGAGCTTTTTCATTTGATAAATAATCAAGGCTAAAATTTGTGTATGCTCTTCCCTTGCACCTAGTGTGATCTTGGGAATAAAAATTAGTTTTAGTCTTCCATTAAGAAGCGCTTGAATTAATTAGGAATAAACCTAACTTTGCAAATTTTTATGGTAGTTAGTTGATTTACAAGCTTTGCATTTCTATTTAGTTGGACTATTTGTTGTGTATGTTCTTCTCTTGCACCTAATGTGATCTTGAGAAACAAAAACAACACGTAATCCTCTTTCTATGATATTTTGAACCTTTTTGAACTACGAATCATTTGTTTGAAGGACCTAATGTTAGTCAAAGAAATGATGGCCTAAATAATTTTTCTAACTACACGTGTGATTGTAGGTTTCCAAAAGGAGTACGACAAAAACCACCTTAAGGCTAAAAGATTAACAAATACACCACAATCATCACATTGTATTTTCAAGTTTTGGTTAAGAGCTACGGCTCGTCCGCTTAACTAGGACATAACCCATTTAACATAAGCCTTAAGCTACAACAATGGGGGTGGTCCTAGGAACCCTAAAGTATTTCACCCAAGAGGGAACCTTTTGAATGAAATAGGAAAGTGCTCCACACTACCGACTTGATTAGTACGCCTTGGTGAGATTAGAGTCAAAGTTACTTCCATTGCGACCCCAGTGATAATACAACTGAATGAACTAGTTGCTAATTGTATTAAAAGGGAGTAAAGTAAATCTGAGATACTCCTTGGGAAACCAAGGTAAATCGAGCTCATAGAAGTAAACTTGTGACACGTAGAGAGAGAACCACTTAGGAAGCTTGCCGGCTTGGAGCCATTTTTTTTCTTAGTTGGTATACTTGAGAGCTCTCAAAAAGTAACAAATTTTTTAGATTCAAACTCTTGTTTTTCAAACAAGGGAAAGAATCTCTTAAAGTTGAAATTGCGTGATATTTCATCATGAAATCTACTTAGTGTCATTTTGTCCTAGTTTTTCACGTGTCCTAAGACAAGGTGAAACTCTGCCAAAATAACATCAAGTTTATTTCAACACCACTTGGTCTACACCATTGTTTTCTTGTTTCCCATTTTTGGACAAAAGGAAACAACATATATAGATACCACTAGATATCATGTGTCCACCACTTTTGTATTCTACTTGCATGACTAGGTTACAATGTCAGAGCACAAGTGTTGAAAGTGTGCATGGTACATACTCACGATCTAGTAGGCCCCCCTTGTCTCAAAGACACATATTTGAGACTCATTATCATAGTATTTAGGTGATTTCATCCTTGTCTTCTTTTGAGTTGTTACGTTTCCCACATTGTAGCCATATAATTAAGATATTTATGTCTTTTTTCCATTGTGAAATTAGGCCTAAATCTCTATATTATAGGGTTACGATGCTCGCATGCATAGCAATTTCTTGATATACTTAGAAGTAGTTTTTACACCCTAGCTTTTTCTTGAGTTTTGTGAGAGTTGAGGTTACTTTGTTAGCATCACTATAATGCCATTTTGATACTAAAATATTTCTTTCTCGCAAATTTTGATTACATGTTGAAATAGCATTATTACGCTACTCGCACATGTATCATCCATTTTACAAAGCTTAGACTTTGTTAGTGTTTAGAAATTGGCTTTTAGTATATCTTGTTAGAAGATCGCGTCAACATTTCCTTATCATTTAGGCCTTGTTTGTTGCAAACTTGACCTAACTGGTGATATCATGTTTTCACTATTTGGTTGCAAACCTATCTAGACAAATCTTAGGGAGTAAACTATTTGGTGTGACTAAATTTTGAGCGTTATACATCATTGTATTATTCTAAGGAAAACTTGTGTCATACATTACCTTGCTAGGGTCACTTCTTCATTATTCTTTAGTTCACACATTCACTTTGACCTATCAATTTTGGGGCTATTCTATAGTCACCTTGTTTTGACAATTTAGTGTCGTTACACTGCAAAAATTTGACTAAGGTCCCTTTTTTAGTAAACCTTAGTGGATTTTTTTGCTATTGAATCTCCTATCTCGAGTCTGCCTAATACTAGGATGGGATCCCGAATATTAGGAACCGATATATTTGGAGGTGACAACCCTCTTTTAGAGGATAATCTCATGGTTGACCATAGTTGTGGAGAGGAGGATTCTCCTCATATGAATATAGAGCGTCCTCCTGCTAATTTTAACGATTACATTTTTAAAACAAACATGAAGTACTCATGCGTGTTATGGAATTAGGAGCTAAGTTACCTTCCACAAGAGACCCTTTTATCATTTTCGGAATGATTCATGGAGAAGAGGAAGTAGATCGACTTCATCATATTGTTAATGAAATTTTAAATTCAGGTCATGCCTCTACTTCTGCACCACAGAACAATGAGGAGGTACCATTTGAAAATGATGAATACTATCATATACCCATAGTTAGGGTACGTTGTGAAGACAATGAGGAACGTGTTCATCATGTACAACCTCATCCTAACAAAAATCGTCATGAAGTACCTATTCAAGAGGTGACATTAGAATAATAGGTCAAAGCCCTTACTTGCCAATTGGTAAGTTTGGCTTCGTACAAACAAAAGGAACAACCCAAAGATTTGAAACAAGCTATACCAAAAGGAAAACCTAAAGCTTTGTTTCATGAGTTCCCAATAAACATTCCTCGATGGAAGGCACAAAGAGATCTTTATGAAGAGATTCTTGAAGAAAATAGAGGTGGGAATATACCTAGATTTAATCCTAGGTATAAACCTATGCCACCCACGCAAGATCCACTTTTCAACCAAGAGTGGTCAATTATGAAGAACACCCTTCTAGAATTATAAGAAGGTAAAACTGGTAACAATAAGAAATTCCAGTTTGACGAGTTGCACCCTTATTCATTTGATAGGGCATGCTCCAGGTACATTTCCCACGACACTTTGATTTTCCAAAATTTGGTAAGTATAAGGGAAAATATATGGCATGCCAAGAGGTTGCATATAACGGCAATTATCTTATACGTCTCTTCCCACGGAGCTTAGGAGGATTGGTGTTAGAATGGTTCTTACACATTCCCAAGGGATCTTCATCCACACGGTCGAAATCAGCAGAAAAATTTGTGTGCCACTTCTCATTCAATATTGAGAGTGACATCACCATGATAGATCTCTACAATGCCAAACAACGAAATAATAAAAACTTCTCTGCGTTTTTACAAAGATGGAGGGGATTAGCTAGTAATTTTCCTTTCTCCATACCTAAAAATAAATTAATAAGTATATTTATTCCCAACCTCCATCTAGACATCATGTTCCACTTGTAAATGCATTATGACAACACATTCAAAGAGGTAATCGAAAAAGGGAGTCAAATTGAAAAAGTGTTGTTAGCTAGGGGGACTATGAAACATGTCTCTCGTTATCATAATGATTCTAAATATAATTATAAAACAAATTTTTTTCCTAATAAAAACAAAAATGTTGTTAGTGATGGGATGGTAGATTTTAAGCGGGTACAAGTCATTCAGAACCACACACCTTTGAAGCTTGCAAAAGGCAATCCACCTATGAAGTATAAACGTCGTACTTTCACACCTCTATTTGAATCAATATCGTCCATACTAAAATAGTTATAGGTTGTTAACATGGTTAAATACTCTTAAACACAACCCTATGGAGACAACACACCTAAACCATCATGGTTTAGGGATAATGAATTTTGTAACTTTCACCGTCTAAAGGGTCATAAAACAGACAAGTTTTGAAGATTAAAACACTATATTCAAAACCCAGTCGACAGTGGAAATATTGAAGTAGACTATGTTGCCACTAAAAAATCTCCAAATGCAAACTTAGGGATCTTCAAAGAAGCTTTTCCCAATCACGAAGAAAGGAAAAATTTGGATCGGGGACAGTCATCTCAGAATAAGAATGCTAACTATATGTCCAACAAAGACCATTTTGATGCCTTGATAAGTTGTGTTCATCCACTCATTGAGAAAATCAATATGATTAGAATTAAAACAAGAGAGTGTGTCATGACAACACGGCAAGATCACCTTGTTATCTCTAAACCTATTCCCCCTCCTCCACAGGAGAGTCACTATGACATATCATATCAACTAGAGAAGACTAAAACTAATATTTCAACCTTAGACCTTCTAAATATCTCTAGCGTCCATAAGGATATACTTTGAAAAACCTTACAGGGATTAGGAGTATCTATTGATGTTGACCCAGCACATTTACAGGCCATAGCAATGAAAATCACTCCCATAAGACACATTACCTTTAGTCCTACAGAGGCCTTAGCTGAAAATCCCTCACATAACATGCCCTTACATATTGAGGTAAAAATCAAGCATACGAAGTTCAAGAGAGTGCTTGCGGATGACAGATCGGGTCTCACCATTTATACTCTTAAACTAGTCTGTCAACTGGGTTACACAGAAGCTGATTTGGAAACAAAGGTCATCACTATAAAGGCCTGTGACAATGAAGAATGAAAATAAACTAGAATTATCACTTTCTCATTTGTAGTGGGTCCCATAACCCATGATACAAAATTCCATGTCTTGGACTTGGAGATCCCTTACAATATATTGTGTGATCATTTGTGGATTCACCCTGTGCAAGTCATATCATCTACGTATCATCAATGTTTAAAGTTACAGTATGAAGGACATGCACTTACTATACAATGGGATCCCCAACCATTTTCTCATTGCAAAGCATTTTTAGGTTATTTTCCCACTATCTACGAGTGTCCCTCTACGGAGATTGTTATCCATATTTAGTCAGAAGCCCTCACTTCACGAGTGGATTCAGGCACCCTGACTCCCAGTAACAATGATATGGCTACATTGGAATCTCCTTTTGCTATGTGGGAGATGAAGATCATAAACAACGAATATGGAGATTATAATATCCAGCAAGCTCTTATGATTCAAAACATTCCTCTATCAGCCAAAGTATGTGGTAGACCATGTTACGAATTCCAAAGATCAAGGTAGAATTTCCATTTCATCAATTTCACTTCAGGTGGCTTAGTAGAAGATGAGAGAATCCTCAACAATATTATATTTCATCCTCAGGATGATGAAATGGCTTTATGTTATAAGTCATCGAGGTATGTTATTCCTAACAGAATCATGCTTACTATGAGATATCAAGGACGTGGTTGTGGCTACTATGAGCAAGGGCTGTTAAAATCCCTTTTAATACCTCATCGCATACTAGGTAAATCAGGTATCAATGTCCATTTGTATGAATCTCACCCTTCAGATAACGAGTATGCTTCTTTTGAGAGTGAGGATAGTTTGTTTGAAAATGAAAGTGAAAATAATTTCCGGTGTAGTCTTTACAAATACCTCTCCTCTATGAACCTATTCTCTAACATGGCTAGCCTTACCATAACCCCTGTTACACCCATTGTAACCCCTATAACTCAAACATTAACTCTCATCTACCCATAACTTACGAATTGGGATCAACAACAACATGAGCCTATTGAAGCATTTCAGAATGATGAGGCTATTGGCGAGTTCCTGGGCATCAAAGATAACATTCCAAGAAATGATCACAAGAAAGGCTTCTCCATTTAGCTCAACGCATGTGCATACTTCAGAGAGGAGGTAGAATTATGTGGATAATTAACTAAAAAAGTGAGCAAGGGTAAGATTCATATAGAAAATCCTTACGGAAAGAAAAAGGGGAAGTCCTATAGCAAAAACCTCTTTGAGGCACTTGTGGAAAAACAAGTAGAACAACCTATGGAAAAGATAGTGTACCCATATAAAGATGAGGAGCTCCCTGAGCCACCTTTGATAGAAGAGGATCTCAATCTTCCACCCGATCCTACATGCATGGGGGCGAGTCAAAGATACTAGTGGAAGATACAATAAATGTTAACATCGGCACAGAGGAGATGCCGAGGATAGTTAAGTTGGGAGCTTCACTCTCAGCTAAAGAGCAAAAAACATTTATAGGACTCTTGAGAGAGTATGCAGACATTTTCACTTGGTCTTATGTCGACATGCTAGGACTTGATCTTGCATTAGTGGTACATAACCTAGTTTTGTATCCAAACACCAAGCCCATCAAACAAAAGCTCCGGAAGATGCATCCTCACATCGCCTTGCTGGTAAAGGTAGAGCTTGAAAGGTTATTAGAAGTAGGCTTCATCAGGCCTATCGACTACTTAGAGTGGATTTCTAATGTGGTACCAATTCAGAAAAATCCAGTTAGTATTAGAGTGTAATATCAATACAAGACAACTTTCACAACCCCATGGGGAACCTTCTGCTACCAAGTTATGCCCTTTGGCCTTAAGAATGTAGACGTTACATGTCAGAGGGAAACGACTGTAATATTTCACGACATGATAAGTGACACCATGGAAGATTACGTAGATGATATACTACATAAATCTAGAACTCAGGAGGATCACTCCGAAATTTTGTAGCGTATTTTTCAACGTCTAAGGGACTACAAAGTCCACCTTAACCCAAAGAAATGTGTCTTCAATGTGTTATCTAGGAAATTACTAGGATTCATTGTGTCAAGGAGAGGAATAGAGGTGGATCCTGCAAAGGTCATGACTATCACAGATATGCCTCCTCCTAATAATATTAGATAGATGCGTAACTTACAAGGGAAAATTCAGGCCATTTGAAGGTTTATTTCATAGCTAGCAGACAAGTGTCATACATTCACACATCTTCTTAAGAAATATGTCAATTTCACCTAGGGGCAGAACAATAAGTGTTTTCCTTGCTAAAAGAATAATTGGTTAAACCCCCTTTTCTCATGCCGCCCATAGCAGGAGAACCCTTGTTATTGTGCATCTCTGCTACACATTTCACAATTGGGGCACTATTGGCCCAATATGATAAAGAACAGAGAGAAAAAGTTGTATACTACTTGAGTATGACATTAGTAGCATATGAGCTCAACTATCCACAGATCGAGAAGGCTTGATTAGCCATAGTGTTTAATTTTCAGAAGCTATGCCACTATATGCTCAACAATAAAATCAAGCTTATTTCAAAGCTTGATCCTTTCAAATATTTACTATCAAAACCTTCCCTAATTAGAAATATGGCTAATTGGATCATCTTATTAAGCGAGTTTGACATTGAATACGTTCATCAAAAGTTAGTAAAAGGATGAGTCATAGCAGATTAGCTAGCAGAAGCTCCAATTCCAGGTACTGAGCCCTTAAGTCTAGAACAACCAGATGAATCTATCATGTACCTTGAAGAATCTATCGTTCGGAAACTATACTTTGATGGCACCTTTACCTTTCATGGTTTAGGTGTCGGAGTTGTGTTAATCACTCCTATGAGAGACTTGATTCCCCAAACATTCCAACTTAGGTTCCCATGCATGAATAATATAATGGAGTATGAAGCCCTCATCGCAGGGATGAAGCTATCCATCAAGTGGGATATCAGAAAAGTTAATTGCATTGGTGATTCAATGCTCATTATCAAACAGGTCACAGATGAATACAAGGTAAAATATGAGAAGCTCCTCCCATACAAAAGGATGGTGGATTCTTCAAAAGAATACTTTGAGTAGATAACATTTGAGAAAATACCAAGAGCACAAAATAGAGTAGTTGGTGCTATGGCTAAAGTGGGGTACATGTTGAGTATTCCACCAAGGAACAATGATATCCCATTATTCATTGAACATCTAAGAACATCAACATATGACATGTCGAAGTCTTGTTTGATAAGTGAAGTTGTTGGTCCCTTTTCACCATGGTACGCTGAAATATTTAATTACCTCCGTGATGGAACCTTTCCCACTAAAATTTCTCGTGTTGAAAAACGCACCCTCATCCAGTGTATAGCTTGCTATACCCTACTTGGAGGCACCCTCTTCCGTCAAGGCTACAACAGGAATCTGTTGCGTTGTTCAAATTCTGATGAGTCTATTCAAGCAATTAAGGAGGTGCACAAAGGCATATGTGGGGCCCATACTAATGGGATCATCCTTGCGAAGAAAATTATTAGAGTAGTCTATTATTGGCCTACCACGGAGCATGATTGTTGTCAACATGTGAAAAAGTGTGTGGATTGTCAAAAGTATGATAACTTGATACATGTGTCAGCGTAATCCTTACAACCAATCATGACACTCTAGCATTTCTCAAAGTGGGGTCTCAATCTAATAAGGAAACTTAATCTTATCTCCTCGAATGGCCATAAGTTCATTATAATTGCCACGAAGTACTTTACAAAATAGGTAGAGGTTGTTCCTCTACCTATACAGAAGGTCCCCAAATCTCTAAATTTATAAGGAATCATATCATATGTCGATATGGTATCCCCTTTGTTATTATCACTGATAATGGTAAATCGTTCAAGAATAAAACTATGAAGCACTTTGCAAACTCTTTCAAATCTCCATTAAGTTCTCAACCCACTATTACCCTCAAGGTAATGGGCAAGTTGAGGCTTCTAATAAAACCCTGACTCACATTATGGAGAAGATGGTGAACAAGATAGGTCATGATTGGCATTTACAAATTCACCTTGCCCTCTGGGCATTCAGAACTTCTATCTGCACCCCCACAAGTGCAAATCCATATTACTTAGTATTTGGCATGAAATTCATACTGCCTCTAGAGATCAAGATCCTTTCTTTGCGTATCAAGCTAAGGGACTACTTGAATGAAGAGGAAGACTATAGAGTAGCTCGACTAGCAGAGTTGGAGCTATTTGACGAGAAAAAACTTCATGCTCTCAATCACCTTAAAGTGTATCAGGATCGAGTGCAACGAAGCTAAAATAAAATATTCATACCTCATCAATTTGAGGTAGGGGATTTGGTGTTAAAAGAGAATCAGAAGAACACCAATAAGGACCGTGAAAAGAAAGGGAAATTTGAACCCAATTGGCTAGGACCATATGTTGTGGTTACCAAGTTCAGTTCAGGTGCCTATAAGCTAGCCCATGCAGATGGTCAAGAGCTTCAAGAACCCATGAATGCAATGCATCTTAAGTGCTTCTATGCTTAAGTATGGGGTCTCTAAAGTATCAAGAAAAGCAAAAAAAATAAAAATAGAAAAAGAAAAAGATAAATAAAAATATGCATCCAATAGTGAAAACCACACAATGGTGGCACTTTGGACAAGTCCTTTGGTGAAAACCAGTTTTCGGCACCAAGGGAGGGTCCATTGTTCACAAGTATTTCAAGTTTAGGAGTACGGCAACTTTATCCTTAGTTGGTCTTTACCTTCATCTGAGTCCCTTGTGAGCCTATCCTTCTTTGCCCTGATCTGGCTAATATTACCTTGTGAATGTGGAGAATTTAACTTTAAATGAACCCATCTCACATTGGGGAAACTTTGTAGCATCACTTTTGGCATATACCACATGGCATTATGCCTTTATACATCCCATCTAACGCTAGGGGCATCCACGTTTCTTCATTTCCTTGCACATTCACTTCAGAAAACTATTGAGAAAACATCAAAAACATTCATATAAATTTTGAAAATCCCAAAACATACAAATATGTCCTTTGGAAAAAAATCAAAATATTCAAATACGTTTCGTAGAAAACTCCAAAACAATAGAAAATTGTCTTAGAGATAAAACGCCCCAAAAATTTCCCACAAAAACAAAGTAATAATTTGTTTGCTTTTAGTTGTTGGTTTTTATGTTTTTTAGTTGCATTATTGTTTCATATTATGTGCTTTAGATTAAATTCACTTGCTTCCTTAGATTGAATGTTACTTTCACCTGTAGTTCATGGAATTAAATTTACTTTATATAGCATACTTGTAAATAAATGTGTTGCTTTGATTAGATTTGTCAACTTGTGCTTGTTAATTTTTGCTTGTACATTTTGTTATCACTTCATCATCACATCACATATATACATCTTATATATAAAAAATGCTAAGTTTACATCACACATGTATACCTAAGCTAATCGTCAAATATCGTATCACCAATGGGAAAGAGGGGTTGCACATGATCACAAATCTATCCCCCCACACCAATATCAAAAATAAAAATATGTTGCTCAAAGTATTTCATAAAACATACAAGTATGATATCATCTAAGGCTATCTCATAATCTAACATGTGATACAAACATAATGCAATAAGTTCAACATGATATCTCATAAACAAAACATGTATCCATCTATGATCATACATCATCGAAAATATAAATGTCTGTATACATCTGATATAACAAGTCATCATGGAAATCTATGAAAAAAAATTCATTCACCACGAGGCATGATAAAAAACAATACACATACATACATACAAAAGTATGCCTTCATCATGAGGTAGTACACCAAAAAGAAAGTAGTACATCTGGTATGTTAATAAGAGAGTCAACCATGACTCTCACCCACGCAGGGGTTTCCTAGTCCGAGTGGGCTGCTAGGCGGGGGAAACTGAGGTGTTGAATGTGTAGAAGGTGTTGCATCATGCTGAGCTGACATGTGTTAAACTGCATCAAGCAGAGATGACCTGTGTTGAACTGACTCATGTGAGTTGACCTGCTAACTAAAGTCGGTTGTCCTGAAGGACCCTCTATGGATCGTACTGATCATGATGATCTATGAGATCTGGATTGTGATCTTCTACCTACTATCTGACCATACTCAGGAACTCTCCACTTGGTCAAAATGGCCGCATAATACTGCATCATGTAATAAGTGGCCTCACTTGGTAAAGTAGCACTGTGCCCAATCATCAATTGTACCCTTGAGGACATATCTGCCTACTGTAGTGTATCACGCTCTGCCCTCATGCTAGTTAGCTCTATCCATAGTTAAGACCGATCTGTTATAGCTTGATCTGGCTCTGTATGTAGCTGAGACTGATCTACTATAGCCTGAGCCCACTCTGCATGTAGTTGTAAGCTATCTATTATCACCTAGTTTAGCTCTGTAGCGGCCTGATCTCTCTCTGGACTGATATCCTGATCTATATCTATAGCGGCCTGATCTCTCTCTGTGATGGCTTGATCTCTATCTGTAGAAGCCTAATCTCTCTCTGAGAGGGCCTAATATCTCTCTCTCTAATGGTCTGATCCCTCTCAACTGCCATCTGGATCTATAAGGTTGTCGTTTGCTATAACTGTTACTGTAAGGCAGCCACATGTCCACCAAACTTGGATATCTGGTATATCCTACATACCTTGCACATCTTGTACATCTAGAAAATCCTCCTCCATATTCTCATCCCCCAGCCATCTCCTCCACCTCCTGGTGGACTGTGTCATGGACTCACGTGAAGGGGTGATAGAG
The DNA here is from genome assembly GCA_019776745.2 of Taxus chinensis. NCBI lineage: Eukaryota > Viridiplantae > Streptophyta > Pinopsida > Cupressales > Taxaceae > Taxus > Taxus chinensis. The sequence continues at coordinate 950,040,947 of CM034146.1, read as the reverse complement.
GTGTTTCCACATGATCCTACGCTGGCATCCATGGTGGTAACACCTGTGGCTACACCACTACCTGTTGTTGTACTAAGATATGTTATTGTACTAGCACCTGTTGCACTGGTACCCCCATGTATGGTCATGCATGTGCCTGCACCTGTGCATGTTCCTGTACCTATGGATCTGGACCATGTTCCTCCTGTGCAGTTGTATCCTATATCTCCCAGGGAATAGTCAGTCTACGTGGCAGCACTAGCGCATACCAAGCTATATAGTCTCGTGTAGTCCCCGAGATCTACTATTTGCGCTCGTTGTACCCAAGGTTGTGGGGCTACCTATGAAAATCTTGTATGAGGTTGGTCCAACCTGATCTAGGGTCCCATATCTAAAATCTCTTTGTACTGGCATGCGTACCACATCTCATTGTCAGGAATCCCTTGGATGAGACCAAATTGACACTTGACCCGGTCCACCCTGTACCACTCTAATATGTGGCCCCTGCTCCCAATGATAAAATGGTCTACTTCAGTTGTCTTCAACTCGTTTGCATCTTACGGCCACTGATATAGCCTGTATGGCTGTCATGTGATCATATGAGGTTGTAACTCATCAAACGCTCACCAATAGTAATTTGTGCCCCCCCTGTGGGTGTGAATATCATCTCCATCTAGAACCCAACCCATGAGGGAAGGCTCTCCAATGACTTGAGCTCTCAAAGCTCCTAAGGGGCGACCTACAACAATACGATCCCAGGCCCAGATCTGTAGTAAAGTAGCAGGACCCAATGTCCTCTATTTGTGATAGGCTATCAAGTGCATATCAAAATATAAGTGAGCCAATATACATTGACCCCAGCAGTACACCCTACCCTGAAGCAGGTCGTGGATCATTCCAATAAGACCCAAGGGGAATCATGCACCGGTCCTGTCGGGTATACAACATGTTGTTGACAAGAGATAATAAATATACGGGAACCTGCCCTAGCCGCGGGTCGGCCATGCATCTCCTAACCACATCTAAATACCTCGGTGGGGGATATCGATCACTCCAAATATCATGGTTCTATAACACTCAACCCGACCCGAGTGACCATCGTAGGTAACCAAACGACCCTACATCACAACTCGCAAGATCCGCCAAACATCCTCCAATGTAACACTCATCTCGGTGGTAAGGAGTCAAAAATTTTGGCTCTCACTTCACCATCTCTCATCTAAGGTTGTGAGCATACTGTGATCAAAAGTGATATGTGGCATATGAGCTATATACGATAAACTTGTCACCTCTAGGGTGATCTCTAAGAAAATCTGGTTTTGGCATCCGAAGGTGGCCTCGTAGGTCTGAAGTCGCGCATGTTGCTCCCACCTCCCTAACGCATGTCCAAGTATATATGTGGAACTAGACGAGTCAATTATTATAATCTGTCTTCTATTCTACCATGTTATTTTTTCTAAAAATCTAGTGTATCATGTTATTCTTTTATTCCATCATTAAATTTTTCTATAATTCACCTATTTCTTCTACGTAGGTTTTGCTAAAACCTAGGTTTTTGCCTAAAAACAATTTTAAATTGTCTTTTATGCATGGGTTCCCCCTGCATGCAAAATCACAATTTCTCCCAGCATAGGTGCCCAAGTGCCCATGTTGTGGCCAAAATTAAAAAGAAAAGTAAAAATGCATGCCAACATAGGCATTCATGTTGTAGTCAAAAAATCAAAAAAATGTAATATGCAAGCCAACATAAGTGCTCAGGTGCCCATGCTGCAAATAAAATCAAAAAATGATAAAAATGCGCGAATGCTTACGCGCCCACGTTGCACCAGTATAGGCACCCCCAGATTTTTTCCCTAATTTAGCCTAAAATACATGTTTTTAGCTAAAAATTCAAAATTTTGAATTACCAGGGAAAAAGGATTAACTTTGTACCTGTGGTCCATCCATTGTAAGCCTTAGGTACTCCCTTACGTGGTTCGCATGATGCCTTTGATTCACTATCCTCACCATTTCCTCTCGTAGGTCAAAGCTCAAATCAATAGTCAATTGGTAAGCAAATGTGGTAAATGACTTGTCGCGATGACTTATATGCTCATTTGTACCTTCCGCAGTGTGTTTCTCACTCCCAAAGTGCCTCGAGATTGCCATATTTCTTCTAAAATTCCTCTAACACTTGTCGTGGTGATTATTTTTAATAAATAATTATTTTCGGCACATTTTCGCTACGTTGGGGCATATTTTTGCTTCCCAATGGTCTTTTCTGTTACCTAGGGCATTTTTTTTTCCTCACGGACACTTTTAACGTTGTCTCCCGACTTCGTTATTTCCTCTATAATATTTTCTTTCGTAAAAAAAAATTAAAACAATCAAAACAATTCAAAAAATTAAAAATACAAATAAAAATTGATTAAATCGTTAAAAAATCCATAACATTTTCAAAAAATGGTAAACAACATATACACAGTTAAAACATGTGTCAATTGCATTATCCTCGAACATTGAAATATGTCCTACAAAAACATCTTTCTAACATTCTTGCTTGTTCTAGTCTCAACCGACTTGTGGATCATCGTGGTCTACCTCCATTAACAAAAGCTTGGCTACATGCTATGTCGATAATCCCGTGTAACAATGAGTTGTCAGAGACTATGTCATAGTGCATGAAAGCTTTTCCATGGGACTATTTGTGTCCTCTATTTTTTCCTTACATGTGTTATTGCTTGGGGCATCATTTTTAACCCTTGTCATTACAACACGGACATACAGGAACCACAACTTGATAACAAAAACATTGGTGTAACTATCTTAAATGTTGTTTGTTTGAGTACGTGTGATTATACTAGTTTCTCTGTTAGGTTAGCTGGTTTACTTTCTTGTATTGCATTGCATTTTGTATGTTGCATGGAGTTAAATATCATTTTACTTTCTCGTATTGCATTGCATAATGTATCATGCATGGAGTTACATATTTTTAGCAGTAAACAATTGTTAGTAATTTAGCTTTTCATGTTATCTTAAACTTTTGTTTATTTTAAATAAAGGCCGATGATGTAGACCTAGTGGAAAAATGATATAAACAAGTTATTTATTGAAAGGTTGGATGCAAATATTGGGCTTGTCCTATATTCTCTATTAATCATTTCTTCTCCATTATCATTTATTACCACTACTAATTTTTCTTCCAAATCACTCGAGGTAATAAAAAACCATGTTTATCATTGTCCTTATTCCTTCTCAATACCTAAGGGTTTCACATTCGTTCTAACCTATTTTCTTCTATCCATTTCCATCATATTTTCGATCGTCGATTGACTTCTTCTATTACCCACATCGACACTCGAGGGGGCATCCTTCATTCCACTAATTTTTCTTCAAAAATTTACTTGCTTATGCTTGTCTACTATATTTTAATTGATGTCACTTACTTCACCTCAAACATGGGCAAATGTAGACACCTAAATTCCACTTTTGCAATCTTATTGCCAAATGCACACAAATCACTCTCATTCTTACCAAATTCATTATATTTAGTGGTTTTCATTAATTAACTAATGTTCCTTACCAATTTAGCCATTTAACACCACGTTGTTGATTGTGTAATCCCTTTCACATTCAGGATGCCACTCTACGGCAAATCGTAAGTCAAAATCTTCTTCAAAATAGATAATTAGCGTTTATTAGCTAATTAAGCCTATTTTTCCCTTGATTTGGTCAATATGCCCTAATATTGACTCAAACCCCTCTTATGACCACTCAAAATCACCCCATTCACCTCCACAATGTCTCAACAATCTTCAAAATCTTATCCTACCATCCTAATTGACCCTAAGCAGTCGATTGAGGCTCCTCACATCTTAATCACTTGATAATTCACTAATTGTGATTAGCAAGGCCTAATCATGATTAGCGATTCTAATCTAATTTGGGGATTTTAGTCCCACATGCACTAAAATACAAGTTTCTCCCAAAAGGAAAACTATAAAAAGAGTGCACCTCTTACCTTAATACTTTACACCATGCTTTGATTTGCATCTCATATAATACATATGATTTCTAAGTCAAGTCCAATGCTTGCTTAAAACCTTCAACAAGGTTAGTAGATGAATATCTAAAGTGACTTAACAATTCATTTGGAGAGGGAATTTCACCATTGTTTGAGTAGCAACCATAACCATTTGATTGCCCCTTAGGTCTATTTAGGCCCATGTTAGGTGATTAATCATATTAGTAGGCATGTTTAGTTAGTTTTGCATTGTTTTCATACTAGTTAAGCATTATTTTAAGATTTTATCTTAATGTCACATTCCTAGAATTATAATCCTTAGCTATTAGGTGGCAATGGTGTTAGCCTTCCTTGATTAGCTTTTCTATTTGCTTTGTAAAAGTTTAGGGTTCTTTCAAACAGTAACAATTAGGGAATTATGAGAATCACGGTGCATTCTATAATATCAGTGCAAATTGATACTTTGAAGGGTATTATATATTCAAGAAAGGAATGAATATACATAAGACAAGTCTCTAAGGTGTGCAAAAACTTCAACATATCTTCTAAATGTCTCTACAGGTAAGGATTGGATGTTCCTTGTTTGGAAATTTTTAACAAGCTTAAATGTTCCATGTTTCAAGAGATGAAGCATAGGGTTTTTTTATTCATTTTATGCCACTTCTGAATCATTAGTCTTATTGCCAGTTCAAAAGGATTAAGGTCATTTTTATAGACCTGTGAAAGGTGATTAGGGAATTTAAATGTGTGGAAAAAAAATTGTTGAAGGTTTTTCTCTCCTTGGGTTTTTTGTAGAACCCTCTTAGGGTTTGATAAAAAGAAAGGGGAGTTTTGTGATTTAAACTACTAATCAGGCATAAAAATTGAAAAAGGGGTCAATGCATTACTCTCATGAATATTATTGGGGTTTTAGATCCTAATCATTTATAAGACTTTGTTCTTGCATGAGTGTGTTCATGAGAACTTCATAGTGTACATGATTGACAAGAAATAAGGGAAGAGTTTGAATATTGAGTGAACACAAGAGGCAATTAATGCTTAAATTTCCATATATAAAAAATAAGGAGTGGAATTAAGCAAAATTTGAAGGATATAAGTAATTATCATCTTTCAGTTGACTATAAAGGTGAACAGTAGTATACATACATGTAGGTGTGCATTAACAGTTACTGTTAAGGGTCAACTTGGAAGCAAGAGTTAAGAGATAATTTGATGAATAAAGACTAAAGCATTGGTAGACATCAAGTTCACAGATCCCTCAAACATATTCAGGAGGATTTATTGAAAGTTATGACCACATATATGAGGAAAATTTGATAGTCCTTGTTAAGCCAATGGGAGAATATAAGGAGGGTCTGTTTCTAGAAGTTTTAAAGCTTAAACCATTGATTTGGGGTCTAAATTTCCATACTTATCATCTGAAATGTATTTAGAGCCTGTTGAAGGAAGTTTAAAGAGGTAGAGAATAACGTATTTAAAGTATTTCATGACAATTGGCTTTCTATGAAGATTGCTATAGACCTAAGCCTAATTGGAGCCTTGGAAACAATGATTTGACCAATTTTCACTAAAAGAACCTACCTTGAGAATTTCCATACAAATGAAAGGGCCAAATGGGTGTTAGGAACAATCCTTACTTTGTGAATTGAACATTTAGAACAAAATTTAAGTGTGGAAAACCATATAGGCAGGGTTGACCATAGAGTGTTAAAAAGCTAGGAAAGAGAATGCGAGGGAAAGGAGGCCTTAAACAAAGTTTTGAGAAAAAAAATTGGCATACACCTCAGAGGGAAAAAAGGGTATTAGAATCAAGTTTTACTTGGTTGCGAAACAATGTAGACTTTTCTAACTATGAAACCACTGATAATGATTGCTTAAGAAGCCCAGATAGGGGTAGTCTTGGAAAAGGTGACAAGTTGAGCTTTTTTTATTATTTTGGAAGTTGTTAATGGTTGTTTTAGTTTTTTCCAAGGTCTAAAAATAGGGGGATAATATTTGGTTAGGTGCAATAAGGGTCAAAAATTAAAAAAAATTCTTATTTTGAGGTTCTTGAATTGAAGGAAAAGTGTTAATTTGAAGCCTTTAAGGTGAGTTTTGAGTCTTAGTGTTGAAACTAATATTGTGGATTATCAAAGGTTGTTTTAGGCCCTGCATCATTTGGTATCAGAGTGTGAAAATTGATTCTTGAAAAGAGAACAATACTATTTTGAGTAGTGATTGTAGGAGGAAAGTAGGCTAGTGTAAGTAAGAGAAGTGAGAAAGTTAGCTTGGGAAGAGAAGATGTAAAGGATGATGGAAGTTGTGTTGAGAAGGTTTGAAAGTATGGAGGAAACTCATAGAAGAATGAGGACTGAGATGAGCTATATATAGAGAGAAATAGGACAAATGACATAGTGTAATTTGTAGGTAAGTGCTATAAGTATCAAAGATATGCATGGCACAAGGCTTATAAGTGTTATGAGATGGATGCAATAATGAAAGAGGTGGACATAGGTGTTGATTAGATTCTTCAAGATAGAGGTAAGTCTATTTTATGAAGAAAATTTATTTTGAAACTAGGTAAGGTGGTGAATGATGTAACTCAAAGAATATGTTTATTCGGAACTACATGTAAAGCAAAGGGTAGATGTTATAATGTGGTCATTGATAGTGGACGCACTGAGAACCTTGTTTCATTTGATATGGTAGAGAAGTTAGGACTGGAAATGAAAATGCACCCTAACCCATGTCACATATCATAGATGCAGAAAGGACATCATCTCTTGGTTAAGGAACAGTGCCAGGTAGAGTTTCAGATTGGAAGGTATAAGGACAAGGTGTTATGTAATTTGGTTCCTATATATGTTTATCATGTGTTGTTGGGAATACCATGACAATATGATAGGCAAACATTACATGATGGCAAGAAAAACACCTATACTACATGGGCAGAGCCACACTCTTTTACCTATCAAAGGTGAACAAGAAACACAAATATGGCTAGTTATGTTGATGAAAACTAAGATATTCTTGACAGAGACCAGAAAATCATGCATGAAGAAATTATTTAAGGTTGTTAAGCCTCATAATATTGATTTGAATAAATTTTTTGGTGGTGATGGATATCAGGTTTGTAGAGAGAATGAGATGGTCTTAAGACAAGAAGAGGATAAGCAGGGTGAAGATGGTGAAGTGAGATAAGAAAGAGATGATAGAAAGAGAGAGGAAGCACATGATAAGGTGATTATAGAACAACATGAAGATCTACTGAATGAGACATTGGTTGATGAAGTTGACAGGGGTGAAGGTAGAGTGAAAAGGTTGTGTGAAGAAGTCAAGAGAGAATATGAGGAAAAACAAGACATGAAGAAGAAATATGAGGCATGCAAGCCTCTTGTTTTTAAAACTAATATTGCTTTGAGATTTGGTTTTGTAGGTATAAGTGGAGTGAGTGAAGGTGTGGAACATTGGACAAGAATCATGAGCAAGTTAGAGTGGAAAGAGAAAAAATTGCAAGAAAAAATGAGCAAAGAAGATGAAAGAAAAGAAGAATTTGTAGGTATCAAGGGAGATGAAGACCAAACAGAGCTCTTAGGAGTACAAGAGGTGAATGAATAAGTATAAAATTAAGAGCATTATAGAGCTAAGAAGCAAGCAGACCTTGCAAGAGTAGCAAATAGTCAAGAAAATGGAAGAATAACATATAAAGAAGCTAACACAGTACCACGACAAGATTAAAACAAGCAAGAGTTAGGTGAAGAGATCAAGCAAGGTGATGTAGATAATTTTATTCAATCTTATTTCTTTCTAAATGTTAGTTACATGAGATTTATACCTGAAGAAGAGAAGGAATAGTTAAGATAAGGTGATCCTTTCAAGAAAAAGTTCATATTTTCAAAATGCAAGGAAGAGATGACTCACAAAGAACAAAAGGAAAAGGAGAAAGATAGTTTTACAGTCATGATGGATGAAGATGCGTCACATATGAACCTAATCAGATGTATAAATTCATACCTAAGGTGAAAAAGATTATATAAAGACTTAGAAGCATCATTTTGATCAAAATTTTAAACATTTTAAAAGAGAATCAGTTGAGAGAAGACAAAGAACAACTGGGTGAAGTAAAACATTAAGGGTATGCAATCAAGAGCTACTTTTAAAGGATCATCTTTGATAAGAAGTAGAGTAAGAAAGAATAAGAACATGAAGGCTAACACAAAGGATGAGGAAACATTTATTTTCCCCTTGGGAGTATGATGCAAGAACATCACTCCTAGTTTGTACATATGGGTGACATCATCAATTTTTGGTTTCTCAATGTTTTCTTAGGTCTAGGAGGTCGTCTAGAGTCTACTAGGTGTGTTTATTATGTATAAGACCTTCCCAAATTTGAATTGGATAGTTTCCCTCCAAAACTACTAATTTGAACTTGAAGGAAATTTTGGCTTGTAACTAGGTGTTTGAATGTAAATTGGAGTCTAAAACATGTAAAAATAATGGTGTAATCCCTATTGAGGTCATATTCAAGTCATGATGGTGACCTAGGTCTTAGGTCCTAGGGTACTAGACTAGGATAGGTCTCTTAATGGTGTAATAAAGGACAAACATGTATGTGAGGGGTTTAAAAGGGGCGAGGTTCATTTAAGAGGTGTGTAATAGCATATTTAAGCCATGTTTTGTAACTAAGTGATCATCATTCGAATGATCGAGAAAAAAGAGAGGAGTGAAGCTCCAAGATTGAAGAAGGAAGACATTTCTTGGTTGCAAACAAGTTGTGACAACGATTCAAATCTGTGTGTTGATGATCATCTAGTTTAATACATTTCTTGGTAGTATAACATGCATGATAGATGTGAGGATATTTTCTTGTTTTGTTTTTAGAACTTCTTGTTATAATTCTTTAAAGAGACTATTGACTGTAACAGTTAGGGAATTCTAAGAACCACTGTGCATTCTATGATATCAATACAAATTGATACTTCGAAGGGTAAATATGTTCAATAAAGGAATAACTATGCTTAAGACAAGTCTCTAAGGTGTGCACAAACTTCAACATATATTCTAAATGTCTCTACATGTAAGGATTGGATGTTCCTTGTTTGGAAATCTTTAACAAGATTAAATGTTCCATGTTTCAAGAGATGAAGCATAGGGTTTTTAATTAATTTTATGCCACTTTTGAATCATCAGTCTTACTATCAGTTCAAAAGGATTAAAGTCATTGATAAAGACCCATGGAAGGTGATTAGGGACTTTTAACATGTGGAAAAATGTTTTGGTGAAGGTTTTTCTCTCCTAAGGTTTTTTGTAGAACCTTCTTAGGGTTTGATAAAAAGAAAGGGGATTTTTGTGATTTAAACTACTAATCAGGGATAAAACTTGTAAGAAGGGGTCAATGCATTAATTTCATGAATATTCTTGGGGTTTTATATCCTAATCATCTATAAGACTTTGTTCTTGTATGACTGTGTTCATGAGAACTTCATAGTGTAAATGATTGACAAGGAATTGAGGGAAGAGTTTGAATATTGAGTGAACATGAGAGGGAATTAAGACTTAAATTTCCATATATAACAAATAAGGAGTGAAAGTAAGTAGAATTTTAATGATATAATGAATTGTCATCTTTCAGTCAACTACAAAGGTGAACAGTAATATAACGACTTGTAGGTGTGCATTAACAGTTAGTGTTAAGGTTCAATTGGGAAACAAGATTTAATAGTTGATTTGATGAATCAAGACTAAAACATATGTATATATCAAGTTCACAAATCCCTAAAACATATTCAGGAGGATTTATTAAAATTTATGACCACAACTATGAGGAAAAGTTGACAATACTTGTTAAGCCAGTGAGAGAAGACAAGGAGGATATGTTTCTAAATTTGAAGTTTTAAATATTAAAGCATTGATTTGGGGTCTAGAATTGCATACTTATCATCTGAAAGGTATTTATAACATGTTGAAGGAAGTTAGAAGAGGTGTAGAATCTGACAATTAAAGTTTTGCATGACAGTTGGCTTTCTATGAAGACTGTTACAGATATAATCCTAATTGGAGTCGTGGGAAGGGTGATTTTACTAATTTTCACTAAAATAACTGTTGTGGCAAATCAGCAACACCCCCTGGATGTTGATCAAATTTCTAGTTTGATCATTCTAAGCATCCAGTGTGATTACACAACATTTAATCCTCTTCCCAAGTGTGGGACTTGCAAAAATGGAAGAGGAATCTCTAGATTAGACGCTGGTTCCTCAACTCCTCTGATCAGCTATTTTACTTGCACAATTGCAGAGGTTTAAACTCCTAATCCTACCCTAAATTCCAAAGGAGACAGAGATAGAGAATGCAGATAAACTAAAACTAATGCTAATAGGTGATGCACCAAAGGAGTTGTAGACACTTGATGCTGCATGAAATACACAATCCATAAAGAAACACAGCACAAAACATGCACAAATGCTCAAAATGTAATGAAAGATCAAGAAAGCAATGATAGATATATGAAAGGATTGAGGGATTTTAATCACAGAACATATATCAACATCTCAAATCCAATACAATACATTACAGTGATCCAAAGGCAAGAAAAGGTGTTGCATTACATGGAAAGGTAAAATTTCTTCACAAATTCTGCCAAGGAGGAAGAAAAAGGAAGTTGCAGAGCTAAAAAGTGTCTCTCTTTTTGCAAAATGAACTCATTCTGGCTTTTATAGTGCAAACCATGACCCTAGGAGAGAGAAACGCGAGAAAAAGTGCAAGGGGTTCAACCATTGACCAAAATGCCATCAAAATAGCATGGGCGCCCTAACAGACCCATTCCCTGACATTTTTAACCATGCTGGGAGAGAATGCGAGCCATTCTTCATTAAAAACGGTGGTTGAAACGTCATTTCTATCCATGACCCACGTGTTAGAGGCATTTTTTGATTTTCTCTCTCCAAACTCCATCAAAATGCAAAAATAACCCTAGAATCTTGTAGAGAATTTCACCATCTTTCCATTGATATAAAGAACGTGAAAAACCGAGCTCTGGATCGAAAGATATGGCGATTTGAAGTTTTAGGGCAAAACAGGGCCAAATCGGGTCAGTGGGAAAAAATTCGAATTTTTGCACCTTTTTGGTCATTTGGAAAATTTTCCAAAATTTCCCCGCGCTCCACCACTCTAGGTGCCACATGGCGGCATCTCATTGGCCGCGGGCCTTTCAGGGGAAACTTTTCCCAAAAAACTCTACCGAGCCATAACTTCAAAAATACATGGAGTTAGGAGGAAAACTTTACCTTTCTGGAAAGCTGAGAAAGAGCTCTATCCAATGGTGCCACTTCCAGAAGGTTTTGAGTGCCTGAAAATCAAAATTTTGTGACTGAGGCACAATAGAGGGAAGAATGAGAGGAGTTAGTCACAAAATGAGCAGGGGGCACATTTTGGATAACAATAACCTACCTTGAGAATTTACATATAGATGAAAGGGCCAAATGTGTGTCAGGAATAGTCATCACTTTGTGAATTGAACCTTTAGAAAAAAAATTAAGCGTGGAAAACCCTATAGGCAGGGTTGGTAGAGTGTTGTGAAGTTAGGAAAGATAAAGTGAGGGAAAGGAGACCTTAAAAAAAGTTTTCAGAAAAAAAGAATTGCCATACACCTCAGAGGGTAAAAAGGGTATTGGAATCAAGTTTTACTTGGTTGTGAAACGATGTAGATGTTTGTAACTATGAAACCACTAAGAGTGATTGCTTGAGAAGCCTAAACACGGGCAGTTTTGGAGAAGGTAACATGTTGAGCTTTTTGATTAATTTGGAAGTTTTTAATGGTTGTTTTGGTTTTATCCAAGGTCTATAAACAAGGGATAAGATTTTGTTAAGTGTAATAAGGTTAAAAATCAAAATTTTGCTTGTTTTGACATTCTTGATTTGAAGGAAAAGTGATAATTTGTATCCTTTAAGGTGAGTTTTGAGTTTTAGTGTTTGAAACTAATATTGTGGATTGTAAATGGGTGTTTTAGGCTCTTCATAATTTCCAAAGGTAGGCCTTTTTGAAATATATTTGGATTACACTATATATGCAATTTTTTTCTGACGTTTCGGGTCTAACTTCTAGACCCACCATCAGGGATGAGATATCAATAGGATAGTTGATTTGAAAATTATATATATATATATATATATATATATATATATATATATATATATATATATATATATATATATCAATTTTTAACTAATAAGAAGTGCAGGGGTTAGCCATTCAAGTTACAATTTATTTTATTTTATTTAATTATGACCAGTGTATAAACTTAAAGATTATTAATTTGATTTATTAAATATTTTAATGTTACGAGTTTACTTTAGAATAATGAATTTATTTAGGTTAATTTAATTATTTTTCATTATTTCCTATAGTTGTGAATTAACTTGCTTAATATATTGATTAGGCCAAAAGTTGAGGAATAAATATTGAGGATTAAAGATAAAACAATTTATAATAATTGAATAATGCTAACGGTTTCCAGACATTACTAATAAACCATCCAGTGTCTCTATTGAGGTTGTTGTCATGTTGCATAGTTTTTATAGCCTCTCTCAAGTGTCTTTTAACATAGTGGTCCTTCGAGGCTGAAACTTTAATATTATCCATGTAAACGGAGTGTTTATTAGCTAGTGAGTGCTCAACTAATGCGGATTTTTGAACCCTGCTGAATTGAATGTCTTTGTTATGTTCCTTAATACTTGTGTTAATAGATCTAGTGATTTCTCCAATACATGGTTTTCCGCAAACACATTCAAATCATGTACACCCCACTGTTCAGCTTGGGTTTGAGTTTATCTTTAGTGGATCTGAGATTCTTAAAGAGAGTATTAAGATTCAAATATTACAAAAAGAAAAAATAGGACCTGCATATGGCTCAATTTGTCCATTATTTACTTAGTACATGTTTTTCATATTAGTTTTATAGAAAACATTTTTTATATATTGTTTACATGCGTGTTCACAACATATTTGAGCATGATGCAGGATATACACAAAACTATTCACTGCTTAGATATTATATCTCTCCTTTTATTAATTGTCTACTCAACATTTAGGGGTATCTCTTATGGTATTAAGTGCTATTATTTTGTTGCAGAATGTTATTTCACATTCTTATTATGCTCATTTTCTATATTGTGGCATATGTTATTTACTTGGAATAATGCGACTAACACGTGTTTATTATACAATGCTAGCATTTTTTGCACTATTAGCCTCCAAGCTACTATCTACTATTGTATTCACTTGCTTTCATGTATGTTTGTTTTCATGTATACAACATACGGCCTTTCTATTTTGTGTGTGAAACATCGGTGTCCCTAGTTTTCAGCCTCTATTGCCTTTGATTATTCCCAATCATGTGTATTACACTCTTATGTCTCTTATTTGTGGATCTTTTCCTTTACTATGAATATCATATGCGACATCATATAACACCCACACATTTAAGACAAAAACACATGCCAAAATAAACCAGGGTAAAAAAATTATTTTCTTCTTTTACAACATCACTAAGATCACATAATATGACCCACTCATACAACATGATGAGAAAGTGTTTGAAATGAAAATTAAATATGAATTGCACTATCAATCCTACCTATGAGGCTTGCAAACAGGGGAGAGATCATCATTGAAACTACCACTTATAGCTCTGTTAAGTAATCCAAGCTAGCCTTGGGTTCCTCCGAGATGAAATACACCACATCAACTTCGACAGGACCTGTATCCCTCCGTTTATAGCACACACTTATGCCTCCACTAAGAATATCCATGAATTCCTTTGATTCCTCCAAATCATCTTCACACAATACTATTTATTCATCCCTTCACTAAAAACACCTTATTCCTCCAATAACAATAACACAATGTCACCCTAACATGATGAAACTCATAAACAATCATGATGAAAAAAAGGTTCACATTAACACCACATTGCTTTATAAAGTGATATAAGATACAATAGTACAACCACAAACGAGAGATATGATAAAGGATGTTATCCATAATGTACATAGTTCTCATGCATTACACCTTAATTACAATTGAATTTCTTTGTTTTTACATCATTGATTGTACAAATATTTTATATACACAAAACATATTCTCTCATCTCATCGTTACATATTTCTCATTTCGTTAAAAACGTTTTACCCAAAAGGAGTTCCCATCATTTGTTGTCTTTCTTTACTACCATTGATTTCTGTATTTCAAATATTAGTTGGAATCATTTATTTTTTAAAAACCCATACGAGTCTCATCAAACTCATTTTCAAGATGGGGATTCATGCGCCAAAATACATGAATTTGCATGACAATTCATTTTACTTTCATTGCTATTACAAATAAATCATGTAATTTAACCATTTAGTTTGCATCGTTGGGTGAAATTCATATAAATCACATATCACTTGTTTCAAGTTAGGATTCCATGTTTTCAAAAGCTATGTTCACACATGGGACAACTCATTTTACTTGTATTAACAAAAGGGGACTTAATATCAAGTTAAAGAGATGGGATCAAGTTTCACTTTACATTACATTTATATGGGAGAACTCAAGTTTTACCTTATATTACGATACATCTTATAAACACAATTTTGATAATATTAGTGATTATATATTTCATCCACAAATAGCCTCTTAATAGGTCCTAGGCTTAGTTTATTCCAATTTGAACTTAAGAGTTATACAACCTACTACTAGGTCAACACTAGGTTAATCAATATGTCCTTATCCCATTAATGTTGTACACAAGCTAATGATATTCCATTGTTACTTTTCAAGCTAACATTGTTGCCTATAAGGTTTAATAAGATCATTCACATGAGTTGGATGCTTGAAAGTTATCAGGTGCATTAAATCAAATAACGTCCTTTAGATTTCACAACGGGATTAAATCATGGGTGTTATCATCCTAATTTGATTCCATAAGAACTAGGTTTCCCTATGGGGTTCAAATTATCATACGCATTAAGTGAGATCAATTTGTTTACAAATTATAGGTATTGTTTAAATCCACCTTTTTAGTAGGCATGGCTTAACCAAGGAGAGTCAGCATAATGAAGAGGTTTAGGGGAAACAATTCCATTTTAATACATTTAGCGTTTATCGTTTCTTCCATGTGCTATGTATATTTCACAATAGAGTTATAGATATAATCAAGGATATCATTTACTAAAGTACAACTAATTCTTAAAGTTTGATATCAATCTGGAATTATATGCTCATTACAATCTTCATACATGATATAGATAAATATCCTTCTTTCAAAATCTACAACTAGAACATTAATCATTTCTTTAAATGTAAAAATCTATGAGCTCACTCCCAAGGACAAACAAATTTTAATATAATACAATATGAATCTAAAACAACATTGTTTCGTCATTTTTTCTTATAACCTACAATGTCATAGGTCAACACTAGAGTTGGCATGAAATCACCCCCTACCCAATCAATTATCAAATCATTCATTATCATCTTCCTATCTCCGAACATTTTCAATCATTTTAATCAACCATAATAAAAAGGGTAAGGAGAGATAATTAAATGTTATAATGAGACACTGTCACATTTCCATTTTATTTGGGCTTTCTAGAGAGAAAAGGGAAAGAGAAGAAACAAGAATAGAGATAAATCATCATAACTTACAATATCACATATTTTCGTTATTTTTCATTTTCCTGAAGAGAGAGATAAGGAGAGAGAAAGAAGACTTTATCCCTATGTCGTGTCACATTTTCCTTTATTTTTAGTCTTAGAGAGAGAAAAGGTAGAGAGATAGCATTTTTTTATATTCACATATTTACCAATGTTTAATAGTGTTTAAAGAGAGTTAATAATATATAAATAGGCTTTCCAGGACAATAATTAATCCTACTTGAAAGATTCATCGAGTAAGAGTCACAACAAGAAAATGGAGAAAATTGTGATACAACTCAAATAGCTCAAACTGGCCATACAATGGTCTCTAAAGGGTGGTGAAAATATGTGAAAAGGGTAAACAATCACATCTAACCTCTTGTATTATATACATTTATCACTTATGAGTTAATGGTGAAAAGATTCAATGAACAACAAGTGTTTTGGAGCAAAACATTGTATTTTAACAACTGCAATATAATTCAAAGTAGCTCAATTCGCCACAAAATGGCTTCATAAAAAGGAGAAGTTGGTGACCAATTGAATTATAAACACTTCTCAATCTATTCTCATATATAATGAGATTACAAGGGAAATTGAAGGAATTAAAATTTGACACATGGAACATGTTTTGGAAGTACCGTTCTAGAGGTAATTATCAAAAATTGGCAATTTATTCTTGCACCAAGTAAGCTAAGTTGGCCCTAATACGGGCATGAAAAAAGTGTTACACAAACCTTTCAATGAAAAACCAAATACATTATGTGATTCTCAGTATAACAATGCAGGGGTTTGGGGGTGGTAAAGCAGTGTTTCTATGCTCCATGGTTTAGTTTTGTGAGGTGATTCCAAATCACTTTCGTAACAAAAGAGTGGACATCTCCCATGTCTAGATATTTCATAGAGTTAGCTAACACATGTTGTATTAGCTCCAAATCAAGGAGTGAGTAATGTTTTAAGTTGAATAACTATCTCATTGTCTTAGGAAATATTTCCAAGTTGGGACAACCCTATTTTGAGTGGTATATATTTACGCATTCAAGCGAATAAGCAACTCTTAACAAAAATACACACAGTGATAATTTCTAATGATGGATTTAAAATGATGAATGAAGGAAAACTAGGAGGGGAATAATTATGTATATGGAGTAAATGATGAAGTGTTGAAAGAGAGCTAGTGTTAGACGGGTTCGCGACTATTTATGGATATAGATACTTCATCAAACAATGCATGTGCCTTGTGTAAGCATCCACATTTGCATACATGACTATTAGGGCATAGTTCAAAATTTTGTATACATCCCAAGCCTCTACAAGAGTCTTCTTATAAATGCATGGTTGTCATAGCTACAATATGTAGGAGAATAATGTGATATGTTGAGAGAAAGAGAAGAAGTGAAGTGCCTCCATTTAATCCATTACAACCAAAGATCAAACTAAAGAGATTTGCCTCTTATCTCACTCTCCGTCTTGGTGTAGGTTTGGA
Organism: Taxus chinensis; assembly: GCA_019776745.2. Classification (NCBI taxonomy): domain Eukaryota; kingdom Viridiplantae; phylum Streptophyta; class Pinopsida; order Cupressales; family Taxaceae; genus Taxus; species Taxus chinensis. The sequence goes on along the minus strand of CM034146.1, from coordinate 950,023,823 downwards.
GGGGTGTTGGCAAGGTGAACGGAATGGGTTGGGTGTCATCTAGAAGTAAAACATAGTAGCAAGTTTTCAGCTCCCAAGTTTTTTTTCCTTTAGAGCTCTAGATGTAGATCTATCTCCATGGGCCTTATTAGACACCCATACATAGATTCCAAAGCTTTGAAACTCTTCCTAGGACCTTTTTGATATTTATATTTAATTCAAAGCTCCATTTTATCACTAGCTGAGAGTAAAATGTGCCAAGGTTAACGAGTATGGTGCCTAAACTTGCAAATGCATTTGCAACAAGTTCCAAGTCCTTCTCCATGGCGCCTGCTCCCCACAAAACCAATAAGGAAAAACAAACCAAAATAAAAAACTTTCAAATCATAATGCCCTTTTGTTATTTTCTCTATTTCTTTTATTTTATTTGGTTTGATCCATTTTTTGTAATTAATTTTTTTAATTTATATTTTAATTTGGTTCATATTTTTATTTATTTCATATTGTTGATGAAAAAAGAGATCTAATTTTAATCCATAGGTATATATACATATTTTCCAAGATACAATATATTTAATATCATTATATAAATATATAAACTATTGTCTTAAAAACAAACGCCTAAGGCTCAAGTTTAGGTTCAGATTAAGGAGGATAACATTCGATATAAGTTCACAAGAGGATAATGCCTGAAATAAAAACATCTTAAAGCTCAAACGAAGCACTCCTTGCATATAACATTATTGTTATAGATATTATTATATCTTCAACATTATCTAATTGTGGGTCACAACTCTGTCATTCATAACGAAACTTGCACCCGACCCTAGACTGGGTATTTTACAAGGCATCCATGAAAATTCAATTATTAATATTATTATTATTAATTGAAATAAGTTATCGATGGTATTTATTAAATGTTGATCGATGGTTGGCAAGGTGTTTATGAGTTAATCGATAACTGAGGATAACCTTGTAATAAATTCCGAGAAGCTTAGAAAGGTGCTTACAAACCTCGAGAAGGAAAACATTCAAGTCAATTAACATATAAGTACAAATCCACAAAAATATACCAATCCAGTGCCTAAATATGAGGTCTACGAGATACTTATTAGGTGGGCACTACACCTCCCTCCCCTTATAAGAGCATTGTCCCTACTGTGATAACCACACAATAGTTAACTAGAGGTAAACACAAGTAAAAAGGGAAACCAACGACGACTAACATCGCTTAGAGAGGCAAACCTTCTCGTTGAAACCTGACTACAAGGGAATAAATCAAATTTGTAATCTTCTTCAATTATTGATATTCTGTGAAGATTTGTAGTTATCTTCGTCATAGTGGATTAAATCTTAATTAGACAATCATGTCCAATTGGTTTTCTAGTGTTTTTTCTTATAAACATACTCATATATTAATAGTTTTCTCATTGCACAAGTCCTTTAATTCAATCTCCTTGATATTTTCACTATCAAGCAATTAAATTTCATTGTTTTTACAAGGTTCTCAATAATACATGACATCCTAACATCATACAAGGCCCCAAAAACATAAAACAAACCAACTTCACAAGGTACTCTTTATCACATTTCCACGATTGTAACTCAAAACAAGACCACAAACCTAACCATGGGAAGAAAAGTAAATTCTAGCTCACATTGCCCAATATACATCCCCCAAGCACAAAAAATATATGTAACACATGCCTAACATAACAAGGCATCAAAACAATACATATGCAATAAGTTTTTACATAACTCAAAATCACAATTGTATCCACAATGTGTCAAGATAAGATCAAATATGTCATGTCATCAATGAGGAGCATCAAGTCTCAAGACATCACAATACATAACAAAATCATCACATGAGTAACTCATGAATCAAGTGATATATCATGTATACAAACTCCATATGCCTCAAACAACTCCATAAGCCTCCCAAAATAAAACTTCATATGCTTCCCAAAATAAATAAATAAATTATAGTACAAAAACCAAGTTGGGTCACTCCATGGACCTAAAAACATAGAGCCTCATCACCTAAAAAACCAAAGGCCTAGTGACATGTAGCCCTAGGTAATACAGTCCTATAACCTTTGGGTGTGCCTCATACTCTACACATGGACCATATCAAGTCGATGGAAAATAGATAAGTGCATACAACATGGTAGAACCAACTCATTCAAACATTTCAAAAAGTCCACACTAGACTATGGATAGCCAAGTTGCATTAAAATTTATAAGGCTTTGAGTTTCAAGAAACAACCAAATCAAGGAAATCTCGATAAATCATGAAAAAAATGGCTAAGTAGCCACATTCAAACAACAACACAATTGAAAAGGAAATAACGAGCCTTTAAGATTAGCAAAAAATCCATCAAAATTATTGGTTCCAAGTGCAACCGAGTTTATAAATAAAATACATATGAAATGACTCACATCACCAAGCACTATAATAGCCTTCAAAGAGGCCACTCACCAAGGTACTATTTCATCAAGTGTGTGTCTCAACATTGTGAATCCTCTCAGTCCTCAGAATATAAACATAATAATTGATCAAATGATGCAGCTGATATAATATTTGTCTGAATCATCTCCAAAATCCCATAAAGCTCAATTTAGTTGTAACTGCACAAAGGTCACCCCTAAGACAACTAGTTAAGGAGAGAGAAAATTTCAGGTTATCATTCAATGAGCGTAAGGTGTCTGTGAAACACAATATGCATGACACCCATTGAGAAAATTTCATACTTACTAAATAAATAAATGTGTGTTTTTAGTTTATGCAAGACTCCACTTCCTATTTCGTACTTGGCTCAAGTAAAATGGACAACGATATATTTTCGCTCTTTCTCCACTTATACCTTGATACTAGTCGTAGGGATCATCAGTGTAGGGTACACAACATAACACATAACTACATTACTAACACAAATTTTTTTTATTCAAAACAACCAGAGTATCACATGCATAGTTATACATACTAGGTATAACATCACAATGCATTCACAAATTACAACACACCATATTTCCACATAGCACACTAAAAGTGCAAGTACAGTATAATAGGGGTCATAAGATCACCATATGCCCTATATTCACGAGGACATGAATTTATCACATAATATAAAAATATATATGTATAATGAACATAGTGATTTAACGTCATAACATATACACAAATATGATAAAACATGGTGACAACATCATGATATGAAACAATTCACTTGGAAGCACTTTTTATCATGCAACACATTGGTTGTACATGTACAACATCATAGGATAATGCAACATTACATCACATCCATAGTTCACTATAACATTTTTTTACATATAACAAGATGATAACACACATGTGATACATGTCAAAATAACGAGAGAGTATTCTCATCATGAAACACATCAACAACTCCACACTTCCACACTTAAAAGGTAAGCACAATAAGTACAATCACATGATCACAAGTACATGTTAACAACATAACATTATACAAGATAATTCTTCCATCTCCTCTACCATTATCCAACACCATTTTTTCCAAAGGTTTGATAGTATGAACCTCTGCTCTGATACCACATGTAATGCCCACACATGTAAGACCAAAATATAAGCCAAAATAAACTAGGATAATTTTTTCTTTTCGTTTCTTCTTTTGCAATATCACTAGGCTTACTTAGCACATCCCAACATCACATGCTACACTTACACAAACACGAACCCATTCATACAACAAGATGGGAAAATGGTTGAAACCAAAATTAAAGATGATTCACATTACCAAGCCTAGTTAGACGACTTGTAAATGGGGGATAGATTGTCATTATAACTTCAACTTATAGCTCCACTAAGAAATATTGGCTATCGATCGGTTCATCCAAGATGAAATACACCACATCAACTTCAAAATTCCCCCTATCCCTCCATTTATAACACACACTTATTCCTCCATTAAGACTAGCCACGAATTCCTTTGGTTCCTCCAAAGCATCAACACATAATACTCCTTATTCCCCCCTTCACTGGTTACAGGAGCATCATGATATAAGAAGGAAAAAAATTGGTTTTCATCAAATTTTGGTTTGTTTTGGGTCTTAGTAGGCCAATTTTTTTGTGTGTGTTTAGAGTGTTTTCAAACCTCCTTGTGATTCTTCTCGAGTGTTTAGAGACCTTTGCGAGTTTTTCCCTCCAAAACACTTCTTTTGAAAAATTGAACTTCTAAACAAAAATTAAGAGGTCTAATGTAAGGTGTGAGAACTTTTAATGATGTAAAAATTAAGTCAAGACCTAATGAGAGAAAGATAGGATGTCTTCACCCTTGTGTTAGGGTTTCATGAATTAGATTTAGCTTGTATCTTAGTCGAGTTAACTAGTAACTTGTGTAACTACCTTAGTTATGATCATATAAGGGAGGAATTCAAATTGTAAAGGAGTTAGAGGTGTTTGAAGGAGGTTCAGAGGTTGATAATATGTGAGAAGGAGCCAAGAAGGCTCAAGACGTCTGGAGACTCCATTAAAGGAATGTAAAATAGATCTCTATTGAAAATAAAACTACGAGATTCTTACAAATACAACTGGTGTATGAAGACTTAGTTGTGTTCTTTTATCCTTTTGAACACACGTGTTTGAAAATACTGATTTGTGTGTTTAATTAGTGATGGTAGAATGACTAGAATGCCAAGATGAATTTGTATTACATGAGATTGAATGATATATAGAGTAAATTTTTATATTTGTAGAAGAACTCTGTATTTTGAGAATGTATCTTGTGATTATACAAATTTGTAAATAATATGCTTTGTGTAATATACAAGAGAGCACATGATCAGGTTAGAAATACCTAGGAAAAGTGAAAGTATTTGATTTTTGCAGAGGTAAGAGTTTCAAGTTGGAATTTGACTATTTCATGTTCATAGAAAGCCTAATCTACAAGACTGTTAAACATGCTTTTGACTATTTCATAGGAGTGTGAGTAAATTTCTTGATGCTTTTATGAATGAGAAGTATGACATGAGGTGATACATGGAGTCTTTATAATGCTACAATCCTAATTTATGATGTAAAATGGTTTAGACCAGAACATTGGTTATAGAAAACCTTGAATCATGTGCACAATCGATTTGAAGGGTAAGAAACCAAAGATTTATAGTTAGGCACAGTCATAAGGTTTGTCATGTAAGAAAGAGATTTGAAAAGGTTGAACAAGGGTTGGTAAGTGTTTTATGGGTCTTAAACAATCTTGGAGAACTCAAAACAATAAATTAAACTAAAAACTACCTACTTGTCCTATAACACACAGTCTAGGGTTTGAGAATAGAAAATTAATACAACTTCATTTTTATCCTTTAAAATAGACTCAAAATTGGAGGAAAGGAGAATATAGATGGGGTAGAGTTATATATGAAGTTTCAAGATGATTTGGATATGTTAGAAGTGTAAAAAGAAGAAAATATAGTCTTGACTATTGGGAAACCTTGTTTGGAGGGTTTGAAGGAAAATTAGATAATACAAACAAGAATAATTATATCTTACTCAATAACCCCGGTACTGTAGATAGAATGAGGTGTCATGAGAATGTTGGAATAGTTTGAAAAAATACTAGAAGCTTATGGAGAGAGAAAATCTAAAACTACAGTAAAAAATACAGTCTTACATAGGCGTGAGCAAGGTAGAGAGGACAAAGTGAATGAGTTGAATAGTAGACGAAGAAGGTTTAGTTCATGGTGATTAGACTTTAAACAAGGAGGAAAATAGTGGAATAAGAAAATATCAATAATATTTGGAAATCCTCTCTGATCGCCAATGATTATTGTGGTAAACAAGACAATGAGTTTATTTTTAGCTTTCTAAGTAAGTGTTTCTATTTTTCAATCGATATGTCAGTTCTTTTAGATAAATTCAATGGTCTAGAATTCCATGCTTGGAAATTCAAAATCTAAATGTAGTTAATGTATACAATTTTGTGGAGAATTGTGAATGGTCAAGAACCTGTCCATCGGATCAAACTAAATTGGCAAATTGGCAAAATAGGGATGATAAAGCCAAAGCCATTACTGGCCTGACACTTTTATATTTTAAGTTACATCATGTTGATCTAGAAAAATCATCTCATGAACTATGGGAAAACTTAAACAAGTTATTTAGAGCAAAAGCAATTAATGCCAAATTTTCATTAAAACTCCAGTTTTTTAGATTTAAAACGAATGATGGGGTCACCATGTCTAGTCATATAAATGATTTTAGATCTCTCACTAGACAATTAACAGAAGTTACAACTACAATTGATGATGAGGATTCAAAATTTATATTGTTTAATAATTTACCTTCCAAATATAGTAATGTGGTTTTCACTCCTGGACATATTCCTTCACAGTCACTGGAAGATATGATATCAACTCTTCTAGTTAATGAAAAAAGGACCAAAGAAGATGTAGAAGAAGAAACGACAATGTATGTGAAAAAGAAATATAAAAATTCCTCTAAAAATGAAGGGGAAGTTGAGTGTTTCTATTACAAGAAAAAAGGACATACTTCCAAATATTGTAGAAACAGAGCTAAATATTTACTCAGTGTGAAGCCAATATAATCATAGAGGAAGAAGATTCAGAGACAGAGGAAGGGCCCATGAAAGAAGAATGTGGCTATATTTCTGACGATTTCCTGTTCTAAGCAGGACACCAGAGGATAGAGTCAAATGGGGTTTGGAGGTCAATCAACGATCTCTCATCATTCGTCAATGACGAGGCCGCATCAAGGTTTGGTGGCACATTTTATTTCAGTTGTGTGTCTGCTTCCATTTATGTGTGGTGTGTTTGTAGTTTACAGTGTTCCTATTTGAATAAATGGAAATTTCACATTGAGGGGGGGGGACATAATCCAATGTTCTATTTCCATTTTTTAGTTTAAAATATGTGAACAAATTTTCCTATGTTATTCCTTGTAGTGAGATAACGATGAGGGTTAATAATAGTGCTTGGCACATCATAATGTGGTTGTTGGTAAACCAATTGTAAAACCTTCATTTTTTGGTTTGTGGTAAACCACTTTGTAAAACCACCACTTTTGGTTGTTGGTAAACCATATAAAAAACTATCACCTTTTTGGTTTGTGGTACTCCACTTTGTAAAACCACCATTCTCGGTTCATGGTCAACCGTATGTAAAACCATACGTCGGGTTTGTGATCATCTCGTGAAAATCACCAAATCATGAAAGCATGTGCAAGTACAAAGGCATGTTTTCCCCATGTTCGCACTAAGGGGGGAATGTTAGGAAATTTATGGTTAGTGCTTCATTTGAATATACGAGTGAATAATAATTACATGTGTAATTATTATTATGTTGAATGTAATGTTAGTATTAGGTTAGTAATCTGTTTATTATTTGTTATATAAAACAATAACAAATATCTATGTTGTTATTGTGTTACAAATAACTCATGTAGGTTTGAGTTTTGTTATAGCTACCTCCTAAATTATAGGGAAACTATTTTCCTGTTTATATGGATGTTTGTATAATGAAGTTAAAAAGGGAAGAAATCATTCATTCGTATTTGGTTTCTGTATTTCTGATATCTCTGCAATTTTATTGAATACTATTGAGTGTTGGAGTTCCTTTTTAAGAAAAAATTCCTAGAATTTACTATTACCTTGAGTTCATCATTACTTTATAGATCTATAGTCTTCTCTCGTCATTAACACTTAGGTATGTAATGCACCTTGCTCACTTTCGCCCCTTATGTCTACAATGAACCTTTTCCTTTGAAACTCGACTTGGTCTCGACCATGCCACAACTTGCAATAGTCTCACTTTCTCTACACCATCTCTCCACATGCTCAATCTTGGGCTGGATATTTCATCATCTTAAATATATTCGACATGTTCTTCATGCTTCGATGTGAGTTTGTATGTTATTGCATCTCTTTAGTTTATCTTGTTGTAATTAGCACACATAAACCTAGCGAGGTCCAGACTCTCAATGAATTACAAAAATAAATACCAAAAAGTTTTAAATAGCCTAACTTTATTGTAGACTTACCTATATGTTGTTATGACGCATTTAGCTTGCATGCATAGTGATCAAGCTAGATCATGGCTCGTGGTACATCTCTGCTTCATGCTTATTCTCCTTGCCTTCTCCTTAGGCTTGGATGATTTAGCGCACCATTGTCTCTCACAACCATTCAATATCCCTGACCTATGTTCATGGTCACCTTTCAAATTTTCCTCGGATCTGTTGTTACTCTCAATTCCCATCTCTTATATTGGCTCAATTGCATATCATTTGATTCTAACTATTTCATGATGAATACTCCATTGTCAACCCAGGGTCTCACAACCTTAGCTTAAGATCTCTAATGTAACTCGAATCATGTTGCTTTATTTTGGCGCCTATGAGTCTCGCAAGCCTTACCTCCTCAATACTACATCAGTTCTTGCTTGAGAATTATGGTTATCCTCAATGCAAATAATAATTTCGATATTTCATAACCACTTCCATTAGTGTTATTCCTTTTCTTTATGTCACATACCAACTGGGTGATGAGAGATATTCTTTAGGATGCACATATTACTCCACATAGCGATCAGGCCTTGGTTGGTTTTGAGATATTTTCCAACCTGATATGCATTTCAAAACACCATTCATGTGGATAATATCGATTTTTTTTTACCATTTTTATTACATTGATAGTTATTCTTTACAAATAACCCATTCCTTCAGTAGTGTAGATCAAGAGTCCAAAATTTTCCCAAACAAGGCAAGACTGTGTCATCAGTCACAACCATTAATTGATTCAAGCGAACACTGTGCATAACTCTCATGCCTAGTGATTCAATACTCAAAAATATAGTCGTTGTATGTTCCCTATACATAAGGATTGGACATTTATTACATCGAATTACAAACAATTGGGGTTCACTGTGAAGATGGCTTGGTAGGTGTTTCTGACTAAAGGCTTTACTAGCAATAGGAGTACTATAATATGACCACCTATAATGTCGATTCTTCCTCCTCCAAAATGTATTCATGAGCTTGTCATGTTTTTTTACCTATATGGCGTTAATAGGGAGAGATGGGAGGACATTTTATACTAACAAAGAGTGTCAGGCGCACATATTACCTCGAAATAAGTATAAGTCTTTAATGCTATATCATTTTGAAGAAAGTGATAATCAAAGAAAATATGATGTTCTTCATCAGGTCTCAACAAAATTTCCTTTATGTTCCCTATGTATTTAGTTAGCTTGGATCTCACACGGAAGCTTAGAGCTTTAGATTGGTGCGAGTTTGTTTTGGTCTCACATTTACTTTGGCGAGGTACTTCTACCATTATCTAATTCAAGCTTAGTGAAAGACATCAAACTCCAAGCTCCTCTTCTCCATATCCATTACCTTCGAATTACTTATCATGTGTAGCCCTGTTCGTGTCATTGGGTTAAGTTACACCCATTTGTCTATAAAAATACACCCTAATTTTTCATTCGTACGTTATCGATTTATAGTTTGTAGACAACGTTCTCAAGTACTTGACATGAAAATTGATCTTTGAGAGGGGCATCAAATTTACTCCAAACAATGACTATTAGACAATTCTTCATAACACATTTTTTGTGCATCTCTTTGCCTTGCACAAAATCGCCAGACACGAGCCTAATTGGCACAATATCTAGGTTGGATGATGAATATATGGTTAATGTTATTTGGGCACAACACAATATATTCTTATTTTCTACTTTTATTGTTCTTAGTTGGGAGTTCGCTCACGTTCGTGGTTGTTTTAACTTTTAATGGTAGACTTAAGAAATTATATTTCAAGGAGCCAACATGACGGTGTTGTTGACACAGTTGTCAGGGTAGAAGTTGTTTTAAATCCTCAAGACTAGATGAAGATGCAAGATAGGATGGAAAGTGTGGTGGGAAAAGGAAAAACACTTTTGACCTTCCGGTAGACAAATGCCCTTCCATCTTCTTTGCTTACCTATTGGCGTACCATTGCGCACTTTTGGTGCAATTGCTAGTATTATAGAGTTTTGGCATTATAAATAGTAAATTTGGGAATAAGACTTAAAGAACTATTCCTTTCCCAAATGTTAAACTTTTTTATTACTCAAACATATTAAAATATAAGTACGTGATTGATTAAAAAATTACCAGTATTGCATTTAATAGATGTTACTTTCAGGAATAGTAATAATAAAGATAAAGATGTTAGCATGTGACTAAATAATTATTAGTATTACTTTATGGGTGTGTTTATATTATAAAGTTTTAAACATATAAAAATAGAAGTACACAATTACTTTTAAATTTTAAATTATTGCATTCAATGGATGCTATATATTCCTACATTCAATTATGATGTGACATACAACATGAAGTTACTAAACACCTTAATGTAACATGACATATCAACCTATATTTTAAGAAAACACCAAATGCTACATAAACCTATATTCTTAATTATGATATCACTAAACAATTTAACACTACACTGAGTCGTGTTCTTTATATTTTTTGTATTTTAAAAAAATTCAATTAACCTATTCTACATAAGACCACATCTAATAACATAATCTATATGCCGTATGTTTTCATATAAAATTGTCATCGAGGCTACAACTATAATTCATAGTTTCATCTTAAGAGAATTTTAATTGTATTTGCTATACAATTAATTTTTTCCATGCTTATATATATCCATTTTATTACAATTCAATTAACTTTTCTTCAAACTACAACATGTATCAATCACACTACGATTTTTGTTTAATAAAGAAATCCACAAACAACATGCTAAATTTATGCACGGTTTTAACATTTTTTCATAGCCTTCATTGCAAACTTATAAATATTTCAACAACTTTAAATAAACCAATTAAATAATCTAAAAAATAACATCTAAATTAAAAAGTCATGTATTTGTCACATGCATTTGATTTCTTTTGGGAAAATATTATAAATAACAAATTTAATTGAATGAGTATTTATCTAACACTTAATAATTTCAAATTAGGGAAAGATAAGTAGTATCGAATGTTTAGAGGTGTATCTTGATTTCCATGAGATTTGGTGACAAGTCATAACTTGATGGTGAAAATCAAAGGGTTTTGTGGATAGATAACAAGAACCTGAAAAAATTAAGACAAATGGAGAAACTTTCTTAATTTGTCAAGATTGGTAATGTCTAAAGTGACCTTCTTGATAAATACGAGGCATGTGAAATATGTTTTGAAGAATGTGTTTTTTATCAAAGGCTTGAAAAACCTTGTTCACTTTTTAAAACGTTACTTTGGTCACTAAGAAAATACACTTCTCCTGAGTTGAATTAGACAACCAAATCTAAAAGCATAAGGAAAAAAAAGTGTTTTGGGCCTATACATTATACTAGAGAAATGTTGAGTTAGCTTGATATTTGTCAAACCCCTCTCAACCATAACACACCAATTATTGCAATAATTTATTAGCCACACTAACTAGCGCGATTGAGTTGATGCCCAATTAGGTGGGGTAAACACTCTTGTGAGTACGTAGAGGCGAGTGAAATTGGGCTTTACCAGACATGGACATAAGTAAAATTGTGGCGATTCTCCTTGCTTTTGTCTTTGTGTTGGTAAAATCCCCATGTCAACATTATCACATGCATGTCGAATGTGATTGTTGTGATAACGCACGTTGGGGATATAAATACACATAAGTGTAGGGAGATCTCTTTGGCGGTCGGGGTTAGAACTTAGAGGAATGTAATAAACCCACACACATATTGAGCCTTGATTGTTTGGGCTACTCAAAATTATTACTCTAACATGAATAAATACTTCAATGAATGTTTGATCTTTTCTAGAGTGTTTATAATTGCTTAACAAATTCTTGTAAAATATGATTTCTATTAATTGTTAAATTATAAATGCACTAATGCTTGTGTATGGATAGACAACTGAGGTTCAAATTAAGACCCTTAGTGATGTGCACAATAATAAAGTAACAACTAAAAAATGAAAAGATGGGACCAACAAGACAAGTTTACCCTCACCAATAGGGGCCAGTAAAGGGCACCGCGAGTGCGGGAACGCTTCACATATCACTATGAGTATAGGGATGCTCCAAACAATGAGCAACAACGTTAGAGCACTTTTAAACAAAATAGCCATAGACACTTAAACTTAGAAAGAGGAAGAGAAAAGAATGGAAGACAATAACTCACACACAAATCACAACAATATTACCTTTTCTAAATCAATAATTCATAATACACAAACATACTAAAATTATACAGTTTGGTGTCTAATAAATACATGCCGTCATTTTTAGGTGTCTACTAAATCTAATTTATTTTTTGCAAATATTAATACTCAAATTCCAAAGAGATTTAAAATTTACAAAAAATAAGAATGATTTTTTCCAGTCTCAAGCGGGTTTTGAAATCAAGCGGAACAATTTTAGGGCTTAAATCTGAATATTCAAAATGGGGGCGCCTTCATAGTTAATAGTTTTATCCTTAGCAGCACTGTAATTTGTAGGGAAACCAATTGCTTGCTGTTTCAGGCGTTCGCCGTGCAGGTAATTTCGCAATCAATGACTTCTGAAATTAATTTCTTGTGCTGTCGACATTTTGCATTTAGTGTTGGGTTGGATATAGTAAAATCCCCTCTTTTTCGAGTCTCATTACTATATGAATTGTTTGGGTAATCAGTAAACTTCCCATAACTCTTAAGTTGTTTTGTAAAATCCTTTGAAGTGGTGAAAAAATCTACAATCACTCAAGTGTGGAGCTACCATTCATGGGGCATACTCTGTCTCGGCACTGTTTTGTGTTCATTTTGAGCGTATTTATTTCACTATTGTGAGATATTTTAAGTTATATTTCAGAAGTAATCCAAGTCGGACTGGAAATTGTTACTAACTTGTGGATTTAGAACCTTGATTAGATGCCTACCATGCTAAAGCTCTTGGAAAACTAGTTTTTTTTCTTCTATATTTTAAAACCGTTTAATTTAGTTTTATACTTGGCTGGTGGACTAGCTGGATAATATTTGCGTTGATCGCTCCTTAATGCCTGTGCAGATGGAGGGGATTTCAGCATCTTGCCTCTTTACTATCTTTGCTACTACTTGGAATTAGGGTTTAAGTGAATTTAAAGAGTTCAGGGATTTAGAGTAAAGAGCTTAGGGAAAACAAGGAATTTAGGGTTAGGCATTAGTGAAATCAAGGAACTTGTTGATTCGGGGAAAGCAACGAAAGCATTTTCACCTGTAATTCGTAAAGGAAGAGGCAAAGCCACTATATTCCGTGAAGAAGAAGATATTATATTTTATTACAGTGTCAATGCTTGTTGAGTGCGTTTTTGTTTACATTGGTCAATACTGGTTACCAGCTAGACATGTAATGTACCAGTCCATCCGCTAGACATCATTTTCCCTTTCACTTATAAAATTCCACGTTAAGGTAAAACGCTGGGTTCAGATACAGCACATGCATTTATAAATATTTGAGGACGAGATTATTTTTTTATGTCTGAGAAGCAAGGGTTTTTGGCATGTTCAGGTATTTTGAGTTGGTAGAAAGCAGCAGCTATGCAGCACGACGAGGTAATATGGCAGGTCATCCGCCACCACCATTGCAGCTTTATGGCAAAGTAAGTGAAACCATATAGCTACATATTTCGAAAAAGAAGCCAGAAAGTTTGAATGTTTTCAAAGCACAACATATGGGTTAAAACCATGGAAGTTTTAATGATTGCAAAACCTAAGAATGATTGAAGTTTTAGTGGCACAAGGAATTATTTCCTTGGACGGCTATTGCAGTCTGTATTTTTATTGGCATATAGAGTTACGAGCTTGGTTGCTGGAGCTATTTCTAAACCAGTATTTGTTTTTTCTGGAAACAGAACCGAAACGCAGAATTTTTGTCGGAATGAGTACAATGTTACTGGGCTTTGTAACCGGAGCTCCTGCCCACTTGCCAACAGCCGATATGCAACTATTCGGGAACATGAGGGTATGTAATACATTCGTGTTTTCTTTTTTCTGGTTTGGTAAGTTTTCATCTTTGGTAAGCCTTCGGCTTAGGCTCTTCCTTCAAAGTTACTCGGCATTGGTCTTGTTTGTTGGGAGTTGGATGCATCATTTTACTTAATTGCAACTCCTCATCGTATCTCCTGGAAATTTTAACCTAATGCTCTGGTATGAAAGTCCGAATGATCTTTCCGCTCAAGCTCATCACGTTTGATCAGAATATATTTGTGATTTATCGTAATATACTTATGAATTATGTTGGTGTTTGGCTGCCTAGTTTTTAGAGGCCTTTGCTTTCTTATTCTTACCAGTGGCATGGATTCTAGGGAATCAGAATTTGCCACAGATTGAATGCGCCTTTGAGATAGGGCGCTGAGCTGACCTTCCACTGTGGTTCATTACTGTGGATCAATATTTAAGGATCATTTGGTTTAGAAGCAGTTGCCAATCAATTTTCACAATTACCAATTCTCCAAATTCATGTTTCGTGCTTACATGACTTTGATTGTTGAGTTATCTACAACCATGATTATTTGGATTTTATTTGACCAGCACACCTTGCGGCTTACTTTTAATAGTTTCCACAGCGGCACAAATTTCCATAAAGACCTCTCGATGCCATTTCCGAGTTGTATTTGAAGGGGAATTTGGCATCTTGGTTTGCTTTGTAGCTATTCAACTGCTTTATTTTATATCAATTTGATAAATCGTCAATTTAGGTCAACTTGTGGGGGACTTGAGCATTGCATTGCATTCTTTTGCAGGGGTTCTCTACTTGTACATGAAGTCGATTGAAAGAGCTCACATGCCAAACAAATTATGGGAAAGGGTTAAACTTCCAAGGAATTATGAGAAAGCATTGGAAACAATCGATAAATTTTTGGTACCCATCCTATCAGTTAGTCTGTGTGTTTAATTTCAAATGCTTTTATGAGAGGACAATTCTACAAAGCTTTTTCAGCATTCACTGAATTTTATCTTACTCTGTGAATGCATCTAGGATTTCATAATTAGATTCTTTCTTCTTTTGAAGTCACTTCTTATGTTGCATCATGCAAATCAAAAGAGTTACCAAGAGAAATTGTCTGGTTTGTGGAGTATGTGTTTTGATTAGTTGCTTGTTCTTTGGATGGGCAGCAATATTGGCCTAAATTTCTTGTTCACAAGAATAAGCAACGGCTGACAAAAATGACACAATATTTGATACGCAGGAGGAAACTTGCTTTGAAAGTCAGGTATTGATCATTTTTATTTTTGGTATGGTTTTGGGAATATTGCTGTGGAGATATTCTTTTAATAAACTGAATAAGCAGTATGCTGGTTTGTCTGAAATTAATGAATAGAAAAATATTAAGTACATTGATTGTACACTTAGACTAATTGGTATTAAATGTCAAATATCACAATTCTCTCTATATATCTAATTCCATAAGGAAGAGAAAAACAGTTCACTCTTATGCACTGAGAGATAAAACTAGGCAATGCGATGATTGGAAGATGAACAAAATTTGCACTGTGGTCCAAACATGGGATGTGGTTTATTTATATCTTTCAGCAATCTAATTATATGATAATCACGACGAAGGGTTCTAATGACTGCTGTAAGTGTTACAGTGCATATTTCTCGAGTGAATGTATTCTGCAAATTACTTTTCAGATTGTCAGTAATATATGATTCGTCCAAAAGCAATGGCAGCTTGTTTTGAAAAACCAGACGTTGACACAAATTTTAATTCTTTGCAAGTTTATTGGCTCTGGTTGCATTTTTTGCAAAAACCATATAAAATTTGCAATGAAACTCGAGTAAACGAAAACTAATCCAGCTGCAAAAATATAAATGCTCAAGTGGATTGCTTAAAATTAAAATCCCTAATCTAAGGTTTATGTCATTGTTGTACAAGAATCATATAATTGTAAATTTACATGACTAGGAAGTTGAAAGAAATTGACAGCAGATTTTTTTTTCTAGAAAATGATTCATTTTTATAAGTATCAAAAGGTTAAACTTCAGGTTATACCCATAGCATTTCAGATGTGTACAAAGTGGAAGCAAAGCAAATCCTCATTCATAGATAATCAAAACTGTACAAACATAAATCAGCATCCATGACAAAACAAAGTCATTCAAAGAGTACATGTTTGAGCACATGAATTTATTTATTGGGGAATTGAAATCTGTCTTCTGAAATATGACTATAATAATTCAAATTTATTCAAAGATGCTCCCCTTACAATCAGTTTGAGGCCATATTTATATAATGTCTAGTGGATTTCAGCCTTGCAACTTTTTATTCAGTGCCCATTCACTTTCACTAATAATTTTAAAAGCGATACATAATTCGAAAACTACATAATAAAAAAAGCCCCTTAATATCTATATCATAAAGCTTTACAACTTCTATGAACAAAATTCAGCAGTGTAACATTATCACAAGCAATATCTCCAACGAATTAGTAACCGAAACCTCTTCAATCACAGAGCTGTCGAGTCTTTTCTTGTATTTGGATGCATGTCATTGATTGAGATGTCCCCTTTTTGGGCAAATCAAAATTTGCAACTTCAACACAAATCAAACAAAAAAGGATTAGATCTTTTTGATTCAACCTCAAATAACCCAATGTCAGCTAATTACAACCCAAAATGGGTTTGGAAGTAGCCAAGGTGATGGGTGAGATGAGATAATCAATGGTAATCCAAATCTTTTTCAGTTCTGATTATTTTAGCAGCAAATGTTAAATAAAAATAACTTGCAGACAACAGAAACTTAAAAAATTCATAACTCAATCAATACTCCGTCTTTTCACATGAAACAAAGTGCATAATAAATTAGATTCTTAGACCTTTCCAATGCACTAACAATCAGATTTTTCTAATCATAAAAACCCTTCCAAAACAGGCCCAAAAATCCCAGATCTAGTCGATGGGGTTAGAGAAAAATAATTTAAATTATTTCAGCCCTTTTCCAAGCTTCCAAATACTCCAAATAAACTCCCTTTTTTCAGAAACAAATACTAACATAAACCAAATTTCAGATCTAGCTTATTTACCAATAAACATGCCAAAATAACCTACCATTCAAGTCACCATAGCTAGGAAAACACAACAGTGAACAACAATAGTAATGTTACTCAAACCCTTCAAAGATCCACTCTAAAATAAGCAAGACACATGCATATTTGTCCCTTAAATAATGCGCCAACCTCTAGATCAAGTCGCCAAGCCTTAGGAGGATATATCATGCATAAATTCACTCAACAATAACACAAGAAGGTTTCACACTCTCCACAATATGGTGGTGTTGATCAAACACCTTTGTTATGAGAACTCATGGGAATACATCCCTCTTCATGCATGAAGATAATTTGAATAAAATCAACAACATACCCTCAAGGGGTCGCCACCATTTTCTTTTATATCTTTATTTTTCAAATCTCCAAGTTTCCCTACTCTTTTTGGCGCAAATCTTCATGTAGGAGAGCTACTTTTAAAATAGTCTTCTTTCCTGGAAAGTCACACTCCAATTAAAACATTAATTTCCCCTTTTTATTATTTTAAATGAAAACATAAGAGGAGAATTAATATTTAATTTAAAAATAAAGGAGTTATGACATTTTCCCAAGTTTCTATCCTTTAATCCATGGGAAGGGTGGATTAAAGGTCTTCAAAATTTTAATTTAATTAATGTCCCGAAAAAGGGGACATTACATTGATGCTGTGGGTTTGAATAATGAACAATAACCTGGTTGGTTCGATGCCTAGTCAATAACTCTTTTTTCTTGAAGTCAAATTCAATGCCATTCGCTTTTGTCATCTGGAACAATTGCTGGCTCACATCATGAAAGCTCTCAAACCAATTGCAATTTAAATAAAGTCCCACACCTTCCATGCATTTACCATAAATACAAAGGCCACAAGCTTGCACCACATTCCCCAAGAGACAATAGCTTAAATCCTTTGGAATAAGCCTTTTGAGTAAAGCTGTTGATTCAAAAGTTCGATGGCAGGGAGAGCATTTCAAATGATAAAGTGACATGTCAAGCTTGGGTTCTACATAGTCATGAGGAGGTTTAATGGCCGTTTGATCAAAATCTTAATCAACGACAACAAGGACCTCTCGGCATTAGAGGAAACAATAGAGTTTGAGCTTCAAGTGATCGCGAGGTGTTTCAAGAGCCATCTAGCCTTTAGAAAAGGCTTACGGCTTAAGCAACACCTAACATTGAAAACACATATAGGTTGATTTGAGTGTAGTCGTGTCGGTCCGTCTGCTCTTCTCAAGGACTTTGAGCTACTCAGCCTAGCGCATAGCATTGCAGTAACCTTGCGCACTTGCGCTACTCCTTGTGGCATACCTCGCAACACTCTATTGCCGCACAAGACTCTTTGAACTCTGTGTCACCATGGTAGCTCCGTACTACACTGCAGCATGTTGAGTGGTATTGTCCAAGATTTTACCATGTTAGAGGAAACAATAGAGTTCGAGCTTCAAGTGATCGTGAGGTTTTTCAAGAGCCATCTAGCCTTTAAAAAATGCTCACGGCTTAAGCAACACCTAACACTGAAAGCACATATAGGTTGATTTGAGTGTAGCCATGTCTGTCTGTGCGCTCTTCTCAGGGACTTTGAGCTACTCAGCCTAGCGCATAGCCTTGTGGTAACCTTGCACACTCGCACTATGCCTAATGGCATATCTCACAACACTCTACTGCTGTGCAGGGCTCTTTGAACTCTGTGTCATTGTGGTAGCTCCGAGCTATGCTGTGGCATGCCAAGTGACACTGTCCAAGCGTGCACCATGGTAGAACACTTGTCAGCATGTCATGACCTGGAACTGCAATCACCACACTTATAGGAAAACAACCTGTCGCTTGGGCAGAAGATGAGATGTTTTGTAACTGTACGTTTCTGTAACTGTTGTCTGTTGTATCTATCTTTTTGTAATGATGTATATATATGTAAGTCATTCGATCCTAAGGGGCAATGACCAAAGATCAAATAGTAGTGTGTTAACATGCGCTGAGTATCGTGCATTCCATATGTATCCGTATCTATGTTCCAGTCTAGGCAAATAAGTAGAAAGGGCCTTTCCCCTTTTGATCACAAGAATCTTCATTCTCAACCTTCCTGAGCATTGTATGCTTATGTACCTTATCATATTCTTTCTTATTGAATATAGGTTGTACTTTTTTGCAAATACTTACACATTTGGATGTGTTTTGGTTTACTGCTGTAATAGTTTTGCATTACATTTTTTTATAAATTGCAGTTTTCTAGCCAATTTATAGGGTTGTCCCCTGCGCCTTGCCGGGCCCTGTGGTGCAGACATTGACCACTCAGATCAAGAGCTTTCATATGCCTTTAAACATGCGTGCACAACAACACAAAGAATGACACTTACTCAGATATGTTTTAGAGTATCTGGAAGAACGTCGTAGCAAGAACAAGATGGTTGATGACAAAAATCAATTCTCTTAGGCACCCCCAGGTGTCCAAAAACTCAATTTAGGATGCCCTCAAAGAGCAACACACCAAACTCTTTGGCCAGTTCTGCAAACTCATGATGCAGCTCTGTCCAACAATGTCTCATTTTTTTATGTAACATGCACACTAGCGGTTCCAATGTCAAAGCCATTTCAATGTTCAAAGTCTATCTTGACATTCCAGTGTTCGTAGGCAAAATCGATGCCACAACGTGGATATTAGGATTCGGCAACTTGAGGCCCACTTCTTGGTCAATCGCTTCAATGACTTATAGTGTATACGCCTAAAATAATCCCCTTACCAATTATCACATCCAACCTTACAACATCCCACATATCCCCGCATCGTGATTAATTTTTCTAATCAATCATCTAATCACATCATCTCATATTTTAGGAATTTAAAATTCCTAGCTACCTACTCTCACCTACTAACCTAGCCTATCCTACACATCCTCCAACTAATCTCTCATCTAATCATCATTAACCTAATCTAATCCCTTTCTAGAGTTCTGCATCTCTACAACCTTCCATTTTCTACCACCTTTTCTAGAATCTTCCAATTATAGAAGCTTCCATCTTCCACCACCCTCCATGTAAACTAACTAGAAAAAGCATACTCAATTCAAGAGTGTACAGAGAATATTCCGATCTGTGAGATTATGTGAGATTATTAAGAAAGTTACAAATATGGAAGAATAGTGAAGCTGATAGAGAGAGGCCAAAACAGGATGCATATATGGAATGTACAGCGCAGATCTTTGGCCAAAAGAGCTGTTTATGGATGTTGAAAACTCTTAACGGATTTGTCAATGGTTGACGTGTGGCCAGGCTGTGGATTTTGAGTGAAACAAGTGGCGAGGCCGTGGATTTCATAGAAAAGATGCAAACTAGCCGCTAAGGCACCCAAAAGGTGGGCTGTTCTAGGGAGAAGTCTCTCATAGGGTCATACTTAGGGTACTTGATAGGCTTGTTAACGCTGCATTAGGAGATGAACTATAATCATTGGAATTTAGGGAAAACAAAATAAGCATTACCCACACCATAACTATTAGTTGAGATGTATTGCTTTCATAGATCAATCATTTCCTTTTCAAGCAATTACAATTCCAACATTGTTTTCTAGTAGGCAATCCATCTTGCAATCAGGTGTTTACTGCACTGTGTGGATGTAAGTGACATGCACACAGATTTCAGGTTTGACGTTGTTAATAGCCAAAAGTTTGTTCATGAACCATTGGGGTGGGTCAATTGTGAATGGCGGATTGTGTGCAAAAAGAACTAAGGGTAGCTTTCCATTGGGCATGGGGCAAGAAGTCATATTTGGTTATGATCATAGTTGTAGGTGGTGAAGTTACCCCAACATTAGTTGAGAATCTTGGTGTGGTAAGTAATGGTGAACCTTAAAGGGGGCAGGAAAGCGGACATATAAGAATTAACGAAAAAAGGGATTATAAATAGGGTGTTCACTAGAGAGATGAAAGTTTATTAAGTGGGTGATTGAAGACATGTTAGCAAGGACATAATCAATCAAATTTCTTGCCTCTCTCCCCATGCGGAAAGTAAGTGAACCTCTTAGAATCTGGAAGACAGAGGCCATTATGAATCAAGAGACCGTGAGACTTAGTCCCATGAAGAAAAAGCTTCCCATTTTACTACGATTGTGAAATCACTCAAGTAAGCTTCTCTCCAAATATCAGGATTTTTAGATATGTTTTTCAAATGTTATTGCCATTTTAGGGTTTTCCATATATTTTCTCTATAGGCCATTTTTTTGAATTTTTTCAAGTTCTCTACATTTTTGGAAAGCTTGCAAAAACTTAGCAAGGGTTTGTTCTTTGGGTTTTTCTCTATTCGGCCGAAATTCATAAAAAACCCCAAGCCCTAAATTCCCACCCTAATCCTGATACCTTGAGTCCCAAACCCTACATCATGACAAGAAGGACAACTAAAGGCCAAGGGAAGGGGCAATCGACTCCCGGGGTGACTTTAAATAAGGAAGATATGGATTTTGAGTCTTCGGCTTCGTTAGTATGATAGGCATTCACCCAAATCAAGGAGAAGATAAAAAATGACCTTGTCAATGTGAAGGTGGAGTTTGACAATGGTTTGCACTTAATGAAGGGTGAAATTAAGGCGGAGTTTGACAATAGCTTGCACTCAATGAAGGGTGAAATGAGGACAGAGTTTGACAATAGCTTGCACTTAGTGAAGGGTGAAATGAAGGCAAAATTCATATCAATGAAGGAGTTGATGGTGATTAGCTCATTCATGATTGCTGCCATGAATTTCCATTCAAGTCACATGGGCCCCTCAAGCAATGCACACTCAAATTCAAATCATGCCAACTAGGGTGGATCCTCTTCACAACCCGGTAGATCTTCTAGCTAATGGCGGAATAGGATACCAAAAGTGGAAATGCACAAGTTCAATGGGAATGATTTGGTCAATTGGATCAAACAAATAGAGAGTTTTTTTTGATTTGCATTAAGTCACAAGTGGACAAAAGGTGGTAATGGCATCCTTGTATCTGGAACCAGAGTAGTTCATTTGGTATAGATGGATGTGTGAGAAAAAGAAAAAAAAAGGTTTTCCTATCACCTAAGCTATGTTCACAGATGAGCTTTAGACACACTGCAATAATGGTGTTAAAGAGAACTTTTTTAGCTAGATAACAAAGCTACGAAAACCAAGGACAATCAAGGATTATATCCAACAGTTCCAAAATTTGTCCTTATGTATGGATGGCACCTCAAAGGATCATCTAAATAATCTCTTCTTGGGTGGGCTCAAGGATAACATTCAACTTGATTTTCGCCTTCTTAATTCGGGTTTGCTATGAGAATCCATTATAGTTGCTCATTGAGCGGAGGAAAGAGATTTGGTAAAACGAAGGGGTCTCACTATTTACAAGGAGCGCATGATTCCAACACCATCATTTCCCCAACCTACACAATTGACTCCTCAACAAATTGAAGAGAAGTGAGCAAAATGTCTATGTTATAGTTGTGATAGCAAGTGGAGCAAGGGACATAAATGTTCTGAAAAGAAAATTTCCTATATTGAAGGGCCCAATGGGGAAGAACACAAGGAAGAAGCAACTGGTGATAGGTTCCTGAGATCGAGGTTGAAGAATCTCAACCACTCTTACCATGCAATTTTAGGCATCAACACCTAACAAACCCTTAAGGTTGTTTGGTTCGTGAAGAAACAAAGGGTGATAATAGTAATTGACTTTGGAAGTACTCGTAACTTCATCAATCATAAGTTGGCCTTACTCTTAAATTGCTTTGTTTATCCAGCCCCAAACTTTCAGGTCATAGTTGTAGATGGAGGTGAAGTTAGTTGATCAGGTAAGTGCCATAATATTAAACTATCCATGGGAGATTGCATACTAAATAGCCCCATGTATGCCATTTAAGTAGGAGGTGCATACATTGTGTTAGGGGTCCAAGTACAATTGAGATGAACTTCCAAGATTTCTTCATGATTTTTCATTCTGAAGGGAGGACTTTTGAGTTGAGTGGGATGCGAGCAAAAACTCCATAGTTGGTGAGCTCCCATCAAGTGTAGAAGATGCTTAAAAATAGTACAAATAGGTTTGTGGCACAACTAAATGGAAGTTCAACCATAATAAGGTCTTATACCATCAGATCTACAAGGAATTATGAGTGAACACTCAATTGTTTTTAGGGATATGCTGAAAGGGTTTCCTCCCAAAAGAGATCATGATCATGCCATTCAATTAGTACTAGGGAACCGACCACCAAATATTTGACCTTATCAGTACCCATATCTACATAAGAGTGAGATTGAAAAGATGGTATAGGAGATGCTGGAAGTACGTATTATTTGCCATAGTGAGAATGCTTACTCTTCTCTTGTAGTGATGATATGAAAGAAGGATGAAACTTGGCGCATGTGTCCAGACTATAGAGAGCTCAACAAATACAAGGTAAAAGATATGTTTCCTATTCCTCTCATTGATGATTTGCTAGATAAGTTATATGGTGCTATTTATTTTACAAAATTTGATTTTTGATCGGGGTATCATCAAATCAGAAATCGAGATGAGGGTATTCATAAGACAACATTTAGGACACATGAGTGTCATTCTGAATTTCTAATGATACCTTTTGGCCTTACAAATGCACCATCAACATTCTAGAGTTTGATGATTCCATCTTTTAGCCATTTCTATGAAAGTTTTTCCTAGTCTTCTTTGATGATATCTTAATGTATAACAAGACATGGGAGGAACATCTACATGACGTAAATAAGGTATGCCAAGCCCTCCAAGTGCACATTTGGAGTCAACGAGGTTGAATGCTTGGTTCATATTGTTCCCATGAATGTGTAAAAGTAGATCTGCACAAGATCAAGCCATGGTGGATTGGAAGTCACCTAAATCCCTCAAAAACCTCAGTGGATTCTTAGGGCTTACAGGTTACTATCACAAATTTGTGAGGAATTAAGGTAGCATTGCAACACCACTCACATCTTTATTGAAGAAAGACTCCTTAAATTGGAATGAGGAAACAACACATGCATTTGAGACATTGAATAAGGCCTTGTGTACCACTCTAGTTCTTGCTACCCCAAATTTCTCCAAAACCTTCATTGTCAAATGCGATGCTTCAGGGTGTGGTATAGGTTCAATACTCATGCAAGAGGGCCGTCCCATTGCATTTGAGAGTCATCAACTCAAAGGTAAGAATCTGTTAAGAACAACTTATGAGAAAGAAATGATTGCTATTCTTCATGCAATTAAACAATGGAGACCATTATCTCATGGGTCGTCACTTCAAGGTGAAGACAAATCATGATAGTCCCAAAAATTTCTTGGAGCAATAACTATCATTGAAAGGACAAGAGAAATGGGTCACAAAAATGTTGGGTTATGGCTTTGATATCATTTACAAGAAAGGAAAGGAAAGGAAAATGTGGTTGTTGATGCATTGTCCAAGAGGGATGAGTCCATAGAAACATTGTTATATGCTATGTCCATATTGTAGACAAATTGGGTTGATCAGGCAAGATCAAAGTGGCAAAATGACATAGAGACCCAAACTCTCATTCAAAATCTCCAAGAGGATCTGAGCGTGTATGAAAAATTTATATAGAAGGGAGATGCAATATGGTACAAGGGTAGATTGTATTTATGCAAGAACTCTAACCTCAAAAGTCAGGTTCTTTCTAAGCTACATGCTTCTTCAGTGGGTTGCTATACCGGTTTCTTGAAAACTTATCATAGAATTAAGCGGGATTTCTTTTGTGAAGGGTCGAAAGGGGATGTCCAACAATTTGTGGTAGAATGCTTGGCATGTCTGCTTAACAAGGGAGAAACTATTAAGACTCTGGGTCTTCTACAACCTCTATCTATTCCTAGTGAGCAGTTGGAGGAGGTTTCCATTGATTTCATCACAAGATTGCCAAAATTTGAAGGGAAAAGTGTAATCATGGTGGTAGTGGATAAACTCACCAAATATGCCCATTTTTGTGCTTTGTCACGTCCTTTTACAACAAGTACAATAGCCTTATCTTTTATGGATACAGGTAAGAAGCTACATGGTACTCCCAAGATTATAGTTAGTGATCGTGACACTATAGTTACTAGCAATTTTTGGATTGATTTGTTTGCATGTTTGGGTACTGAATTCGCTCTTAGTTTATCATATTTTCCCCAATTTGAAGGATATGTTGAGGTAGTCAACAAATGTTTGGAAGGGTATCTTTGATGCTTTGCTTTAGATAATCAGGAGAGATAGGTTCAATGGCTACCACTTCCAGAATGATAGTTTAACTCTTTATTTCACACCTCATCCAAAATGTCTCCATTTTCGACATTGTATGGGTGTCAAGCACCATCGCTAACCTCCACCTTGAAGGTCCAACCTAAAGTGAGAGCAGTTGAAGAGCACATTCAACACCAACAGGAGGTATTCTCTACTCTTATAGAGAATTTGACAATGACACAAAACCGCATGAAGAAACACGCTGATCAACACCATAGTGAATGACACTTTGAGGTTGGAGATTTTGTTTTTGTGCTATTGCAGTCGTATAAGCAACTCTCCTTGAAACAACATGAAGGATAACAAGCTTTCACATAAATACTATGGTCTTTATCAAGCATTGCAAAGAATTGGTAGTGTGGTATACAGATCGGCATAGTTACCATGTTTTTACGAACTTAGTGAAAATTCAGTTTGAACTGTACTTTTTGGTCTGACCAAACTTACTAAACGAGTTTGGCTGAACATTATTTTTTCTTTTTTTAATTAAAAAATTAAAGCATTTAAATTAAAAGAACTTCAATACAAAATAAAAACAAAACAAGAAGCACTAACACCTAAATCCGTAAAGGAAAAACTTTGTAGATAATATATTTGTTTATTATTATGTGTAATTAGTTTTTCTTTTCAAATATCATCATATATGTATGGTATTTATTATTTATATATTTTATATTTGTAAATTTTCTAGACTGAACCAAACCGAACCGAACCTTTTGAAAAATTTCGAACTTCTGAACTTTTTTCCCGTTTCAAACTATCCGAACTTTTCGAACATGGTAACTATGCAGATTGGAGCTCCCTCAGTCAATCAAAATACATCCAATCTTCCATGTTTCTTGCTTTAAGAAGGTCATTGGATAGAAGGTGCCAACACAATTAGTATTACCTGAGTTTGATGAGGAGGGATGAGTCATCTTGGAACTTGAAGGCATCATTCAGACACGTACTGAGAGGTTAGGGACAAGGGTCATTACCGAGTATCTGAGCAAGTGGAAGAATTTGGACATGGAAGATGCAAGATAGGAAGATGAAGAATTCCTGCAACAACATCCGAAGATCGCCAATATTAGGGACAATGTTGCTTCAAAAGGGGAGGGGCATGATATGCTCTTGATCTAGTGTCATATATTGGGATATGTATGGCCGACTTGTGGCTATCATAATCTCTTAATAACTCGTACATGAGCATCATATTGAGCACTTGAATCTTATTGTATGGTTTGGAGGTTGCCCCCTTCAATTGTCTAAGTCATTCTACTTGCATATTGTGATCTTTTCTCTCTATTTTGCTGTTAGCTGTTCTACTGCCGCTGATATTCAGATCTAAGTAATTTCCTTACATCGCAAGCCAATTCAATTCTTGCCGAATTAGAATAAGTTGCAGCAAGAGTGGCATCAGAAATGGTCTTCTTTTCTTAAGCAATTCCATCTCAACATCAAGGATAAGAAGTTAAATGCCAATCCAATAGTTGATTGTTTGAGACGACCTCCATACGGTTCAAGCTCTCCTTTCATAGTGCTTGACGCATTAGTGGACATGAAGTTAACACATACCTGTTCAAAATTGTATCCTTTGGACCCAAACCTTGTACAAATATCTATCACAACTTTCTCAACGGTAAGTCTAGCTCCAAATCTTCTGCTCGTAGGATGGACTCCTATATTACTTTTGGTCACTCATGTGTGTACCTCACGAGGTAGAGAGGTATAAACTAATATGGAAGAGCCATTTTAGTACGGTCACAAGGGCACTTAAGAGTTGAAAAGATCCTTGCGGTGCTACAAAAGTATTTATTGTGGCCACACCTCGGGTCAAATGTTGCACTAAATACATCAGGTCTGGTACTGCATGTGCAATTTCCTAAACTCGGTCAACAAGAAGAAAGGTCATGTGGACCTGGCCAAGATCCATGTCATCTAGGAATGGCCCACACTAAAGAATCTCACAAAGCTTCTCAAGCTACTTGGGATTACCAAACATGGCGCCAATGCATTATGTTTATAAAGTGGCCAATCGCATAACAAAATTCTTCATTAGAATGACGATTCTAATAAGCCTTGTAAGAAATCATATCTGGGATACATGCGCTAAAGGTAGGATTGTCAAATGTGTACTTTGACCAATGATCTGGGTCCATTTTGGATTACGGCCCACACTAAAGAATCTACTTAGAGCTTCACAAGGTTCTTGGGATTAGCAAATTTGGGATAGTAGGCTTTGGTACTATGATGGATCCACAATATTGAATAAGTTTGCAAAGCACTCCAAATAGTAGACTTTGATCTGACAAATCTAGAACCCGTGGTAAAACAAGATGATTTTCAACATTTTTTCGAGAATGTAAGGATTTGAAGCATTCAATCATGCACATGGGATGAAATCCTGCAACTTTCATTTAGTCAGCCAGTTGCTTACCAAATTGAAATCTTCACAACTTTACCACTAAGACACTACCCTTTTCAGGTTTAATCATGAGCTTGATGCAATTATTTAGGCATATAAGCATTATATCTTGGGAAAGGAGACTATCAACCCATACAGATCACAAACCAATTCAGTTCTTGTTGAATTAGAAGCTATGTTGCAGCAAGAGCGGCATCAGAAATGGGAATCTTATCTTCCATGGATTACCATCTCAAGCATACTTACCACTAAGCATGGAAATCCCAATCTATGTTGCTGATTGTTTGTAGTTGACCTACGATTCAAGCTCTTGTCACCCTGATTGATGCATGTTCACGAAGTTAACACTTGGTAAGAATTGTATCTATTTCTCAAACCTATGGAAAAATCTATCACAATTTAGCTCAAAAGTAAGTCAGTTTCCAAAGTTATGTCGACACGAAGTTTATTACATTTCTTTGGGAATCCTATTCCATTTGATTACCTCTTGAGCTACCCTACTAGAAAATCTATGGCAATGGTTATGTTTAGTGTAGTAGTCGATAGATTCTCTAAGATGGCAATTCTAATCAACTTGTAAGAAATCCTATTTCCTCTTTGGAAACTTGTGCCAAAATGTACCTCACAAAACTATCATTTGGCAGAGATACAAACTAATATGCGAGGCCCATGTTAACAAGGTTGCATGGCCCTTTGGGGAATTTTTGGAAAGTGTTTTGGTCTGTGATGGATACAAAGTTGAATAAGTTTGGCTGCATTCCATCGGTCAGATTGATGGACAAACGAAAATTGTAATCAAGATAATCATGCATTTTATGCAGAATGTACAATTCGAAGTCTGCAACGAAGCATGGGATGTAGACATCCTTCAGCTTGTTCCAACGAGATTAGCACGAATCTGTTTCAACAATTAGCTCTTTGGCAACCGCTACTACCAACCCTTTTTAGGTTTATTTGAGTTTCCATCCTTTGGCGGTCATTTATGTAGCTTATGCTATACCGATGGCATTCAACAACTCCTGTAGCTCAAAAGGAAGTTGATCTCAAGTTTCGTTATAGTTCAATTGATTACTTACGGGAATGTGTAGGTCCACTTTGGATTACCTCGTAAACTATCACCTACTACCAAATGTGGAAACATTTAAGTCTTGATGTAATAGTCGGATAGCACTTTGGTCTAAGATGGACAATTCTAATACCTTGTAAGATATGTTTTGACTGTGGAAACTCAAATTTGTACTTTGAAAATGTCTTGCGTCTATTTTGGATTGCCATAGAGACTATCATACTTTGTTAAGGACACAAGGGTTCTTGGGGAATTTTTAGAAAGTGCTTTGGTCTATGGTGGACATAAAGATCAATAAGTTTGCCACATGTGCCATCCTGCAAACTGATGGATAGACAAAAGTGGTAAATAAGATGATTGTGCATTTTCTTAGAATGTACAATTCGAAGAAGCAACACACATGTGATGAAATACTTCATTTTCATATCAGCATAACTACAATAGAGTTTGTCACAACTCTACTGCACATGGTGACACGACCCTTTTCAAGTTTGTTTGGGTTTCCAACCTTTGGCACCCATGGATGTAGCTTAGCCTATATCAACCATCAATAGTAGCAACTTCCTTAGCAAAAAAAGGAAGTTGACAAAGATGTTAAGTTCATTGAGCACATTCGACACATTTAGCAACAAGTGCAAACCATTCTTTAGTAGGCAAATGCTAAGTACAAGCAACACCATAACAAACGCCGAACATTGCACACCTTTTAGGTTGGGTGATCAGGCATGACTTCACTTGCAAAAGGAAAGACTAACATGATGCATTGTCCACTTCGGCACGGGCCATATATCATAACCAAGCAAGTAGGAGATAACCTTTTGAGCTTAATCTTCCTTCTTATCTTGGGTTGCATCCAATCTTTAGTGCATAACTCATGTGCCACTACTTTCTACATGTGATGGACACTTTAGATGTTGTCGAGGCTCTTCAACAATAAAAAATAATCTTGTTTGCAACACACCAGCAAAATTGGATAAAGTCATTGATGCTAGGGTCAAACAGACAAGACAACAAGAGATCCCTCTTTCAAATCGTCAAAGTAGGTCAAGTACCTTCCCAAGGAAAATGGTTTACAGACGTGCAAGTGTCCAATGACTTTCCACATCTTTTGCATCTGCATGCAATGGGGACTGTTGCTTTTCAAGGAGGGGTGTCTAATCCCAGAGCATATGAGACTTCAAATGATTTCCAACACCATGACGTTGCTCCGCCTCATGATTTGGCTTTACTAGTGGCTTCAAGATCATTCAGCACACACTTGTGCATGTCACAAGGTCCTAACTCCTTTATAATGGTGCACAACAACTGCAGTGTCAGTATTGTATGCCACAATTTTTGTAGTAACGTCAGTTGAAGATGATGGACTGATGATTAGTTACGCATCGGTTATTACTAACCATTGTAACGGTCCAACCGTACTTCATCTTCTTCTTTTGTATATTAATACATTCTTCTATTCTTCATAGACTAGTGATACACATGGAGAATAAGGAGTAGTCATACATCATACATTTGACCTTTTGGATCTCATACAAGACTATGCATAATACAACTCTGCAATTACAGTTCTACATTTGGTGTCAATTGTCTTCCTTTGTCCTCCTTGTTTCATGGCACTCTGATATAACTGCAGCCTCTACCATTCATTATATGTTTTTCACAATAACAATTGTAGACTCTTGTTTAGAGTGTTGTCCACCGGTTTTTCCCTAGGCTCTGGATCAGCTAGTTGTTCTTCAAAATCACTTTTTTATGGCCAACATTGTATCTTAGATAGTGATGTCCTTTGGTGTATTGTTTTAGTTATATTATTACCGGCCTTTTTGTTTCACATTTTCAACCTACAAGGATAATGAGCAAATTCAAAGGTCAAATTTAACCAAATTCACGACAAAAGAGCTATACCTAACGTCTTCTGAATTCCTCTTCGATTTGGTGACCACCTGGAGTACACCTGTATGCTTACATATGCAGGTTAGTGAAAAATGGTGTTTACCAGCTATGTGTAGATTGAAATGATAGTTTTTTATGCCTTTCGATTTCTTGTTTTTCAGGGAGAAAGTCATGACCATGCCTACCAAGCAGAGGAAGAGAGAAGCTAGGAGAGAAGCAAAAGCGGAAATTGCAGCCGTTTTAGATAGAGTATGGCACTTGGATTGCTATTTGTCATGTACATACCTTTATAGCCTATATCATTGGTTCGACTCATGATTATCTATCTTGAACAGGCCATAGAGAAAGAACTGTTAGAAAGGTTACAAAGCGGCACTTATGGTGACATATACAATTTTCCAGTCAAAGAATATGAAAAGGTCTTAGAAATGGAAGAAATGCAGGCAGCTAGTGATGAAGAAGACAATGCCGAGGAGGTTTGTAAAGCTAATTTGATTTACCATATGCTTGGTGGTGTCACCATAGTAGGTTTGCATCCGAATCTCTTTTAGTTGCTTTTGCATCTATCGAGTATCATTCCAATACATAGCTCTTCTTTTCTTTTTTTGTTAAGCAAAATCTTTTTATGCTGTTTTTGTTTTATAGGAGCTAGAGCCTGAAGTAGAGTATGTGGAAGACTATGAAATGGAAGAAGATGACATGGAAGACTTTGTTGTAGCTGGTGTGGATGATGCAAATCTGTCGGATTCAGATGAAGGTAGAAAGTTTTAGGAGAATTGACAGAATTTCATAAAGCTATTGCCATTGTTGATTTGTGTGCTAAGGAAAGTAAAATTTTGCTCCATTTATAGAAATAATTTGGGGAAAACTATTTATTATTATAAATGTAATTATCTATCAAGAATAACTGTGAAGATAAATGTAAAATTGACATTTGTGTAAAGTGTATGTTTTTTTCTTTAATATTTTACTGATTTTATTGTAATTGTTATTTTTCTTAATCTTCTATTGAAAATGTTCACAGATGACATGGATCAAAATGCAGAAGATGCGGATATGGTTGGGGGGTGTGAAGACAAAGAAGTCACGGACAGAGTCAGGATCGGCTGAAAGAAAGGCTGATGCAGATAATTTTAAAACAAAGTTGAAGAGGAAAACGAGACCTCATGTGGAGGTAATCTGCAAAATGTCCTCTGATCAATTTATCAAAGAACATGAAATACATTATATTAAAATTTTGGGTTAGCATTTAATTTATGAATCATATTGCAGCTTACCTATTAAAAGCACTATGAACATAGAACACAGCATATGCTGTCACTAAATATTCCGGCCGGCCAAACCTTTTTACTAATTTCTTTCTTGGTTCAAGGTTTTGCCACTTTTCCAGCTGTGTTTTTATCAAATTGAAATACATATAACATGCCAAGTGTGAGAAAAGCAAACAAAGATATGTTGCAAACTCAAAACATAAAAAGAGTGTTGTGCTATTCTTTGATTCAATCATAAATTGTGATGGGTGAATGCATAAAGTGAGAGAGATAATCAACAGAATGTCAACAATCTTTACATACAAGGTTAATTAATGTACCTTTTTACTAACTTTTATAAAAGCACAATGACCTTTCACTACAACATTAATTAATGCACCTTTTTACTAATTTCTATTAAAGCAAAATTTTATATTCTAATATTGTGCGTTTACTTCCTATATCAACGTAATTTTGTAATACAAATACATGACACTTAAATTTATGACCACTATTCTAACACCCATAAGGCTCAGATATGAAAACATAAAGCGAGAGATGACCAACTGAATGTCAACTTACCTTTAAATACAAGGGTAATTAATGCACCTTTTTATCGACTCCCACAAAAGCACAATGACCTTTAAATACAAGGTTAATCAATGCTCCTGTTTACTAACTTCTATAAAAAGCACATTGTTATATTTTAACATTATGCATTTACATCATTTGTCAATGTAATTTTGTAATACAAGTACACAATTTACATTTATGACCATCGTATTAGCTATTCTATTATCCTTAATGGTTATATACGAGAACATGAAAAATTTATTCCTCAAATCAATAAAGATTTTGATAAAATGAGGTTTTGTACATGTATCCACTGCTTGCTACTGAGTTGGACAGTTTCTCTGCTCAATAACACATTTTCTGATGACCAAATGAAGAAAATGTAGCAAACATATACATGCTTGACATGCACATGGAAAATTAGATGTTTGACCATTTTGAGCACTCTTATTATCACAAAATATGTGTGTAGAATTGTAATTTTCAACCGCGATCCTTCTCTAGTCAAAGCGCCTTACATGCAGCTAAAACGACAGCCCTGCACACATCTTTTGTCGAAGAGGAAGCAAGGCTTTTGTTTTTTCAGTAGCCAAAATATTACACTTGTTCCAAGAGACAATGATGCAGTTGCGGTTAGGGGTCCCAATTAAGGGATATTTTATACCATGCAGCCCTTAGTATCACATCTCGGAGTATGCATTAATGCAACACAACTCAACACAGAGTCCAGACAGGGAATGAGAACCGTATAAACTTTATTGATTCGTCAATAATAAAGAAAACCCACAGCAACAAAAACATAGTTGCAATCTCCCAACTAAGATGCACTACAACACACGATAGATCCTCAGATCTCTACTCACTAACTCAGTCTTTGCAAATATAGCTCTCCTAAAACACAAACTACCTGAATTGACCAGTCCAAACTATATCTCTAGCTTGTGTGGGAGTCATCCCGAACACAAGTATAGTGGCATGCTTATATAGATGCAAGACTCACCTTATAACGTCACCTCAAAACAACATGTGACTCATATGGACATTGAGATGCGTCCCAATCCTCTACATGCAAGAACAAAGACTCCAATTGATAACACAACTCGATGCAATTGAGTTGGCTCAACTGGTTACAATTATGAGTTAGGTCAACTCATGGCGGCTCCTCGAACAATGTTGATACTTTGAAACTCCAAAAGTTATGCACCTTACACAGTGTGGCCTTGCGCACAAGATTGTACACTGATCTTCCAAGTGAATTCTTGTGCACCATCTCAATTCAGCTCCAATGACTTCATAGTTCAAGGCTAGATGCACATTATTGAGATGAATTCATGCCATGGTGACGTGAGGCTTTTGAAAATGCTTCCATGCGATGTTATGCACCAAAATAGTGATCCTGTGCGCACAGGCTATTTTTGTTGGAAATACTACTTTTGTGTTGTGCTACTCACATTATATGCTTGCTCTATCTCTGTAAAGGATGTTCCAGACTCTAGAAGATATTGCATGAACCTGGCTGAAGCTCCCCTTAGACATGTTGCAAATCACAAGACAATTATGAACTCATTACATGGCACTTACATGCATCTATAGACTACATGGAATAGTTAAAAACACATAGGTGCACTACAAGGTAGGTGCAACACAATTGGGCGCTTTCAAAAGTTGCACACTTATTGATGGTACAAGACTCTTGATTGCTTGCACACTCACAGGCAGCACACTTATTACAATGCGAGTCATAGGTGCACACACATGAGATTTGCACAAAACAGAACAAACAAGGGCTTGGTGTCAATCCAAAACTTGCGCAATGCTAGACTTAGCTTATTCTCCTAACATGTTTTGAGCTTGATACAAGATTGTTAGTGAACCCAGATGCTCCTGCATCATAGACTCTCCGGGTAACAAAGAAAATAATAAGCCGCTTGCTTATGGCTCTGCTAATGGTATCCCATGTTTTGCAACTTCAAGTGCGCTTATTCAAGCCGCATCCTCAATTTTGCGGCCCTTCCATTTGACCAGATATTCCTTGTAATCCTTGTCTCGTGTTCTCTTGCTTATCCCTATGTCAACCTTTCCACCTCTTCACATTGCTTCTTTGGCATCTGTGTTCTTCAATCAATCTTTGAATGTGAATCTAAATCTGTGCTTCCTCCCTCATGTTGTCTTGAACAATATGAATGCAAATCTACCACATTAAAAATAGTTTAAATGTCTACTCCTTAAGTTTTTTGCAAACTTCCGCAACACTCAACCTTCCCTTCCACAATTGCTGAGACCAAGTCTGCCATTTGATATTCAACTTCACTCAGCTTGATACCTATGTGTTGCTTAGATTGCACCAAACTGTTCTCCAATTGTCTGCACACTTGTTCATGCACATCTCTCATATGCTTTGCAAAATCTTCTTCATCCGCACTCCTGATTTCTGTGCTTCTTATGTTGTGCAACTCTGCAACTCCTCTTGGACTTGGCCCATACATAGTCTTAAATGGTGTCCTTCCTATACTTTTAGTTATGCTTTGAATTATCATATGCGAACTCAGCTTGTGCCAGAATATTATCCTATGCTATATGTACTTGGTTTATCTTCAATTGAATAGTTGGAAGATGTGCACAAGGAAGAAATAAAGAAAAGACAGATTGCACACTATGGAGATATTTGTTAGGAATAATTATGTAGTGTGAATATTATATAGTGGTAAATAAATAAAAACTCACGTAAGTTGTTATATTAAGTTGATTAGTTATATGTGAATAGTGGTGGTTAAAACCATAGTTCAAAAATCGTTATCGGCAGGCCAAATTTTGATTTGAAAATCGGGAATTGGCAATTTATCGGCATTAATCGACAACTTTATCGCTACTTTTAAAAACATTTAAATTCATAAAATAAACTTAAATTAAATGTGAAAACATTGTTAAATGATGCGATACGTGACTCTATAGAATGCCATAGGCCCATATGCATATTTTTCGATTAATTTTTGACCAAAAAAGAGAGTACAAAGTTTGCAAACAACAATGTTCATAGAGTCATGTCACATGTGACTTTTGAAGTATCACTATCAAATATCAATAATATTCTATTTCATTAAACACGCCTAAAATAAGTCTATTGCACTTGTGGTTGCCTCGTGGAAGTGGAAGGTAAATATTCCTCCTCTGCAACACCAACATTGTCATCTACAAACATATCATTTGGATCGTCACCAACTTCTGATGTCCCTAATGTATTGCTTCTTCAATTTCTCTCTCCAAAATTGGTATCTCCTCTATAGTAAACATAAGCTCCACATCAGGCTCAGCAATCCCGTCATCATGTGGATAAATGTCAGCCAATTCGATTGCATTATAACTTTGTGCCCCCTCCACTTGTCTCAAACGAAGACGAAAATTGTATCGCACGAAAATAAGGTCATTGAGGCGTTGTGTTGTCAACCTTGTTGCGCTTCTTTGTGTGAACAACTTTGAACATGCTCCAATTATGTTCGCTATGCAGAAGCACTGCATGGCTGACACAAAATGCAAATGGCCAGCTTCTGAACATTTGGTGTTTTTGCACCATAATCTTCCCACCACAAATCTACAAATAAAACATTTATAATTTTGTAAGTTAACTAGGCTTGAATAAATAAAAGAATTCTAGACTTCTAGTTTCTAGTTCTACGTGTAATGAGACTAAATACAAATGACTCAATTTGTTTTTTACTTGACTGAGAAGTGTTCCTTCTTTGCACACATAGAGCGGAAGAAAAGAGCCTTCCCTTTGCAGTCTTGTAAATTTGTAACTCGTCAACATTTGCATCTCTTATATCTTTGTCAAATACCAACCTCTCTATGCATGTATTAAGGCCATCTATAACCTTCTCATCAACTTTAACTGATGGTGAATAGAAAAACTTAGGGTTTAGGTAGTACGCCGCTGCATGTATATGTTGATGGAGTGTCGTGTTCCATCTCCAATCAAGTATGTGTTAAATGGATTCATATTTTCGCTGATCGTACCCATAATATTTAGATATGGCCTCCTTAGCCACATCCATAGCCTCATACAAATAACCCATTGAGTTTTTCTCCCCATCGACCATTTGTAGAACTCGAACCAAAGGCTCTAACACCTAAAACAAAATAACATATGAAATTTAATTTCAAAATCAATAAAAAATTATATAACAAATAAGTGATAAATAAACAAATATTCAAGTTTAGGTTACCTTCATGATTTCTTCCATTTGCTTTGCAAACATATCATCAAAAATGGTCTTCACGACCCTTTCCACTTCGGTCCTTCTAGCATAGGGAGACTCCAACCATCGTGTGCTCACAAACATCTGCTTAAGGGGTGTTAATGAAGCTGCAATGCTCTGTAATGTAATGAAGTTTGTGGCAAATCGTGTGACTCCTGATCGCACAAGCTCCTTTCCATTGTTGTGCTCTCTCATCAAGTTTAGCACCCAAGTGTGATTGTAGATGAACTTTGTAATATTTCTTGTGTCCTGAACCACATTTTTCACTCATGAGAGTTTTCCTATGTCCTCCAATAAGAGATCTAAGCAATGGGTTGCACAAAGGGTCCTAAAAAGTGTAGGGTGCCTCTCCTCAAGAAGTCTCCTTGCTGCTACATATGCTGCCGCATTGTTTGTCACAACTTGGATGACATTCTCCACACCCACCTCCTTCACCACCTCATCTAACATATCACACAAAGTGCTTGCATTTTTCACTTGGTGGGAGGCATCAATTGATTTCAAGAAGACCAATTACCCACTTGATGCCATTAGGAAGTTAATCAATGTGCGGTTTTTCCCATCTGTCCACCCATTAGACAAAATGGTGCATCATTTTTTTAGCCATACATTTTTTTGATCTTCTATAGGAGTTTCGGTATGTATGACAGAATCAACCAACAATGGGCCACTCAAATCATGGGGAGTAGGAGTCTTGAACCCCTTCCCGACAACAATCAATGTAGTGACCAAATTCTCCCAATATGGACTTTTTGCCACGTTGAAAGGAATGTTGTTGTAGTACCAAAAGTTTGTCGCAATTATGCTTGTTTCATTGTGCATTTCTTTATTTCAAGCGGTACCTTCGAGTGAAGGTTGTGAACTAAGAGTATTTTGAGGAACACAAACCATCGTTGAACTACTATTCAGTGGATGAGCTCCGTTTTAGTGTCTGACCTCGTGGAGTTGAGGCAATAGAAGATTCCCCAATGTTAAAATCTTCTCCTTCGCTGCCCTCCTATTAAATACGGCTACAAGCTGCATCAGCTTTCCTCTTCTTTTCTATTTTTTTTCTCTGCATAAGCTGCAAAGAAAGAGACAACTCTCTTTGAGCCTCAGACAGTTGTTTGATTGCACAATGTCACTTTATTCCCAGGTATCCGTGCAATGTGGAATTCAAGGTGATAGACACCTCCACTCATCTTCATTCCACAATAATTGCATACAACACAATTGCCTTCTGCTCATTCACAACGCTTCCAAGAGGGGTCAAACCTGCAGTCAAATCCTGTGTCCCAAGCCTGATTTACAGGCCTTGAAGAATAATACATAATATTAATATTAATACTTATAGTATTTATTAATATTAATATATAGTTGTATACACTATACACTGTAATATGTATACAGTCACCACTGTACACTGTACAGTATACACTTAGTTTTACACTTACAATATTTACTATTTAATATTTATAATATATATTATACTGTGTAAGTTTGTAACAGTATTAATATTAACATACATTAATAATAAATATTAAATATACACATACCTGCAGGCTGCCACGAACAGGAAAAAAACGCAGGTAAAAAACGCAGGTATAAAACGCGAGCACGCGAGCATGAACAGGTATAAAATCGCGAGCACGTGAGCACGAATAGGTCTAAAACGAGCACGAACAGGTCTAAATCGCGCGCGAACAAGTGTAAAAACGAGCACGAACTGGTAAGAAATGCACGCGCTGTATTTTAGTGCCCTCATGTGTCGACTGTAGCTCGTGGAAAGAGAAAACACCATAAAAAACAAATCGGTTTACTTTATTTTCGTCTTATATCCTAGCCGCGTTTTTTTTCCCCGATTTTCGCCGATTTTGGCCGCGATTTTCAACGATTTTCGAGGGTTTTTGACCGCGATTTATCAGATTTCGAAAATCGCGATTTTTTGTAAGTTTAATCGTTTTGCAGGCTGAACGCGATTTATCGCGATTTATTGGCGATTTTTGGCGATTTTTGAATCAGAGGTTAAAACCACTCATGTATTTAGGGAGATTGGTTTGTGGCTTCCCTATTATTTAGGAGAGATAAATTCATATATATGTATGCTGGTTCCAATCATTAATATAACTTTTGTTTTATTAAATTGAGTACATTTGAAGCTCCACCTTCATTTGGTATCAGAGCGGGTTTCTGCGCTGAAAATTTCTGGTCTTGTTCGTTATTGTTGCAAAAGCAGTGAGGACCACATGTGAAGCTCTATTTGAATGACCAATTAATTTTTTCTGAGAGCAAAGGTGTAATGTGGACCATGTGCAATTCTGCTACCAATTAGATTTGGTGTTTTTCAGTTTTGGATTAGCAACAACATCAGATTTGTTTGCAATTTATTCAAGGCTGTAATGGATCATGTTTTCATCATATCTCATCGATTGGTGTGTTTCCATTGTGCTTGAATCGAGCTTCCAATCTAATTAGCACTCATTGAATTATTGAAGCCTCTGCAACTCAGCTCCACATAACACCAAAGTCATTGCGAAGGGCAAATATTGTAGTCTTTGCATTATTAATTGACTCAATGCATTCAACTCCAGATCTGGGTGAATCGTGAGTTGGGCAATTTAGAAGTTGAATCAATGGCGAGTTGTGAAATCCGGCTGAGTTGTATACGTAGTGACATGAGTAATTGACAGTGGCGAGCTCTACCTGCAGTCAAATCCTGTGTCCCAAACCTGCATTGTAAATCAACCTGAGGGATTGATCTCCACGAGCAAGATACCCCTCTTCCTGGTTTGAATACCACAAGCCCTCATACAACCTCCCTAAGGTGGATCTGTGGCCCCGAAAGGCTCACGACTCAACTCCTCTTTTCAAGCACAACTCAATTGTTTGGTCCATCTCAACAACATTCTCCATAATCGCCACTAAAATCATAGCCACCACCCTTCATTAAACAACAAAAAAAAAAAATTTTATGGTTCGTTGAGTTGGGAGTCATTATATTTTTTATATTATTTGTCTAGTGTAAGTTTTGTCATATTTAAAATATTATGTGTTATTTTAGGTCTATAGAAAGTAACTAAATGTTACTTTCACAATAAAATATTGTTGTAAGAGTCTCTTGTAGGCCATCCTTGTTAAAATCATTGAGTAAAACATTGTAAGGACGCATTTTCGGTTGAAACTGACGTCCACCGAGTCGGTTAAAATTGTGGGGGGGAGGAATATGGAAAAGTCAATTTCCATTGAAAAGTTTGAAGGAATAGACTTTCACACATGGCAATTACTGACACAATTGGTTTTAATTGAAAGAGATCTCTGGGAATTTGTTGACGGTACCGTTACTTGACCGACTGGTGGTGACAACCTCAACAAGTGGAAGATCAAGGACAAAAAGGCTTTAGCCACCATTGGCTTAGGACTTTCTAAGCCATATTTACATCATATTGACTCAAAGAAATCTTCTGAAGAGGTTTGGGACACGTTGAACACACTCTTTGGTTCACAAACTAGTAATGTAGAGATAATGGTGAAGCAAAAATTGTTTGGGTTAAAAATGGAAGGAGTAGATATAGTTGCTCACATCAACAAGTTCCGCTCTCTTATAACACAACTGGCAAGATTAAATGAAGCCAATAAAAACAATGCTACAAAAGCAATACTATTAAACAACATGCCCATCAGTATGTCAAACATAGTGTTCACTTTAAGCAAGCTGAATTCAAATTTGGAAAACATCATAGCTACATTGCTTGAAGAGGGAAACAAGAACAAAGCTTCAAACTCAGATGCTGAGAAATTGTTGTCTACAATGACTAAGCCCAACACTTCTTATTAGAAATCTAAAAATGTAAAGACTAAAAGTACATGTTTTAATTGTAAAAAACAAGGGCATATGCTTTTGAATTGTAAACAATGAGCATGAGATCTCCTTGATGGAAAGCTAACCAACATGGCAATGGCAAGTGAAGAAACTAATGAAGAGATATGGAAAAGTCAATTTCCGTGAAAAGTTTGAAGGAATATACTTTCACACATGGCAATTACAGACACAATTGGTTTTAAGTGAAATAGATCTGTGGGATGTTGTTGACGACACCACTACTCGACTGACTGGTGGTGACGACCTCAACAAGTGGAAGATCAAGGACAAAAAGGCTTTAGCCACCATTGGCTTAGGACTTTCTAAGCCATATTTACATCATATCGACTCAAAAAAATCTTCTGAAGAGATTTGGGACACGTTGAACACTCTTTGGTTCACAAACTAGTAATGTAGAGATAATGATGAAGCAAAAATTGTTTGGGTTAAAAATTGAAGGAGTAGATATAGTTCTTCACATCAACAAGTTTCGCTCTCTTATAACACAACTGGCAAGATTAAATGAAGCCAATAAAAACAATGCTACAAAAGCAATACTATTAAACAACATGCCCATCAGTATGTCAAACATAGTGTTCACTTTAAGCAAGTTGAATTCAAATTTGGAAAACATCATATCTACATTGCTTGAAGAGGGAAACAAGAACAAAGCTTCAAACTCAGATGCTGAGAAATTGTTGTCTACAATGACTAAGCCCAACACTTCTTATTAGAAATCTAAAAATGTAAAGACTAAAAGTACATGTTTTAATTGTAAAAAACAAGGGCATATGCTTTTGAATTGTAAACAATGAGCATGAGATCTCCTTGATGGAAAGCTGACCAACATGGCAATGGTAAGTGAAAAAATTGATAAAGATGGAGATTATAAGAAAGACTTAGACAATCAGAGTGATGAAGATTTTATATATTAAAGTGTGTTTGAGTGTAATATTTCCCTTCCATATTCACACTAAGGGGGGGAATGTTAGGAATAATTATTTAGTGCGAATATTACATAGTGGTAAATAAATAACAACTCACGTAAGTTGTTATATTGGGTTGATTAGTTATACGTGAATACTGGTGGTTAAAACCACTCACGTATTTAGGGAGATTGGTTTGTGGCTTCCCTATTATTTAGGAGAGATTCTTATATATGTATGCTAGTTCCAATCAATAATACAACTTTTGTTTTATTAAATTGAGTACATTTAAAGCTCCGCCTTTATGTCCGTCATTATATTATGAATGCAGTAGTTACAAAAGGCTTATCCTACATAAAGCAAAAACGAAGATTTTAATAGAGATAGAACCAAATAAAACTACGTAATCTTCATAGGTTTTCACTTTGAAAGCAGTGCTTTGACTAGGTAGGGCTTCATCAAGCTGCTTTCGTGACCTTCGTAAAGGTGTAGCTCCCGAGCTGAATTCTTGAGTTCCCAGATTCCACCTTCCCCGAACTCCCTGAATCACAGTTCTCCCGAATTATTGGACAACCATCCATACTGAGCCATCCACAAGCTCCATCAAATTGTCTCGTGAGCCTCGTGAGGGTATAATTACTAAGATCCACAGTCTCCCAAACTACCTGAAGCAACCATCTATACTGAGCTTCATCTACCCTGTATCCTTTCTTGCCTTCAAAGTTTAGAGCATCGTTATATTGCACGTATTCATCACTGTCCTCACTACCTTCTGCATTTGGTGGGTCTTCAACCATGGCTATATTGGCTGTATTTGATATGACTTTACCCTTGAGCACAT
Source organism: Taxus chinensis (assembly GCA_019776745.2). Taxonomy (NCBI): domain Eukaryota; kingdom Viridiplantae; phylum Streptophyta; class Pinopsida; order Cupressales; family Taxaceae; genus Taxus; species Taxus chinensis. The sequence continues at coordinate 949,981,508 of CM034146.1, read as the reverse complement.
CATTGGCTCGAACACGACAATCCCATGCTGTGTGACCTCTTTTCTTACAATAATGACATTTAATCTCCCGACTATCTTTATTTGATCTTCTATGATATTTTCTAGATTCTAGAGTAGAATGCACTTTCTTGTTGGGAATGACCTTCTGCATCCTCTGGGGTTCGTTTTTCCTTAGCTAGAAGAGTTGCTATCATATCATCCAGAGATTGAGATTGAATTTGACTAAGGGTAAAAATTACATTGCTATATTTTGAAGACAGACTATTTAATAGGATAGCTTTGGCATCCTCATCCTCATCCTTAATCGCAGCTTTCACTTCTGCTAGTTGTCTGATCAAGGACCTCAGATTATTGATGTGGCTTGACATAGAGATTCCGTCATCCATTTTGAACCTATATAACTGAAGTTTCAGGGAAAATTTGGTATTGATTGCTTTCGCTCCAAATAATTTATTTAGAGTATCCCAAATTTCCTTCGATGATTTGTCTAGGTCTACATAATGAAGCTCAGAGTTAGAGAGAGCAAGGCCAATAATAACTTTCGCTCTATCATCTCTGCTTTTCCATTCTAACAATTTCAATGCATCAGTAGGTGTTGTCTCTTTCTCTGTTTACAATGCCCCACAAATTTTTATTCATAAGTTGCATTTGTATTTTCACTCTCCATGTATGAAAATTTAGACCAAAATATTTTCCAATAGGCATTTCCATTTTAATAAAATAGAATAAATACAACCGTGTATTTTGGCAATGAATAAATAAAATAAAATAAAATACCAGTTGCACAGTTCTGCTGCAACTAGCGCAGGTAGTATTTTTACTTCTGTGTCTTTCCTAGCACTTACAATCTGTGATTTTTATTTGTGCCCTAGCAATTTGCATTCGTGTAATAATGCACCATATTTTAGCGCAAATCGCGACTGTAAAAATTGCTATAAAATGCTTCAATGGGTTCGTGGCTATTAAAATCTGACTATGTTGTGCTGGCGAAAACGCTTGTTAAATTTCAACGAAATGAGTGGAAAATGTGCTCATAGAATGAAACGCGATTGTTTTTGAATGTGCTCACGAAGTTTACTGTTAATTTCCAAGAAAAACGCAACCTCGATCAACTTGACTGCATTCCCTTTCGCAGCTTTGGTTTGCTCCTGATTCACGACTTTAAACGCGAGTGTATTCTTCTTGCACAACGTGACTGTACAACATGATTGATTTCGTGCCCTAATGGCATGCCCCTTGAATTTTACGACAATGCTTGCATGCCCTTTTTGACTGGGATGTAGACAATGAGATTCGTGACTTTAGTTCCTACCCTCTCTGGTGCTTGTGACTACGCTTTCTGATACTCACTGTTAGAATTTGAACGGAGAGAGAGAGTCAAACCGAATAAATGTGTAAAGAACGCGCCCTTAATTTCTGATTGAGAAAACCCGAATACATTCACTTCGATACAGCCTGGGTGCCCTAATGTCCGAGTGATCTTATTCCCTGCAAAGACGGTTTCAAAATTAGTCTAGCGGTGATACCAATGTTGCATAGACCATGCACAAGGAACAATTATAGAGAAGGCAGATTGCACACTATTCAGATAGTGTATTTCTACATTATATTATGATTGGGAAGCAGGAACTAAATGAGCAACGTTGAAACATAAGTTATAACTGGTTATATACCAATGGAACAATTTCTAGTTAACATGTGCTAATTTCCATCCTTATTAAGATAAGCCTTACATTCTAGATATGAACTTCTCATCATATTGTTAATATATAATAACACTTGTGTTGTGACCTCTGAGTCTATGCATTTTGTAGATGTTGATGATAGTGCATGTAACTAATGATATGTATCTTGGTGTTCATACTATTGTCACATATGTCTTTGCGCAGTAAACTGTCCAACAAACTTAATATCCTTGTTTGATACAAGTCTCTGCAACAGACTATTTAGTCTATACATAGGTTTTTGAACATTCACAATATCTGGCTGCAACAATAGTTTTCCTACAAGCCACTTGAATATACGTGACATATTTGGGGCTGACAAATATCTGAGATCATTCCCTCTTCAAGTGATAAATTTGATTGGAGGATAGCTATCAAAAATAATAAATATTGATATCTAACCATGGTTTCATTGGAATAAGGGGGGTGCGAGTATTGTTTGTTACTGTAACTTCAGTGGTGATTTGGGGTGACTTCTTGCAGCAAATAGCCTAGGTTGACAAATCCCAACAGTCATGCTATGTATTATAGAGCTGACATTGCTATTTTTTGAACTCATGCGAGGCTATTCTTATGCTTTGCCTCAATTGCTGTATGTCTTGTCATAGCCATACTGTACCATGTAAAAGAAGTCATTGTGCTATGCCTTGATTAAGTTATTCACGCAATGAACCTCTAGGTCTCTACACTGTGCGATAATTTAGGAAAGAGGTATAAATGCATCTTGTATAAAATAATCTAACCACGGTGATCTGTCCACACTTATTAGGCTCTCGTCACATTCTCTCCAGGAAGTCACTTACGAGATCTTTGTCTAATCAACAGTCCCTCCATCTTCACAGAGTCTGCAATGGTCCATGCATTTCAAATCTCACACATCATAGCTCTCGAACACCACCTCAGAATTCTTCAATACTCAAAAACCATAGAAATGGAACTTATGTTGACTGCTCGCTATAGAAGCAACATGATAAGGCAATTACGTCTGTAAGAACTTGGGCATGCCACCGTTTGAAAATGTCGCATGGTTCTAACTTGCCTTGACTATTAATGAGACTGTAACGATTGATAATTTATGACGTAGAACAAACACCTTGGCTAACAGGATAATGTCTCCAGTATTTGGGGAAGGACTTGCACTATCTGCGTAGAATTCATTGATCATACACGATCTACTAGGTGTTTGCATAAGTGAACGCCTCAATGATTAATGCGATATGACTTCAATCTTGACTCAATACTACTCCTTTTGCTGCTTCACTATTATCGCAACTCACGTAAAACACTTTGTCAAAATCCGTTAATGCCAACACAGACTGCTCTGCTGCCTTCTTCTTCAACTGCCTGGAAACTTTGTTTTTACGTGATCCAAACAAATTCCTTTTTATCCTTGCACATCACATCTGTAACTGTTGCACATATCCCATTGAAAATCCTGATGAACTTCCTGTAAAAAACTTGCTATTTTGTGAAAACCTCGTGCCTCAAAAAAACTCTTAAGGTGACGACCAACTAACAATTGCACATATCTTTTCTAGATCCATTTTCAGACCTTCTTGGGTAATCACGAATGTCAAGTATCTCAATTCTTCCTTCAAAAAACAACATTTCTTTAGTTTTACGAGCAACTTCTCATCTCACAATCTCATCAACACATTGTGCAAATCTAGCAAATGTTCCTCTCTTACTGAAAATCAAAATATTATCTAGTTAGACAATGACAAACTTACCCAAACATGGCTTCAGAACTTCGTTCATCAAACACATGATTGGGTGCTTTTGTCAACCCAAATGGCATAACCAATCATTCATAAATTCCATCATGTGTTTTGAACATTGTCTGCCATTCATCACCTTCTCTTATGGGAATTTGTGATATCTACTCTTCAATTCAATCTTTGAGTAATACTTTGCGCCACTCAAGCAGTCCATCAGATCATTTCTCCTCTGTAATGAAAACCCTGTATTTGATTATGATCATGTTTATCGCTCAATTTTTTTGTACATGTTCCTCCTAATTTCTCCATCCTCCATTTTTTCTTTGGAGCTATTACTATTGGTATTGTATACAGACTCAAACTTTCAGCAAATCAATCTTTAGTCTAATAACTCCTGAACTTGTTTCTGCACCTCTGCATTCTCTTGTGGTGTCAACTCGTAGGCCACCCATTTGTTTAGTGGTCTTGATCCTTGGATAAAATCCATTTGATGGCCTATGCTCTTCATCGGTGGTAATTCCTTTGGTAGATCATTAGAAACAATCTTTGCAAACTCATCAATAAATTCTTTCACTTCACACGGGAGTCTCTTCCTCACCTTCAACTTCTGTGCTCAACTTTTGTGCAGGCTTTGTTACAAGTGCAAATAATTACACTCCTTCACCTTACTCAGGTATTGCTTTCCCGACATTAACATAACATTGGGATTAGTTCCTACTTCCTCACACCTAACCTTCAGTCATGTTAAAACTGGTCTCTCCATCCTTTTCCATGAAAGTGTATGTATTTTGACCAATCATCATGTTGTGCCTTGTGGATCAAAACTACAAAGGTCTCCCAAGCTAAATATAACAAGTATCAACAGGCATTATGTCACATATAACTTTATCTCTATATGCACCAATCTAGATCACACATAACTTCATTCCTATATGCACCAATCTAGATCTACATATTCATTTCTATATGCACCAATCTGGAAATTCACCAAAACATTGTTCATTCACCAAAATCTGATGAACCCTTCAACAACCAAGAAACTTTATACAGATTCTGATGTGCTATCCTCTTCAAATTCAATATATCCACTATTTCTTGTGAAACACTGTTATCTGTATTGTCAATGTCAAAGATCGACTTATAGCACTTACCCCTTAACTCGCAAATTGTTCTGAACAAGTTTTCCCTCTGTGTGGGACTTTTCTCCTCTTTTGCAGGTTTCAACAACATCCTCTTCATCATGAGTGCTTCACCTGTGTAAGGTTCATTAGTGTGGTGCATTGATGCAACATTTTTTTTTGTCTGCTTGTGCAATATGCGCACTTGCATTTCTGCCACTATCAATATATGTGTGTGGGCACTCAAACACCCTATGTTCTGAACAAGTTTTTCCTCTACGTGGAACTATTCTCTCTCGCAGGTTTCAAAAATACCCTCTTCATCATGAGTGCTTCACCTGTTTTCAAGTTAATTAATGTGATGCACCTATGCAACACTTTCTTCATCTACTTGTGTATTTTTATATGCACACTTACATTTCTACCACCATTAGTATGTGTGTGTGGGCATTCAAACACCCTTTGTTCTGAACAAGTTTTACCTTTGCATTGGGACTATTCTCTTTTGCAGGTTTCAATAACACCCTCTTCATCATGAGTGCTTCACCTATTTCAGGTTCATTAGTGTGATGCACTTATGCAACACATTCTGTGTCTGCTTGTACAATATGCGCACTTGCCTTTCTATCACCATTAGTACGTGCGTGTGTGGGCACTCAAAAACTCTATGTTTGACTTCTTCGACTTAAAACGTGTGCCATTGAATCCAAATACATGACCTTGGCCCTTTCCTCTGAAATTATCTCTACTTCTTTTTGCACCATCATTGGCATTGTAAGTACTTGCCTCTTCATGTGGCAAAATCCCCTTTATTTCTACCTTGTTCACGACCATGGATGCGAACTTGCCTTTTCCTCACGTTATGCGTTGTTGCTTACATATTATTTTCTTTTATTGCTGTGCACACTCATATACTTCCTCAATAGAATGTATGCCCTCTAATAATCCCGAACTCATCTTGAATTGCCATGTGCAATTCATTCATATAGTTTTGTTGGCAAAATATTTTACACCAAAGCAAACTGGGTGTTTTGCAATGACAAGGAGACAGAGTCTCTTCTCTGTTATATGGGGAGGTTCCCTTTATTGAAGACATTAAATATGTTAACAATATTTATAGAATGTAAAATTGTAGTTGGGGGTTTTTTAGCATTTAAATGAAGTAGAAAGTAATAGAGAGGGGGAAAGATAGGAAATGTATACGTGTATGAGCAAACACATATTTCATCCACATATATATAAAATTATACCATGAAAGCAAGGAACATTGAATATGCCCATAATTAAATGTTGTGTAAAAGTTTTGAATAAGGTATGCATCAAACTTAAGAGTAAATGCAACTACCAAAGATATTTAGACACAAATTTTTGAATATATTTCTGTAATTACTTGTCCTGGAAAAAGAGAACACAAAGTTTCTTCCTTCTCTATTCTTTCTAACAAAATTTCTGAGAACATTCAACAATATCAATACAATAGAAAGCTTTCTTATTTATAATAAGAGAGGAATAACTAGTTCATAACTACTTTGGTAGTAACTTTTCTATTTCTTACATTTTGTTCATTTCACTTCATAATCACTTAAAATGACATTACAATAACTTAAAGTAAAAAAAGGTTCCAAAAAATTGCAAGGAAGAAATAGATAAGATCACGAGAGAGAAAAATAGAAGAATGGAACAAAAAGCTATTTTTGACTATTGGAGAAGAGTCTATAGAGGCCCTTTTTTTGCTCAAATCTTCTATCCGCCTTGGTTTGAGTACCTGCATCACAAATCCAGCAACTGTCATGGCAATTTTGTTCTTCTATGGGTATAATAGTGTTAGCCAAATTATTCAACATGTTCCCATGACATCAGTCATCTCTGCGCTCCCATTGATGAAATGCGGAAGGTTTGGTGAGGCCTCATGAACAATACTGTAGATTTCTCTAGAGTTCATTCATGGTTTCTGTCTTGAATGGCTACAACATTTAATAGTTCATCCTTGACCGCTTTCTTAAATTGCTTGGTAATTTCAATGGCTGTGAGTAGCTTAGAACTATTTTCTTTCATTAGATCACAATGAAGAAAGTGGAGATATGAACAAAATTTCTGATTTCAGGCCTTCCCCTTTCTGGTCCTAGGTGGTGAGATCAGCCAGATCTTCTTTCAGTACCTTTATTCTCCATTCGACGCTTCTTAACTAGGCACGGGTGAGATTTTATTTCAAACTGCTGAAGATCTTGGAAAGAAGAATCCTTTCGTCAGTGGAAGCCATTTCCTGAAGATCTTGTGGGGGGAACTTCCCCTTATCACTGACTCTTGTTTTACAACTTTGATTTCTGCATTTAGTTTCTCTTGCCCTTCAACTAGAAGCTCTATAAGATTTCCTGCTTTCATTGACGAATATAAAGCCATCAATCAGAATTTGGTCAACCCAAGCTTCGATAATCTTCCCATGACTTTTGTACTTGTGAATATCAAAGATGACCTTCTTGTTGATATCACCCACTGAATTAGACTTGGGGATGGAAGCTAGGGGAGTAGTATCTTGGTCAATGATAGATTTTGATGAAGGTGGGAAGGGTGTGAATGTGTGCCTCAAGTTGTTTCTTGAGCCTGTTTCCCTTTCTCAGCTCTTTCCACCAACCTTGTAGCAGGGCTCCTTAAAATTATATATAGATCTCCTTCATGACTAGATTCTTTCAGAGAAATTCTAGGTCAAGTTATAACCGGCCAAGGTCATTTCACTTTCATCTTTCTATTAGGAAATCCATGGTTAGTGCTCCATTAGTTTATATGATTGAATAATAATAAACAACTCACGTAGGGTTGGTGAGTAGTTATAGCTACCTCCTAAATTATAGGAGAGCTATTTGACTATTTAAATGGTTGTTTGTAAATGAGTTTTAATAAATGAAAATGATTTTATTATTTGTAATTGTTCTTCTGCTGTGATCTCTACAAATCTCTTTTGGCTCCTCCACACTTTCTCGACCAATAGCTTTGCAATCTCCACAAACCGAACTTCCGAGGCATCAATGATGAGCCGAGAAGTGGTGTTAGCCTTTTTGGGAGCGGGAGAACTTTGTAGCAAGATGACAACTTCATCAAAGGCCTTATATTGTCTATCAAAGATTGTACCCACGTGAATAACGAACCGATTGGTGGTAGTGGCCAATTGAGTAGTGGGACTATCAGAAATACCGAGAGAGGGAAGAGACAAGGTGGGAGGAGGATGAGAGGATGTGTGGAATGGAGATGAAATGGAAATATGGGAGCGAGAGAGTGGTGCAAACAACAAGAGAGGAGGAAGAAAGGAGAGCCGGGTTAGGCTGATTAGCTGTAGGGTGCGACTCAATACCTTTATCCTCTTGAGAAGTTTTGGTTTGTGGGGAAGAAGTAATCTCACTAGGTTCTAGGGCGGCACAAGGATCTCTTTTGACTACCAACTTCTACTGTGATATCAGCCACAAACCAAGAGTCTTCTTCATCACTTGGTTTAGTCGGTGCGGCCACCTGGTCATGTATTAAATGAGGCCTAAAATTATCTAGTACTTCTTCAATTTGGCTGCAGAATAAACAATGTCTTGTTCATTGATAAAACTTGGTGGACCCTGCACCAATAAAGAGACCTACTGATACCAATGAATTCACGATACTTGTGAAATTGAAGGATGCCAACATACTGAAGGATCTCATTGCAAGCTTGGCTTTTGCCAAAGAATGCTCATTTATATCATCCATGATCCCTTTACATCATCAAGTTCATGATTGATAGCATTGGGAGCTAGTTTCTATTGAAAAATATGCAATAGTGACCAATCATTACCCTCAACATCTATGATTTATTACGAATGCCTTCGATCACCCTTTGATGTGTTTCATCAGCTTCTAACCCTGGCCTCTATGACAGTAATACAAGATTTAAACATGTAGCCTAAGCTGCTTCGGACCTCGAATTCATCGCCACGATTTCCCAATAGGTTAACTGTTACCATATTTCCACCGCAGAGAATTGCTAAGAATAGCACTGGCGCCATTTTTAGGATAAGAGATGCAAATAAATAAGATAGAGCAATAAAATAGGAACTTCAGTCCTAAGGTTAGGCGTTGAAGGAGGGCATAAGTGGATGGAAATAAAAATAGCTAAAATTTGCTTCCTCTTTTAGTGCGCCAAATAGAGATGGGTCAATGAAAGAGAGGTTTTATTAAGAATTAGCATGCTTCAAACTGCTAATTTCAGCAACTGTTGGTTCAATATTTAATTCTATGGCGCCATTAAGAGAAGAGGTAAAATTAGCATGCAACAGTTGGTCAAATAGATATCAGCCGTTCATGGAAGATGGGAAATAAAAATAAAAGGAAAACAGCAGTCCAAAAGTCTGGGCCAAGTTTGAAACAAATAAGACAAAAGCTAGTGCAAATAAGACAACAATTGGGAAAAGCTGCTGCTGTCCTACAAAAGTCGGCGCCAAAAGAGAAGGATAGATAAAAATAAATCAGCTTAAAAATAGCAGCAATTCTGTTCCTATCTCTAGTGCCAGCATGAATGGAATAAATAAAATATAAAAATAGATGACTGCAGTTAGAGCAACAACATACAACAAGGACAAATAAATAAAATAAAATAAAGACACAACAGTCTATTCTTGAAAGTTGCAGCAGGCTATTCTGGGATGGAGCAGCCTATATTGACTAATTTTTGATTGTAAAAAAAGACATACTTGAACGCTGATTTGCTGTGGCATCTTTAGCCTTTGTACTTGTACCTCTGAATAAAATAAAGCTTCGTTTTGCCCTCTCATATCGCTGTTTTTAGATTGTTCATCGTGTTTGATAGGATATTGTGTTGCTTTAGTGTGGATTTCGATCCCTCTACCGCTGTCCTTTTCCTAAACCTTTGAATTTAAATTTGTAAAATAGTTTAGAGTTGTGCAAGTGTGTGAATCTTTAATTCTCTGTGTCCAGAGTTACATGTAAGTATCAAACTTTTGGTGTATCACCCTTATTTCCAGTTTCCCGCATTCCTTTTCCCCTTTTCCTTGTCAAATTTTATGTTATTAGGTGATTCACAAGGGAACCAATCCTCTCTGGAGGTTCACCTCAGACATAGGTTACCCACAACCTTGAGGTGCTCCAATTTTGTCAACAGGAGAGAGAGTACACACACCATTCTCTATCAGGGTGCAACTTCTGGGTGACAACAATTCTCAATTGTGGGCTCATGAAGATAGCTAGGGCCAAGCTTCAGATTATTTTTCATGAAGTCCTTACTATTAAATGCCATCCTTTTGACATAGGGGTGCATTTTGAATGAAGCAATAGTTCTCTCCACATTTTGAGCATCATGATGCGTATATAGCGACTTAAACCAATATGGAAATGAATGCCTTGGATATATTTATCTTGGCACTTTCTGAGCACCACCTCTAACTACCTGCAAAGCTTGATGATTATGATTTTGTTGTTTGTATACCTGGGTAGCTTGTAGGGAATTCTGTCAAAACCACCCACTTGGAGATATGTGAACCCAGGAAATTGAATGAAATAGCTACCATATTGTTTGACTAAACTTGCAGCTTCCACAAATATCCTAGCAGTAGTGTTTCCTTCCAGTATTCAGACAAGAGCTTGGTGAAAGCATCATTGACTCTCCTGAAATGAGCCTTCTTTACCTTGTGAGTGAGCTACAACAGGTGATCATAGATGAATCTCTTGCGGTCATATTCACCAATCCCTGACATCCTTGGTTAGACTTTCAAAACAGTAATAAAGTATACAGATACGACGTCATGTAGAAGGTCTAAGTGGACTCTAACTTGGTGAGTTGTTCATGGAGATTGTCGTTGAGTAGTTGACCCCAATCTATGAACTGTTGACCCTTGCAAATGGTTTTGATGAACATGCCCATCCAGGGCCAAAATTCTCTTGTTGTTCATATGTCCATAACCCTATTAAGTGGAATTATCAGGTCAGACAATTCCTCAATGGAATCTATTTTGTAGAGGTTCTTTGACAATATGGAAGGACCTTTCTTCTTGTTTTTAATCACAGACCGAGCAATCATTGTTTGATATTTCTCAGTATTTTGATCCCACTCCTCTTATCCCTCATCCATACTAATTGTATTCAAATCTTTGTGAGGAGCTATTCCCATATTCATACTTATGTAAAGGGGATCCAGTTTGGCTACCAATTGATAATCAAGACCCTTGATTTTACGGGTTTTCGGGTTGTAATATCTTGCACAAGCAAGTACAAGGTCAACACAGTGAACACATGTCAGGAAATTGTCATCTATAGCCAGCTCACTATTGTAGAGACGATCCTTGAGTGGAGAACATTTACCATCTTCCATTCTTGACCAGAAATTACCTAAATCTGTATGTCTGATATTGCTATCTTTGATTACAAGGACACTCTTCTCTAAGGTAGAGAGTGGCTCATAGCCAGCATAATGGAGCTTCATTTTTGGAATTTGCATGAGGGCAATCTCAGCTAACAGCCCTGCGGATTTGCGAGAAAGTTGTGGAAATGAGAGATACTCAAAGAGGAATGAAGGGTAGGTGGCAGTGGTTATGAAAATGGTGAGGGCAACTTAGAACCACTTCTTGCGGGAGTTGAGGTTTGAAATGTCACAAACTCTGGGTAAACCTTGGCAATCTCAAAAAAAACATTTGGGGCATGCAAGGTGAACAAAGTATGTGTAGGATACTGTAATGAAAGGCAATTTGAAAATTGAGGGAAAAATTACTCGAAGAATTTAAAATAGCACTGCCAGGTCTCTGCAAACGTTTTTGGTAGGATGAGGGCAAGAGGGTTGACTTGTGAGTGAAAATGAGGGAAACACGGTTTAAGTAGGTTAAACGATGCATTTTTTGTGTTTAAAAACACTATTTATTACTTTTTGCGTGTTTTAATTGCCCCATAACACCTTAAAAATAAACTTTCCCTTTGCTTTTTGTGCATTTGCACTTCTGATAGAACACTTGACAACTCGTGCCTTTGTATTTTTTGTGTGTTTGGGTCCATTGGGGTACCAAGGAACTTGTGGAATAATTTCACATGTTCCATGAGGATGTGAACCTTCTGATGTGTGGATCATTTTGTGTGTTTGCACTTTTTGGGAGAGATGGCACCGTGCGTGAACTTCACCGTGGGCATAGAGGGAAAAATTGCTAGAAAAAATAACACCATTAGGGCCATGCATACGTTTTTAGCATGTTGAGGAAGAGAGGGTTGACTTGTGAATGGAAACGAAGGGAAAATGTTTTTTTAAGGTTAAACAACGCAATTTTAGTGTTTAAAAAACACTATTTAGTGCTTTTTCATGCGTTTAATCGCCCCACGACACTTTAAAAATAACCGTTACCTTTCCAATTGCGCTTCTAGCAAAACACTTATCAACTCATGCCTTTATATTTTGCGTCCAGGTTTGCGAGTTCCTCCGTGGCGAGGAAGGTATGAAATGCACCGTGCATGAACTTCAATAAAAAAACGTTTGGGGCATGTAAGGTGGTGGAGAAAGTAAAGCAAACTAAGTATGTGTAGAATATTACAGTTAAAGGGAATTTAAAAATATCGAGGGAAAAATTGCTAGAAAAATAACACCGTTAGGGCCATGCATACGTTTTTAGCATGTTGAGGAAGAGAGGGTTGACTTGTGAATGAAAACGAAGGGAAAATGTTTTTTTAAGGTTAAACAACGCAATTTTAGTGTTTAAAAAACACTATTTAGTGCTTTTTCACGTGTTTAATCGCCCCACAACACTTTAAAAATAACCGTTACCTTTCCAATTGCGCTTCTAGCAAAACACTTATCAACTCATGCCTTTATATTTTGCGTCTAGGTCCATTAGGGAAGCAAGGAGCATGTGGAACAATTTCACGGGTTCCACGAGGATGCGAACCTTGCGGTGCATAGAGAATTTCGTGCGTTAGTGCTTTTCGATGAACGACGACAGTGTGGACACGGTTCCATGAGTTCGTTTGCAATGTGGAAGACACGAAATATATAGTGTCAACTAACTTCAATAAAAAAATATCCTTTCTTCATATTTTGTGCATTCATGCCCCTTGCAGAACTTTGGAGCCACAAGTACAGATCCATGTGTTCCTCTGAGGCGCTAAACTCTCGAAATATAGTGTGGGTAGACCAAACCACACTTTTGTGCCCTTTGGGCGACTCAAGCACACATTGAAGAGTTCCTTGGGGTGGAAGAACTTCCGAACTTGTTTTTGGGGCTAAAAATAAAGTTTTTTGGCTAAGTTTTTATAGTCAAAATTTGTCCTCGAGACTTGGCATATGTGCTAGGATGATGATTGAGAGGTTTAGACTATTTTTGAAGTTGTTTTTATGTGACAACATAGTGCGAAATCTTTTTTGTGTCATCTTTAACATGAACAACTCTAATAGTTAGCTTGTATAATTCTTCTATGTAATCACTTACACTAATATCCTTTGTCGCATTTTGGATCTTCTTGAACAGACTCATGTGATAATTTTGAGGCTTGAAATTTTCCTTCAAATTCGCACAAATCTATTCCAAGACTTGATCTTCTCTTTGCCTTCGCATAATCTATTAGCTTGTACATATTTCCACCATAAAGGTGTGCGACGTTTCAATTTTGCACTAGCAAACTTGACTCACCTTAGTTCTTCCAGTCTTTGTACTCAGATTACTTTTCTAACTTAACTATTCAAGTAGTGAGTTCTTAAGGATTTAATCCTCTAGAGTTTCTAGGAATATCCAACTTAGGTTTACTTGTCATTCTTCGCAACAAATCTTTCAGAAATATATCTTCATGTTCTTCAACCTCTTCTTCTTTAGCGGCCTTCAGGTCGTTTCTTTTGTGACTTCAAGTATTACTTGCATCATTTATAACCACAACTCACCATGGTGTTGCGCTGTCTCCATAAATTCTAGATGAGCTTGCATGTCTCTTGTCAAAACTTCCAAATTTGCAAAATCTGGGTGCTCCTTGACCTTAGGATCCAATAGCAATTTGTGGTCTTCTTGCATTGGCATCTCCTCTGTTTAACCATTTTCCTCAAAAAAGAATTCCTTTGTGTTAATTTCCTTTACACCTTCTATCCCACCCATTCACTAGAAGATGTCTTCAATTACTTTCTTCCCACACTCTCAAATGTGAAAAGTAACAAATACCAAATGATGTATTCAATTGAGTAGGACGAAAAACTTAAGCATTCTGACACCAATTGATGAAGTCACAACTAGAGGTTTCGATTAAGGGGTACCTTGTATCACATGCAACCCTAAAAAACACACAGCAAAATATTCATAAAATGAAAAAAAGAAAAACGAAATGGAACAGAAATTAAGATCTTTATTGATTTTGTCAATAGAGAGGAAATACCCATGACAACAAAAACACAGTAGAAACCTCAAAAATTGGGGTGTGCTACAACACATGATAGATTCACATATCTTTCCCTGATAACTCATAACCTATGTAAAGTATAGCTCTCCTAAACACCAAACTACCTGAGATTGATTAGTCCAGACATTATAGCTTGTAGCTTGTGCAAGAAGTCATCCCCGACACATAAGTATGGTGGCATGCTTATATAGGTGTAAGACCCACCTTACAATATTACTTTGAAACAACAAGTGACCCATAAGACATTAGATGTGTCCCAATCCTCTTAAGAAAAAATAGGGCTTAAAATGATAACTCAACTTGCTGCAAATGAGTCATGGTCACAGTTACGAGTTATAGGTGAACTCACGTCGGCTCCTTAAACAAACTGCACACTGTCTTCTAGAATGAATCTTTGTGCACTATTGTAATTTGAATCGAATGACCTCGCGGTTCTTGTGGCAGATGCGTGCCATTGAGATGATCACAAGATGGTAACATGAGCCTATGAAAGTGCCCCTAGTGATGCTGCACACAAAAATGGTGATTCTCTAAACACAAACTATTCTTGTTGGGAACATACTTCTGTGTTGTGCTACTAAATGAAGGATGTTTTTAGACTCTAGAAGATACCACAAACCTTGCTCAACTCCCTTGGCCATGCCAAACACAAAACAACTATGAACTATTACATGACACTTGCACGTGTCTACAAACTGCATGTAGCATTACTAACCTATAGACGCACTACAAGGCAGGTGACTTATTGATGGTGCAAACACTGCAAGACTTTCTTCTCGTGCACTTGCAGGCTGCGCACTTATTACAAGACATAGGCGCAAACATGACTATTGCAAAACAGATAAAACAAAGACTTGGTGCAATCAAAACTTGCACAATGCTAGACTTAGCTTATTTTCCCAACTAAGATGTTTTGGGTGATGCAAGATTGCTAGTGAACGCAGATTCTCCTGCATCACTTAAGATATCACTTGTTGATTTCACATCATCATCAATTGATCTGACCCAATCTGATCTGTTTAACCATCTAGCTGAAAATCACTAGAAAATCTTTATCAAATTCCAAAATCAAATGTGTTTTTGATGTACTTGACATTCCTCTTTGCTGCCCCCCAATGAGCAGCATTGTGCTTATTGTGAACATAACTAACATGAAAGGAGATATCAGGCATAGAGGAAGAAAGAGAGATTAGGTTACCAATTAACATTCGATGAAGAAATTCGTCAACCTGCTTAATAGAATTCACTTAAGGGTGTCAGTTCTAAACCAACCTCCATAGGGGTCATCATTGGCTTACAATACACCATCTTGAATTTCTCACGTATCCTCTTACACACGTTTGCTGAAAAATAAACTTTCCTTCATTTGTTTGCAAGAATTCAATCCCCAATCAATAGTGTATGTGACCAAAGGTTTGTCAATGTCAAAAGTTTGTTAATACCACTAGTTTGCTTCATGCGATGATTAATTCATCCACAAAATAAAAAATTACTGTATCATCCACCACATTTTTAATGTTAATATCGTGATCTGTAGGACTGGTCTTGGTGCTTGCTTCATTTCCATAGAGCTTTTACCAACCTGCACACAACTTTTTCCTTTCCAACAACCACATAACTTTCAGGTTGCATCATGTATACCTCCATTAAATCACTGTTCTAAAAGGCACTTCTAACACCCATCCTTAACATTGTCCAGCTTAAAGGAAAAACGATGGCAGTCACTAGCCCTATTGTTTTCATCTTACCTGTAGGTGCAATCTCTTCATAGTCTATCCCTTCTTGCTAGGCAAACCCCTTCGCTACAACTCACTTTTTGTCCAACGAACCATCCACCCTAAATTTGGGTTTATAAACCCATAGATGTGTAATCAGCTGGGATATTCCAATGCATGATTCACCAACACCTTCCTTGCAGCTGCATCTTAGAGAAATGAGTGGCCAGCCCTAGGTAGTAGTGGAATTGACAGCCACACCCTACGTAGCACAAGAAAAAGGAAAAGGGAAAGTCCGAAAGGGATTATGGAGGTTAGAATGGATTAAAACAAGTCCAGGGATGGCCACTGCTTAGGCGAAGATAGAAGTCACTGTAGACTTTGAGGTGCGGGATTCTGCCTCAGGATCAGTGCTACATGAGGAAGACATGATAGAGAAAGAGTATCTCCTGAAGTATATCTTCTCGCATACTGCAAAATGCCTAAAACATGTCGCGGCGTCAGATATGATAATATATCGACAGAACAGAGCAGTTTCCCTCTAGACCCATGCGGCATAGTATGAAACTTTGCCACATATCCCATACATCTGAATGAATAGTGGACATGTCCAAGGAACATGCCCCTTAATATTGTAATGTTCTGATGCGGTATATATTTATTGTGTTCCCATTTGAGAAAGAGATAGAGGAACGTGTAGTAGATAGAGAGCTTGTAATAGACATTTATATTGAATAAAGAGAAGAGTTAGAGTTGGAAATATGTGTATTCAGTATTTAGTGGATGAATATGTGTGAAATCTAGTACCCAACTTTTTGTTTATAATTAAAATACAATAATCTGTTTAAGTGCATTGGATTACTTTACCTTGTGTAGTATCAACTCTAGTTGAAGCTCTCAAAATTTCTAAGTTAGTGTATAACACCTGATCTATGTCAACAAGACCTGGGATAAGAGAAGATCATGATAAGTACTTGGAAGTTGGGAGATACATGGAGGAGTACGAGAATCATGCTGGTATGGGGGCCTCCAAGGCAATACCTTGTAACATAGAATCACACACTTTCATTGCTAAGGAGGAAGAGACTGCTAAAAGCAAAGCCAAGAAGAATGCTATGATTTTCCAAAAAGGGAAGGTGATCTATTCCAAGTTTATTGCAATCATTGCAAAATTGATGGCTATACAAATGTTAATGTTCAAAATTACATCTTGAACTTTGCCCCACAAAAAAGGAAGAAAGAGCAGTCCAAAAACAATATTACCACCGAGATTGAGGAGCAAGCAGTAGAGTGTGATTCCAAACCACATGTATGGGGGCAGCAATGAAAGAGGATGATGCAAAAGATGAATGAGGAGTGTGAGAAGCTTTTATGCTTCAAAATGCAAGTGAAGGCTATGAAAGTAAATGTTCTTTTTGATTCTGATCACCAAGGAATTTGGTTTGTGAAGCATTGGTTCAAAATTTTGGGCTCAAAACATAAAGACATTTACAACCATACCCTTTAGGTTGGCTACATAAGAATGCCATAATTTAAGTTTTTGGTTGTTGCAAGTGTAAGTTTTCTATAGCCATCTGATGCATTTTGATGAAATAGGATTTGAGTGAGGCGGTGTTTTGGCAACCTAGATATATCTAAACATGATTCTTGACAAGTGAGAATCATGTCGATTGTTTTAGCTCTAGGTTTCCTCGTGAATTGCTATTGTATATTTAATATGATTGGACACACTACTGTTCACTTATCTACCATAGTCATTTGTATCATAGTCATATTCAACTAGAGTAAGTGTCTAGTCTTAGGTGGTTGAAGGTTGCCCTCTATTGACGTAAGGGATTTTAGGCGATCAATTGATAGAGTGCGTCTTTGTTGAGCTAGCTGGAGTCAACCCCCTGATTAATACTTAAAGGAACTGCTATCTGAGGTGTGGTGCACCCCTTATGACTAGATGGCGTCATCAACAACTAATAGGATATATTGAATGCCTAAAAACCTAAAAACAACCAATAAGATAGGTTGAGTGCCTAACAACAACTAATTGGATAGGTCGAATGCCTAAAGGCAAGAGGTAGTCGCACCTTCTCTTTGATCCTAGTAAATGAATCAAAATCACTAAAAGATTTGAAATTTTATCTGCCTGTGGCAAGCCTCTCGTTTGAATTCCAAATACTTAAGTAGATTGAATCCTACCAATGGAAATTGATTTGCCCCAATATTGGGTGCTGTGGCATCATGGGTTGGAGCTTCAAGGATTGAGGCGTTCATGGACTCAAATACCACTTGATCAAGGAAGGCCAACCATTTCTTACCAAATTAAATATAGAGAAGCAAACAAGTTTCTCTTTTGACTGCCAATCAATCTTGTTGGCTATGAAATTCAAGAAAGATGAATGACCGCTTGAAGTGCATGTTGCACAAGGGAGCAACGGAAGCAAATGGATATGATGAGTCAAAAGGCAAAGGAGCAAAGGAAGCAATTGGATGTGATAAGGTAACAGGTGTTCCAAAAAGCAAAGGTTTTTCCTTCAATGACGGGGGGAGCATACAATTCCAATCACAATCTTTTGCCAATATTGGGTTATATTGGCAGTTTATCATACAGTTATAAGAAGTGAAGAAGCATTTGCAAGAACTCTTGGACCAAGGAGCAATTAGCCAACCTAAAACACCATTAATGATTGGAGCTGTCAAGGATTGAGGCCTTTATGGACTCAAATACCACTTGATCAAGGAAGGCCAACCATTTCTTACCAAATCAAATATAGAGAAGCAAACAAGTTCTCTTTTGACTGCCAATCAATTTTGTTGGCTATGAAATTCAAGAAAGATGAATGACCGCTTGAAGTGCATGTTGCACAAGGGAGCAAAGTAAGCAAATGGATATGATGATAGTCAAAAGGAAAAGGAGCAAAGGAAGCAATTGGATGTGATAAGTTAACAAGTGTTCCAAAAACCAAAGGTTTTTCCTTCAATGGCAGGGGGAGCATACGATTCCAATCACAATCCTTTGCCCAACATTGGGTTAGTATTGGCAGTCTATCATACAGTTATAAGAAGTGAAGAAGCACTTCGCAAGAGCTCTTGGACCAAGGAGCAATTAGCCAAACTACTATACAACACCATTAATGATTTATCCATTACGGGTGTGCATAGAGCAATATGCATATTTTGGGAAGTATTTAAGCAATCACACCATTTGGCCATAGAAGAATTACGAGAGAGGTGATTATTATTGATTAGTCCAATTAAATGCATATTTCATGCTCATGTCTGAGTAGACTTAATGGACTTATTTAATATATTTGTTACAAGCCATCAGTGACCTTTGATGATTGTTTAGCTTATTTGGAGTGTAAACAGCAAAGACTATTCCTTTTCCTTGAAAATAGGCTAAGCGAGTCATAAAAGAACTTAGTTTGGAACGTAACGTTTTAGATCATATTATTGCCGAAAAGAAGGATTTTACTACACGCAGAATCCTTACATGCACTTGACAGACCTATAGGAAAGTGCAAGAAAGAATCCTTACATGCACTTGATAGACCTATGTGAACGTGCAAGTAAGGAAAAAATGCAAGATGGGTGGTTGCCAGGATAAATGTGGACTGATAGAATTAGTGAGGGCACTCATCTCTGAATTCTACCCCAAAATTATTTGAAGAACATTCATAATTCCTCACGATTCCAAGTATGAAGAATTGAAGACATCTTATGGGAATGATTACTCGTATACATATGTAATTGTTTTTTAAATTTTTATGTAACATGATTCAAGTCATAAAGTCATGTATAGCTATATATGGGTTATGTAACGAGGTGATATAGGCATTTCGGTGGATTCCCCGAGTTGTTTGAGATCCCACCCACAAGTTATTAATTAAAGGCCCATGGATAAATATTAAATATTAAAGCATAGTAAAATAAAAGGGTATAAATCTGGGTATAGATGGTTAAAGAAACAGTTGTAGGTCCCAACGTGTGATACTGTAAAAATGACGATGGTTGTGCAATCAATCTCATAAATAGATTGTAGAACCAGGAAACAATTTCCTCCATTGTACATTAGCTATTTCCTTAGATGATAGAGGAAGAAGTTTCCCCAAAAAATGAACAATGTGAAGGGGAGATGTTCAGCTGTCTGGGAGACACCCGGAGGGGTTGATGGGATGTAGGGCCCCATCTGTCTATTCCAGGCGGCCAGCATCTCATTCATTAGTTTGATTTTTCTGTGCTTTCATAAAATAGAGGTTTCATTTTCTTGCTATTTTCTTTCATGCAAGTTAGTTGCCATTCCTGCATAAGAATGTTTACTGGCACTGCTTGGTTTTAATGTAAGAATTATTGTACAAGTTGGACAAGCTTTGCGTGCTTGAAGGATAATAGACTCATGTGACGAGGGAGGCTGACACCTATAAAATAGTCGCACTTTGGGGTCGTGAAAGTAGTTAACAAGTTGCAATGGTATGTGCATTGGCCCAAAACTGCAAGAAGCTGTGATAAAGTTCATCAATGGGTATACAATAGGTAGAACTAGCAAGGGAAGAGACACTTATATAATGGGTTTGTTCTCACTCCTACAACGTCTTCCTCAAGCATCATTTGATGCTTACACATGAGCAAAAAAAAATCTACATGATAGGAAGTAGGTTGAGAAGCAACAAAAACTGTGAAATTATTGGGGAGCATCTTATTGAGATGGTAAAGAGTGTAAGAGCAATTCTAGAAGTCACTAG
Source organism: Taxus chinensis (assembly GCA_019776745.2). NCBI lineage: Eukaryota > Viridiplantae > Streptophyta > Pinopsida > Cupressales > Taxaceae > Taxus > Taxus chinensis. The sequence goes on along the minus strand of CM034146.1, from coordinate 949,961,113 downwards.
CCAACCACAAGGTTTGACACAACCAGCATATGAAAGAGGAAAATAGACTAAACAATACAAGAGCATTTTCTTGTTTGAGACAAGGAACAGCTTTATTTGAGCAAGGATTCGCTTCAATGATAAAGTAAGTAGCTGAAATCAATTAGATATAGCCCCTTCAGATTGATAGTCTATTAGATTGGAGACAATGCATGCCATCACCTTTTATATGAAAGCAATACAAATTGCTACTGCTGGAGAAAAGGCAAAAAATGGATTTTTTATTTTCTTCATCACAACTGCATTTTTTGGGACAAAAAGCCTCCACATTAGGGAGGCATGATCTAGAGTGGATAACTGTTTTTCATAAGTTCATGGTTGACAAGTGTACAGCTCCACATGCTGTGTATTCATTTGTAACTAGAGGGGTTGAAAACATCAAAGCTCCAAAATGATAGAAATTTCGGTAAACTAGATTTGAGGAGACAACAATAGGTGCCAAAAACCTAGAGAAACTATACAATGCAAAGTTTGTCGATCTCAAAAATGAAATTTGGAAATCCACTAGGAGGGGATATTCTTGTTTCTGATTGTAATGCTATATTTTTGGAAGTATAGCCCCGAAACAAAAAACTGTTGTTGGAGCCATGTCAAGATGAGTCACGAATTTATTTGAAAGGAAAAACAGCATTCAAGACATTTGGAGCCTAAGTACATAAGGTACTTGGGAATTCCAATTGAAAGAAGTCCAAACCTTCAATAGTCGGTAAAAATATACATCCATTTCTACACAAACGAGATTTCTATGGGTTTATGGGATTCTCTTGGCTATTCTCTAAGCAGTATAGAGGGGAATGAGTAGAGTTCAAGGGACAGAAACAAAGCATGCCAATGTAGCATTCTGGAAGGATTCATAATATGGCCTCGCTCTGGAGATCACATTTCTGTACATTTCAAATGTATTCATTTTTTCTAGTCATTTAGCATTTCCGAATCCTAGCACAAGGCTGTAGCATATCTGCTAAGACTCTTTTTTTTTTCAAGTGGAATCTCCATACCAAGATCTCCTCTTACAACCATGAATTTATCTGACTCCTTCAAGAATCGCATTCAAATCTCAGGTTCCTTGGTATGCATAATAGCAGACAACTTGATGTATGCTTGCTAAAGCATACCATGATCTTCATGTTCGGAGGACAAGCTTGGCTCTTGCTTCAATCGACAACCCACAAGAAAGATGACATGGAGAACAATTTAATGTAGCTAGTCAAGGTCCAAAATTCACATCACCATAAAAAAGTTGGTAATAACAAAAAGTATCAGCCGCATAGTCAACTCCCTTAAATACCCCCCACCATTATGACTAAAAAAGTCAATACTCCAGCTCAAAAAACTGAACAAACAGTGGGTTTTTTCAGTGGTGAGGCTTATGAGTCACCAACTGTTGCAACTCCAGCAGTAGCTAGCACAGTCACACACAGTCCCTCACCAGTCTCTCTCTCCATGCAAACTTTGCCATATCCATTTAAATTCACAATTAAGTTCTCCATACCACCCTAAACACATTCACATTGAATGCCCCAAGCGACGGGAATTGGCACACCGCATAATATGGTAAAAAGAAAGAAATAAACATGGCTGCAGGCCTAGTGATTCATCCCAAATGATTTGTTGCTCATGCCAACAACAGCACTCCTGAACCTGTCACCTGCTGTGATGATATGCACACTTGCGGTCCATAATGTACTTGCAATAAAAATTACATTGCCCATAATGCATATTTTCACATGCCATAGACATACTCCCTAATGAACTAGCAGTCCACAGGCTCCCGAGGCATGAAGCCTCGAAGCCTTCTCAGATATCATATAAGTTTAATTCATGGGCTGTTGAATATTATGTTGCATATAGCTTGTATCTATATTCAGACAAATAGAACACCAAGAGATCCTTCTAATATCACGAGAATAAACAAACTCCTAAAATAATAAAGGTTGTTGCATACTACTGCAACTACCTAGCGACTTGCTAGCAATATATTAACACTATGCTAACAATTATGAACAATATCTAACAACATATCGAGTAATTGATACCTTATTAGGATCAGCCTGTATTAAGGGACTGTCAGTGAGCATTGATTTCGGTTTTGTAAATGTACCTGTGTTGATGATGCTTAAATTCATTGTAAATAATGCATCATGCTTTTAGTTAAAATCCTTATACCCGAGGTTTCTTATAACAATATAGTTCTTTCTGGATAGGACCCCTTCAAGGTACCTCCTTATTGTTAAATTCCTTCTAGTGCCAATGTTTTTAGACTTTAATTGATACTCGTTAATTATTCATTTGAGTTCGAGAATATACTTTCTTGTTGGGTTGATAAGCCATAGAGATACATGCTTATTCTTAAAACTTTGGAAATTCCCAAAATAATTGTTGTTAGTTTGAATTTTGATGAAAACAAGACGCTAACTTTAATATGAGGAATGTTGTTGTGCTAGGTTGAATACGAGGACGCGGCTCAACAGGAGGTTGCATACAACTAAATTGACCCTAACATCTAATGGCCTTTTTTGTATACCTATGTGCTCTCCAATATGCTGATTTGGAAGCAACAATTTTCTTTAAGATCAAGTGCTGTTACATTTTTTTTCCCATTGTAATTTATATGGGCATGTATTCTTCTTTTCCATCTCCAAAGTTGCAAATTGTTGTGAAGCCATATCTCATTTAGTGGGCCAGCAGATTCTATATAAGTATACAGCCACAAATCAACAATGTTAATGTTGTATTATAGCTAGTATTGGCTCATTGTTAACTCAAGGAGCTTTTTTATTGTATTGGCTCATTGTTAACTCAAGGAGCTTTTTTTTGTTTGTATCCCAACTAGTCATTCATTCTAGAGGAGTTTAATGGCGCGGACAAGGGACTGTCAATTTGTAAACTCTTGATTGTTCCTTCATTTAACTCGGATTATTGGTTTTGGTTACTATGCACTTAGAGCTTTTTTGAAGGATGGCATCATTACTTTGCAAGATTTCAACGACGTTTTCAAAGCTAGTGTGTACATGGGGAATTGGTTTCTCCTCGTGGATTTGTATATTATAATATCTATTTCAAGCTACTTTTAACATGCATAAAATAGAATTCAAGAAGGAATTATCAATTCCCAGTCTATGCACATGGGAATTGATTTTCCTTGTGAATTTTTATACTATAATAGTCTAAATCAAGCTACTTATAAAAATAGAATTCAATTATGAACTATCAATTCCCTCTAACCTACCACAAGACGGATGTTCTGTCAAATTTGACAACAATATTTTTCTGATTAGTTATTTTTTTAACAAAATAAAAGAACAATTAGCTAGTAAGCTTGTTTTTGGGAAAAAGAGTCATTACCCAGGTGTTATATAGTATGAAAAAATCCCATCTTTCAATTTTTTTGAGTATAGTCTTAATATGAAATTCCCATCTTATTATCTTGTAATGTGACAAACTTAGATAATTTGGTAGCAGTTTCTTCTATATGTAGTGTAAAAATCAATACGCTCATTGTTTGTAGATCTTAGTATTGCATGACAATCACAATCTTTTACCATTGAATTTGTTTTAGCTATTATTATTTGTTTTAGTCTTTAAACATGTCATCTCATGCTTTTGGGATCTGTTTTTTATCATTTTTTTGGAATTGTTATGTTAGTGTTGAATATAGTTTGACTATTTCCAACGCCTTTGATTGACCCCTTGTAATTTTAGGACAAATTTATCTTTTGTCAACAAATTTCAACCACCTTTTGACATAGAGCTTTTCAAGCTACATTTCTGTCCCCAACAAGCATTTAATCTGAATTATAGTATTCAATCACTTGCTTAATGAGATTTGCACTCTATTAGGTGACTTCAGTTTTCTCCTCTTGGATTCAAGGTCCAAATCCAATACTACCGGATCTTTTGCTAGCAATAATCATTTGATTTTTCATGTGTAACTATTGTTACAAGAGGTGAATTATTTATCTTCATATTGACCTATGATATAACTTTGCACTCTTAATTATTATATTAATAGGCTATCCTCTTGTAGTTGCACATATATCCTACAAATATAATCTTAAAGACATAGAAAGGAACAACATGGACATTTTTTATAAACTAAGTGAGCTAAAACTTCTTCTTGTAATCCCAACTGAAAGCTCTTCCATTATTATGGAGCTTCCCAAGCAAATGCAAATTTGTATGGTTGATAGTGTATAAGTCCAAGTATTCTACCAATTGTTATGTAAGTCATGTTGACCTGATTTTCCCAAGTCAAAATTGCAGGAAAATACATTTTCTAAATTTTAATTTATTGGTGTGTGTCATGCTCAATTTTGAAGTGAAGTCTATCTTAGATATTTGAATTATCTAGGTGAGACATTTATGTGCATTATTATGTTGTTTTTGCACTTATTAATATGATATTTATCCTCACACATGTGAGAAGAGTTAGATAAGGTTAGATGTACTTGATTGCCACTAATTAGGTGTACTAATTATTAATCTCTCGACCACTCTTGAATTTCTTATATAAGGAACTACTATTGTATTTTCTTTATAAAGAACATGTGTCCTTTGTGGGTACTCAAGTTGATTTGGTAGAGATGCAATTATTTGCACTCCATCCTTAGTGGCAATGTGTTACGGTTTGTTGGTCACATTTCTTCGTCGTACATTTTTTTGTTGATTTAAAAAATTTATGTTATTAGTGATAATCTTTCTGTTGAGTACATGGTTGAGGATGGTGTGTTTCTATTGCCAGAGTTTGTTTTGGGCCCTCATTTTTACACATGGTACTTAGAGTTTGTTTTTATCATGGTATTAAAAGTTTATTTTCTGACATTGGTATCAAAGTTTATATGCAACACAGTTTTTAAAGCTTATTTTTGACATGGCACCAAAGTTTATTTATAACATTCAAAGCTTATTTTTGACATGGCACCAAAGTTTATTTTATAACATTCAAAGCTTATTTTTGATATAGTATCAAAGCTTTCCCCCATAATTTTTATCTCTTATCGTCTTTGATTCAATTTTTATTTTTGTTGGATTTGCAAATTTTGCTACAAAATTGTTGATGAAAGAGTCAATTTAGACTTTTGTTTCACTTGAATTGGACATCGTAAGCTCATTTGGTAATCATTTTCAATTTTTGTAAAGATATAACATAATTAGATTTTATGAAATGTTTTGCAAAAATGTGTCTAAAATTATATATTTTTGGATTTTTGCATGCGAAGAGCTTTATGGAAAGTCCAAGACAACAAAATTTGGACAACTTGGGTTTGTCGGGTGCATGCATTCAAAGTTGTAGTTGTGATCTTTGCTAGTTGGGCCTAGTTTTTGAAGCTATGTTCACTTCAAGGCCCACATCTTTCAATCAAGGAAACTTGCGACGGTTATTTTTTTAACCTTTCCTTTTTTTCAAGCTTTATGTAGTGGCGAGGCCCATATTTATAAACCCTGCCACCAACATAGAGTTTGAAAAAAATGCAAGGTGAAAAAAATAGCACCTCCCAAGTTTCCTGTGATTGAAAGAAATGGTTTTAGGGTTGTGGAGCTTGTTTTCATGTGAGAAGTGTTGAAGGCTGTACACTAAGAGTACTGTACACTTTCCACATTTGTCTCGCCAGGGTTACAACAATTGCTTGAGGAGTTAGGGCATAAGCAGGAGGAAAGAAAATTGCATAGTGATAGTTAAGAGTGCTAAACACCTAGCTAAGAACTCTTGCTTTCCACTCTAGGACGAAGCATATACAGTTAATGTACCATTTCATTAGGACAACTTTGGAGGAAGAGAAGTTCAAGCTGGAGAAGATTCATACTAGTCAGAATCTTGCAGACATGATGACTAAGGTGGTCACAAGGGAAAAATTGAAGTTGTGTTCAACTTTGGTTCGGTTCTTCACGGAAACTAGTGAAGGGTTGAGAAGCTTGCTCAGAGGAAAAACTAGTCTCCAAGTGGGAGATTGTTTAGGTTTGTGGACCCTATTTTCATGTGAGAAAGTGTTGAACGACTGTTCACTAAGAGTATTGTACACTTTCTGCAATTATTTCAGATGGAAAAGTGACATATGAATTAGTTCAGGAACCTCCTCAACAGGTACCCCCATAACTCCTATATTGAGGAGGTCTGCTAGGGTAAGAAGAGAACCTGAACGTTTTTCTCCTTCTCTTTATTATTTATTACTCACTGAGTAGTGGAGAGCCAGAGAGTTTTGATGAAACAATGCAGGTAGTATGTTAGGAAGAAGTGGGGAGCAAACCATGGATGAAGAGCATCAAGCTCTCATGGAGAACCAAACATGGGATTTGGTGAAGCTACCTCGAAGGTAAAAAGAGTATTACAAAACAAGTGGGTGTTTAGAGTCAAAGAGGAAGGAGACAAGAAAAGATACACGGTCCGGTTGGTTGGTCACAGGGGTTTGCATAGAAAAAAACTATAGATTTTGATGAGCTTTTTTCTCCTGTAGTAAAAATGATTTATATTAGAACTATTCTAAGAATAGTTGCAGTAGAAGACTTGCACTTGGAATATCTTGATGTAAAGATTGCATTTCTCCATATTGGATTTGGAGGAAGAACTATATATGCAACAACCAAAGGGTTATGAGGTCAAAAGTAAAGAGGAGATGGGGTTGCAAACTGAAGAAGAGCTTGTGTGGCTCGAAACAAGTTCCACGTCAATGGTATAAGAAATTTGATAGCTTCATTATGGAGCAATGTTATATTAGATGTCATTTTGACCATTGTGTGTATACAAAGAAATTTGCGGATGACAGTTATATTATCCATTCTCTGTATGTAGATGACATGTTGGTTGTAGGTAAAAACATGCAGGAAATAAAAGTACTCAAGAAACAACTAAGTGAATCCTTTGCTATGAAGAATTTGGGGGCATCCAAACAAAATCCTTGGTATTGAGGATATCTCAGGATAGGAAGGAATGGAAGCTGACTTTATCATTAGGAAGAGTACATTAAGAAGGTCTTGGAGAGGGTTTTACATGCAGGATGCCAAACCGGTTGGGGCTCCTTTGGCAGACCATTTCAAGTTATCAAAGGAGTAGTGTCCCAAGACAGAGCAGGAGAGAAACCATATGTCTAAGGTACCTAAACTCATAAATGGTTGGCAATTTGATGTATGCCATGGTGTGCACCAGGCCTGATATTGCCTATGCAGTGGGAGTGGTGAGTAGATTTATGAGTGATCCAGGTAAAGATCACTAGTAGACAGTAAAGTGGATCCTTCGATATTTGAGAGGGACCATGGGGACAATTTTTGTGCTACAGTGGATCAGACACCACTTTGTGTGGTTATGTAGATTCAAATATAACTGGAGATGTAGACAACATGTGGTGCACAACGAGTTATGTTTACACTGTAGGTGGGACAACAGTGAGCTGGATTTCACGACTACAGAAGCTGGTGGCTTTGTCAACTACATAGGCTGAGTATGTTGCTGCCACAAAGGCAAGCAAATAAATGATTTTGTTACAACAATTGCTTGAGGAGTTGGGGTATAACTAGGAGGAAGGAAAACTACATAGTGATAGTTAGAGTGCTATACACCTAGCTAAGAACTCTGCTTTCCACTCTAGGATGAAACATATATAGATAAGGTACCATTTCATCAGGACAATTTTGGAGGAAGAGAAGTTGAAGCTGGAGAAGATTCATACCAGTCAGAATCCTGTAGACATGATGACCAAGGTAGTCACAAGGGAAAAAACTAAAGCTCTGTTAAGCTTTGGTTGGTTTTCAGGAAACTAGTGATGAGAAACTTGCTCAAAGAAAAACTAGACTCCAAGTGGGCGATTGTTAGGTGGGAGCCTATTTTCATGTGAGAAAGTGTTGAAGATTGTACACTAAGAGTACTGTGCACTTTCCACAGTTGTCTCGCCGGGTCCTTAAAACATGCTCGATATACTGGGGAAACATGCTTTTTTCATATGATTTTGACCCGTAGGTTTATGGGACCAAAAACTACTTAAGTAGTTGCCTATTTATATGGTTTTGTGTATATGGTAGGTAATATAAAAACATTGCAGATGTGTTTTGAATTTGGGTGTGAATTCTGTAAGTTTTTTGAGCATAGCTCCAAACAAATCTGGGTACTAAATAAAATCTGAGCAAGTGCATTCTTGGTGGACGTAGCCCAAATTGCCATGTTAAATACTGTCCTTTTGTGTTGTGTTATTTTATTCTGTAATTTTATTTGAGATCTGTAATATTTTCTACATGTTTCTACTTTGCGATTCTGTGAGGGAATATTCCATATTTTATCCCTTATATCCTAACATATGGTCTTTGAAGCGAAAATAGCTTCAAAAACTAGGCCCAACTGGCAAAGAACTATTTTCTGTGTGTGTGTGTGTGTGTGTGTGTGTGTGTGTGTGTGTGTGTGTGTGATCAATCTTTTACCAGAATTTATAATTTTTTGCTTAATTTGTTGACCAATTCAATGGGACTTTTTGGAGGTCAACTTTTGAATAATGACATATTCACTTGCCTATTTTTTAAAAGTGCATGATTTATGTGCCATATCGGGCACTCTCACCGAATATTTTTGATGACCTTTTTTATAGCCTCAATTTTCCTTCATGCTTTGTTGTGCTTGTTGCACTATTTTGTTTGTATAGTTTTTTGATATTTTGATTGATAGGTACAATGTCTTCACTTATTGAGTGATATTGTGATAGCAATGCTCCCTTGCTTGGATAAAGTCTCATATTGATGTTGGTATTTTCTTTGATTTATAAAGTGAGTTATGCGAAGTTCACTCTAGGTACCTATGTTATCTAGGTGTGACATATTTGTGTACTATATTGCTGATTTGCACTAATTAATTTGATAGCTATCCTCACATGTGTGAAAAGAGTTAGATAAAGTTAAGTATAACCTAATTAATGCTCATACCTTTCACTCCACTAATAATTAATCTCGCATCCATTTTTGTATTTTCTATATAAGAAACCCTTGTGTTCTTGATGAGTGATAACATTGATGGTAGAGATGTTGTCATTTAGGAGAACCGAGGATCACTCTTTGATCCTCAGTGTTATCGTACAATAATTTGTTGGTAGCACATCTCTTTGTTGCTTTAATGCATTTATGTTTTTGGTGATATCTCTCTTCTAAGTACATGTTTTTGGATGATGTGTTTTCATTGTAGAGTTTCCTTGGGTCCTCATTTCTACATCATTTTTACTGAAAGTATCTTCTTACGGCTCAAGCTTTGGTTTTCAAAATTTGTCTTGTTTATCTCTAGTCTTAATCACCAAAGATAAACTTATTCAACTCATTAATACCCTCAATGCCATGACTTCTTGATTTGTAGTCGTGTACAAGATTGCTAGCTTATGGAATACTAATGTGTAATCTCTAACATATGGTCCTGTTTATAGTTTAAGAAATGCCATATTATTGTTATGTCTTGTTCATATTTTACAGGTTGAAATATGTCTCATACCATACTCTCAAATTTTGTCCAAGTCCCTAACAAGTTGCCACATTACTACTTATAAAATCAAGACAAGTTCTCCCACTAGTAGAAGTGCAATTGACCTTTAGAGTAGTTGTAGTAGACTTTAAGTTTCCTTTTTTCAGCAAGTAATTCCTCTACAAAGGTTTTGCACCAACTCAAATTGAGTGTCTCGAGTAGAAGATCCTTAGAATCATGGTTTTTAGTAGAACCTTATAGTCATGCTCTTTAGGTGAAATTATAACTATATTATTATTATTATATGGTTCAACAATTAAAATACAATCCACCACTTTCATCCCACAAATGTGGAGTGTATATATGGAGAAAGAATGTTGCATTTTGTCATACATTGTCAAATTTTAACTTAATAAATTTTTGAACATTTTTTAGTGACAATGATGACTTTTAATGTTATTTAGACCAAATTGATTTGTAGGACAAGGAAAACTATGTTTAATACAAATTTTCTTTGAATCCTCTCAACAAGGTGTGATTTGTACTTGTCTTAGTTAAGAACAACCTTCACAATCTGTGTACTCTTCCTAATTGAAGTGCCGTCACAATCCTTGGACTCTTCCCATTTGAAATATATTGAAAAAAAGTAACAAAGTATAAATATGTTAAGATAATAAATATTTAGAACTAAAACAAGAGAAAAAAAATGTAAATGTTTTCAACACCTTAATTGAAAAAAATCTCGGGCAGTGGTTTACTTGTGTAGACAATTATTTCGATGGGTGTTTGAATATCAAAATAGAGACATAAAATTTTACCTTTCTTATCTTTTTCACATGGCATATTATTGTATCACTTAAGTTATGGTTGACTTGTCTCTAGAAGACCCTAAAATTCTGGAATCTCGTGAACTATTGTATAAATCGGGAAATTCCTTAGGAAACCCTAACTTCTTATTTTGGCAATATGCAGAAGTTGTTGCATGATGTGGAATTTTAGTGAAAAAATACTTGAGTATGGTTTCATATTATTGCATGCTCAAATAGACCTTTTTTTGAAACCCTAGCTTGGATAATTCAACCATAAAAGGGTTGTTTTGATGGAAAAATCCTTGCAAGATAGAAACCTCAATCTTAGAGCCATTTAAGGGGAGATCTCATCTTCCACTATAATATTTCTTTGTTGCATGATCAACCTTCTTGAATTAATTGGTAATTTGGGAATATAGGGGATAAGTGAATGTTTCTAAAGTTATAAACATATATATTGAATACTTAATTACAAGATCCAACATGCAAGAAAATAGCACAAGCATTTGCTAGCTTAGAGTTTTGGGAAAGAGCGTTTGGAATTTTAGTGGAGATCCAAGTTTGTATTTGGATAAGTTTGGGGCTTACATAGTTTGGAATTGGACCTTGTGCAAGCCATGGCACACCAATCACTTCTCCTGTTACTACTCACATGCATGCTTCCTTTCTTAACTCTTTATCTAGTATTGCCACGAGCTTTGACATGTTCCTCTGAAACCTTTTTATAAGATCAAAATTATGTTGAGCCCTATATTTTGATTTGATAATAAATAACACATGCAACTATTTACTCTATATGCAGGTGCAAGTATATGGACATATGCCCTTATGCATGTGTTAGTCACATGTATAGGGCATTTGCACACATATGTGCCCTTGCAGACTTTTGGGAATTTTTTTGTCTTGGATGGTGTATTGCCTTTCGAATAAGGCTTGGATGATTACTTTTCTTTATTGTATGCAGAAAAATGATTGTTCAAAAGGGAAGTGATGTTCTTCTTAGATGAAGCCTATTTGTAATTATAACTATTATTGGGAAACATCGATTTGGATATTTCTTTGACCTTTGGATCTATCTAGAATTATTACAGTGCATGTTCATGTAAGATCTAGTTTGAAATCATGTTTCTTGATGGGTTTTTCTAAACTATCTCATATATACTCTACCATGTGTATGTGTAGTACCTGAAATTTGGTCTTGTGACACTCGACAATTTAACTTTGGCATTTGTTCTTATAATATCTAATTTATCTATTTATTGAGTAAACTTAAAGCTTCACACTCTATTCTAGACTATCAATCCACTAGATCATGACTAATGCTCCAACTTAACATTTCAAGAACCAACACACCTTATATAGAACACATCTTTAGAGTCTCTACAAACCATCTTTTGTCTCATATTTGGTTTCAACTTAAGCCTAGATGAGTTGGTGGGCCCAAGAAAGGTTCAAATGACGAATTTTTTCCCATGGATGATGAACCTGTCCCTTGGACTCATAACATTTATTTTAAAAATGCACATGATACCTTAGTTTGCTTAGGGTTGGTTGAGTGGGAAATCATTTTAATTAGTCACCTATATAAACACACGCACCCTTACCTATTAGCGGCATCTAGGGATCCCATATCAAAGCACAATCGAAGAACATTGAGCTATGGATCTTGCTATGAGAGAATATCATAGAAATGCTACTCAAATTTGAATATGTCTACATTTTTTCCCTACATATCTATACTTTACAATCAAATCGAGCAATAATTGCCAAGTGTTGAGGGTCGAATCAAGGATTGCATCTTATCTGATTTTTCTAACCTTTGCATTATCATAAAATTTGGAGGACTATGTGTGGCTTAATACGTCTTCAGAGTATTACTACATAATTTAGTGCTCATCACATCGGCGAGGGTACGATGAGGTCAGTCCAACTCAAATTACTAACCTCTTTTAGGTGAAAAGGAGGAGAGATAGGACTTCAAGACAAAGAGGAAAACATATACAAAGTATATAAGCACCATCACAAAGATCTAGATATAATGTCCAAAGACACATGTAAAGAAGGTGCCAAAGTTAGATTATATATTCTTACCTTCAAGGAAAAATTCATCAATAAATACCTTGATGTGATTATCTAGTTGAACCTATCCCCTACCATATAAACTTGTCTTGCACTTAATTCCAAATCCCCATATTTTTTAGATATATTTACAATTTTCTACATAACATTTTTCAACCAGTTATACTCCATTATCACATAGTCTAAGTATGAAGTTGGGTGAATAATTTTTAAAACCCTAATTTAGTTGTAATTTTATTATCCTTTCTAGAAGTGTGTTTGAGAGATATATTATCCTTTGATAATCTAGGATTGTGATGTATACATTTGTTGTTCTAAGTTATCATTTACCAATTTTTGTAATAGGTAAATAAAATAAACCCTGTTATTGATATTAAAATTTGGTGAACCTGCTTTATCTATTGATTCATGCAACCTATGTATTCATTCCTGTTGGTTTAGGATTTTACCCACCTTGTGGTTTTTACCTACACGGTCCTAATTAGCTTTCTTAGGTTAATCATAGGTTATTAGGGGAATGTACTTTAAGTTATTTTCTAATTGTGAGTTGAGTTAGTTACCTTTTTAGGTAATCTAACTTCTCACTATATAATGTAACCTCCTAAGCATATTTTTGGCTTATTGGCTTATGCATGATTGGATGAAGAGTTTTTTCTTCTCTTAGGTGTTTTTGGATCTCACATCTCTGCATAGATTTCTACTTTGTGCATTTGATCATATCTGGTCTCAATCTTCAATTGTGACCCACACTGAGATGGTATTAAAGTTGATATGGTAGCCGAATGCCATTGCCTCTATTGGAAGATCTAGCATTCTAGCTCATTTAGTGTTTATTTTTTCATAGATTTTGGTTTTCAAGGGTTTGGTGGGATTTTAAGGAAATCTATGCAAATCTCTTCTCCAGAGTCTCTACATGAAAAACCATATAGATCCGATGGATTCAGAAGGGATAAAATCCTTAGGTTCAACTGTAAGCTCGACCTAGTTCTATTTAACATGCATTTTTGAATTTTTTAAAGAGTTTGAAGGCTTTTTCCTTCAAATTTAGCAAATTCGTGCAAGTTTGGGCTTAAATAGAAAAGCCCCCTTCTGGGTTTTTCTGGTTTTTTTTGAATAACTTGGTGGGGTATTTGTTATTTTATACAAAAAATTATGGTTTCTCAGATCTGGGGTTTCTTTTTTTTCTTTCATTTGTAGTGTTTTTAAGTTTTTGCACGTGTTTGACAAGTGAAAAAATCTGCCCAAGTGCAAATCAGGTTTTCAAACATTTTCAACAAGTCGAAAAATCCTCCCAAGTGCAAATCAGGATTTCAAGCGTGTTCAGAAAGTTGAAATCTCCACCCTCAGTGTGTTGGTTTATTACCTCTGATTTGCACTTGTCGGGTTTTGACCTTTGCTTTGCATCATTAAAAATCCGATTTGGCATGAGTTTGAACTGAATTCTTCGTTTTAGGTGTCAATTTTTTTAAAAGTGCGAGTTTTTTTCAAGATCTACACATTGGTAATATTCTCTTTCCTTGTAAACTTATCAATTCTATAGTTTCAGGGGGCTATACACTTTAGTATTTTCAACACAATCAGTTCAACCCTACAACCACTTGTTGAAATGGATTCATCCCTTGTTCCACTTCTTACAACCGTTTAAATATCACGAGTGGAAATTCAAAATACAAATCCTCTTAATAAGTAAAGGCTTACACCGGATCACCATGTGTACAAAAACAAAATTGACACCCAAATGTAGAGAAGGTGAAGTGGTATAAAAAAATGATGAAGCCTATTGTCTATTATGTATGTTCATGTCTCCCGACTTTCTCTTTCATATTGAATATGCAAATACTCTTAATGATGTATGGGACCACTTTGGAAGGAGGTTTTTGGGAAGCAGGACAAAATGAGAGGTCATGAGTTGGAGAATTAGCTCATCAGTTTGAGCCCAGACAACTTTGACACGATACAAGACTTCTTCACCAAATTCAAATCATTAAGGTTGCAGTTGAAATTGTGCAACATAGACAAAACATATTGTTAATTGGTTTCTTTCCATCCTTTCCAAATTGGGTTCCAACTATTTTGTCTTTGTCTCTATATTTCACGCCACTAGAAGCGCCATGGGAGCTAAATGGACCATGCCTTCCTTGGACAATTTTACTACTGACTCAACTCGGGAGCAAGAAAATCTGTTGTAGCTTCAAGTGGGGATTTCTATTCCTACCTTATTTTCCTTTCTCTCTTCTGGGGAGGAATTTTTCCCACTGGGTTTTATCCTTTTCTCTTCTTTATGGGAGATTTGCATTGTACATGGGTACCATCATCAAGCCTTGTTTTCGGGACCCACCTAAGCTACTCTTGGGGGGGCGGGGGGGGGGGGGGGGGGGGGGGGAGGGGGCGTGTTGGTGTAGGATTTTACCCACCTTGTGGTTTTACCTACATGGTCTAATTAGCTTGCTTAGGTTAATTATAGGTTATTAGGGGAATGTACTTTAAGTTATTTTCTAATTATGAGTCGAGTTAGTTACATTTTTGGGTGACCTAATTTTTCACTATATAATATAACCTCCTATGCATATTTTTGGCTAGATGGCTTATGCATGAATGAATGAAGAGTTTTTTCTTTCTATTGAGTGTTTTTTTGGATCTCACCTCGCCACACAGATTTCTAATTTGTACATTTGATCCCATCCAGTTTCAATCCTCGATTGTGGCCCACCTCCGACAGTTCCACCCTTAGAGTTTCAAATTTTAATCCAATCTTATTGACCTTAGGCCCGATCTTGTTTTTTTTAGGTTATTATTAGTACCCCTTCTACATTATTATGCATACTCATAAGCATTTTCCTTATGCCATCTAATAAAACTAGGCCTGTCACTCTCCAAATTACCATGATGCTCAATTGAGTGGTACCCATATTGATTATATTCAAGTACCTTTGGTGCCGCATTGTGCTGAGAAAATGACCAGTGTACCTAATATCCATATCCCTTTATCTATAGATGCCAATATTAACACAGGTGAGGGAAAATTTATTTATTTTGATGGTAATATCTATACACATATCATAGCATTCCTAATTATGAAGGTGACCAATATACTATTAACGATGACTAAGATCATTGTCCAACCACTCCCACCTGAAGATTCCAATTAATCTATTTGATCAAGTCCTTCAAGAAAATATTTAATAACATTGAAAAAGTCTTAACTACTGCTACTTATTGTCCATAAACATCAAACTTCATAAAAATACAAGCTAGGGAAAACTCATGATGAACCTTGTAGAGGTTATCCTCCTCGTTTGGGGATAACAACCTATGCGTTTAACCAAACACTTACCTACATCTTATATTCCTCCTCATTAGGGCATCACACATGCCTCCTAGATTACCATGCATATGCTTACACATCACATGACCCTCCATTATAATACCTATAATTTCACATGTTGTTTCAAATCCCTTTTCCAATTTGTATGTTCAACAACTTTAGAACATGTAGTCTCGTATATCACTTATTACACAAGGAAAAACAAGTGTCACTAAAATATCCATAAGGTTACTTAATAATCCATTAACCATTGATGTCCTTAATTATCCATTACCACACCTTGGTTTGTTCCACCCAAGTTATCCTTCTATGATGGAAATATTGATTCGCAATAACATTTTCATTCCATTATTGCTTCCCATATAGACTATGCCAGTAACAATGCCTTGTTCGCCAATATTTTTTCATGTATTATCAAAATAATATGCATTATATTGGTTTTATACCCTTCCTCAAGGTTTGATATGCTAATCCAAACCTTACATGATAATTTCCTTTCCCATTTGTCTTTTAAACATTGGTCAATGATTCTATGTTTCCCAAATCACACAAGTTAAGCAATAATCCAATGAGAAGGTCACAAACTAAGCCCTTACGTTATAAGACCCACACTCTCTCGAGTTCCCTAAGAACCTCAAAGAATGTGAATTATTTCGGCAACTTAAGGAAAAAGGCCACGCTCTCTAGTTTCACTTCCTTTAAAGACCTGTGTATTATAATTAAATTTTACGAGACCACACTCCTTTCAACCAAGATGCTAAAATATGGCGATGATACACCTACATCTAGCGGAGCCAAAATTCCAACAACATCCATACTATAAAGGAAATAATAATGAAAGTAAGAAAAGTGATGACTAAACATATCAAATTTTGCACAACAAGCTTCACATATGCTTCTTATTTTACCTCCGAAACACGAAATGGACCCTTCTACTAGAACCTCCTCATAAGATATTGTAGAAATTTCTAGAATGCAATCTCATAGATTTACCTCCAAACCCCATGTAGTCGATGTGTTTAGGACCACAAAATATAAAATTTGATAACAAGTTATATTGTGAATACTATAGATGCACTATATACTTAATCAGAAAGTGTTTCAAATTACACCAACAAAATCCAACAGCTAATTGATAATGATACTATTTCTATAGAGGACTTAGACACACCCATCAAAACATTGGTTTCCCAAAAATATTCTGGGTTAAATATGTTTCCGGATCCATTAACTGATTATACATAGATTCATAAGGGTGATGGAGTACCCATGGTTGATCATCTAGTACCTCCTCCACATGGTTACACTATTGACCCACTTGCTATTGATAAAAATATAGGATTAACTATAAAGACATCATAATTCACACCACCAATTACATTTTATGATTCAAAGATTCCTCTCAATGATGAGGAAGTATATAATGTTCTTTGTTTATTAAGGAACATACCAATTTGCATCCAATATAAAACATGATGGTAAATGATGGATCTACACCCAAAACCTTTGCATTATGGTACTTCTCACTACTCTAGGCAATACTACGTAAGACCTCTTTGAAACAATGGATAAAGTTTAAGGATTTGATATATAATGACATGACCTGATCAGGGGCATAATATTACCTTTACAGGTTGGACCCTAAGAGGATGGCTACATAGTACTTAATATTCCCTTTTAACAACATAGAAAAAAAGTTGCTTATATATTTATGGATTCACAAGATGCATGCTATGCATGGGCACATTACATAGATGTTAAAAGTATATACAAAAAAACATAGTGGTTGTCGTTTCTTGTGTTCCTTATGAATATCCTATTCAACCTAACATAGTACTCTGACCCAACATGCGATGTCTTTGTTTACACCCTAATAGTTATAATTGCAATATACGTAATATACGATGTAAGGGTTGTTATAGGGGATTATTCTAAATTACTTAATTAACATTAACCATGTACATTCATAATAACACATTAATACTTTTAATTATGCTAAAACAATACGATGATTGTTTGAAACACATAAAGGGATAAGTTCTTAGTTGTGCAAAACTGGTATAGGGAGAATATGAGTGTGGGAACTCGATAAAAGCATTGTTTTGGGCCTGAAAGAGCTCAATCTCTAAAATTTCCACTGGAAACTACCCCTGTTTATGATCATAAAACTCTTCTTGGAATGTGGTACGGTTCTAGATCCTTCTATACAACTTTGGACCTATTTATAGTGCGGTTCTAATATAAATTATCTTTCCCTTCATTTTCTTAGAAACACGTGTCATTGTATGTTACTCAAGCTTGCATAACCTCACTACTACACATAGTGCAAAAAATGACATGATTTGGGTTGATCCCTATTTCAATTTTTTTTTTTTGCATTTCTTGATGAAAAATTTGATGCAAAAATGATGTGAATACGGTGATGCAAACGTGACACAAATAGAGTCACTTTTGCCTCACATTTTTTCCACCTCCACCCCTTAATTTTAAAATAAATTGGGGTAGGCCCATCCACACCCATTATTTACATTGCGATATCATGCATTCACATAAGACAACAAAAGAGAAGGTAAATCGAAGGAGAGAAAGTGGGTGAGTGGAAGGAGAAGAAAGGAACAAGTGACATTGAAGGGAACTTGGCCATGCAAAAAACATTACAAGGGTATGGGGTGATTCGGAGAAGGATTAAAATGTTCTGGAATGCATGAAATCTCTGTAGAAATTTGGGGAAAAGATTTGAGGAGGTGGAGAACAAATTGTTGAAAGGAATTCAACAGGAGTTTAACCAAATCAATAAATTATTTCTCTCACTCATTTTTATTTTTGAAATATGCATGTTTTTCGCATTTTCAGATGACATTTAGAAAATTTTAAAATAATATTTTCATGCCCAAGGTTTATATAGAGATGGAGCTAAATTTGGAAAGAAAATTTCAAATTTAGAGCCATTCCTTTATGGTTGACCACAAAACAAGCATAAAATAGGGTTATGGGGCGAGGGAAGAAAAATTAGTAAGAAAATAGGGCTATTACATGTTCCATAACATTCACCCTCCATTGGAAAATCTAGAAAAATGTTTTTTCTTTTTCATATAGTTTAGTAGATTTTCTTTAAAAAAAGGAAAATTACAATTTTTTTTTGTTAAATGAGTGTAATCATTATTAATTCATGTGCAAACCTAAATTTTTTTGTATCGTCATTTCTATGGAATATCAGAAGTAAAATTGTAGAAATAAGGATGTTTTACAAGTGTTTGTAGAAATGTGCAAGCACTAAAATCTCTTTGGGTAACCGTAGGATAGATTTTTCGAATGTTTTACTATATTTTAAAAGTTTTAAAATCATTATTATGATTATTAAATTTATGTAAAATGGGAGAGTGGGTTTTAAAACATTAATCACATTAATTCAAAGCATTCTTACAATGTACAAATCTCTATTATTTATCCGATATGATTTTTTAAGGAATCCATTCCCAAATAGCATTTGGTAACATTGTCACACATCGGTTAACTGCTTATGCCTCACCGCATACTATTTTTAATTTCCAAAAATACACGTCTCAACTCACTTTCAAATGAAGTTTATTTTTTTAAAAAGTGTTTTGAACCTATGAATGCCAATAACCAATGACCTAACACATCAATCATTTCTAACATATCAAGTTTAAATGTAGTATGTTGAATGTTATATCTAAATGTTTTATTTATCGAGTTTGCTAAGCATATCACAAAAGAATGATTATTTGGAGGGATTCAAACTCACAACCTCTCACTCCCAACAA
The DNA here is from genome assembly GCA_019776745.2 of Taxus chinensis. NCBI lineage: Eukaryota > Viridiplantae > Streptophyta > Pinopsida > Cupressales > Taxaceae > Taxus > Taxus chinensis. Next base: position 949,941,655 of record CM034146.1, on the reverse strand, counting down.
CCTCTCAATGACCATGCTACCATGGATCATAGATGTGTGAGACTGTGACTTGCATAATACTTAGTCCTTACTCTTTGGTTTATTATCCGAAAAATAATTATAATCATAATAGGTTTTGAACCTATAACCTATTTATCTAAAAACTAGGGTCTTAACCAATATGCCGTACACATACTCATAAGCGATACCAAAGCATGTAATTTAAGAGGGAGTATGTTACAGAACCTAGAAATGAAATTTATTTCTTTCTTTTTACGTGTCTTGATTTCCTTATGTGTGGCTTTTACTTTACCATCCATGGATATATTCCCAGGATTAGAAAAATTCTTGTGAGCTCAATGTTCTCCCTCTCAGCATAAAACATGCGTGTCTTCTTCTATCACTGTTTTCCTATGCCCTCACATTAGTAACTAAGCTTTCCTTATTTTATAAACTCCCATCGAGCTATGAATAGCTCTCAAATGGTTTTCCCAGAGCTATAATTATCTCATCCATTTTACATATTTTTAGCTATCTAGCACCCTTTTTAGTTCTATGCATGCATTCCTTATTCCACTATTTTTTATTTTCTATTTGGAGTTTCAACTCCTTTTAACTACTCCCCATTCGGCCATTATTTTAGAAATGCACAATTTTATTTTTGTTTTAGACTCTAGCGTTTCTAAATTTAGTACATGATATTATTATTTTCTAGCTTTTTGTTGCCCCCTCCAATTACTGATATGGGGCTAAATTCAAATTATACATATCTTGTTATACCTAATGTGATGTGGGTAGAGATGAGGTGGTGGTATTTTAGGGGCATCAAGCCTACTCAAGCTCGGCCCGAGCTGGAGCTCGTTTCTCATTGTTCTTACTCCAAACATTATCCCACATGCACACGAGTTTATATAAGGCTAGTGTTTATATTCAAAATATCTTACAATCTAAATTTACTTTACAAGGAATTTTACTCTATCCTCGCACGTAAACAACACGATGTGCTAGGTAAGCTAAGTAATTATGTGTTATGCATAAGCTATGTTTGTGTGGAGCTTAGTGAGCTTGGTCACAATGCAATGTATAAGGACTTAACTCGATGGTTCAGTGTACCATTAGTTCGACCCAAGTTTAAAATATAACTTGGGATTAAGCCCACATACAATGCACGACATGCATGCTTAGTATTTAAATAGAAAAACACATCTACCATATGGTAGATTCATGGCTATGGCTATGGCCATTCCCACCCAAGGCAGCCCGTGTTGAGAGGTGGTATGAGCATAGAGCATCTCGATGGCTTCACCCAAGTTGGAGAGGTAAAAGGAACATACGGCTCATAAGTGAAAACACAACTTAGAAGCACAAGACCACTAGGACCCATAAGCCAAGTGACCCCCCATAACAAATAATTTTTTTCTCAAAAACACATTAATTAGTTATTTTAATCATTAATTAATTTATTATTTTAATCAACGAGAATTTTAAGTTGTCACTTATTTGTTAGGAGCTAGTGTGTTATTACTCACATAATTGTTAATGTGGGTCAATATATTTGTATAAATGAGTTGTTTTAACAACTTATATAAGTTAGGATTTTAGGATAATAATGTTATGAAAGAATTGTACATGACTGTTGGGTTGTTCAACCAAATAAAAAATATAGGAGAGAAGGTTGAGACATTCTATAGGTGTTAGAGAGAAGTTTTAACAACTTATATAAGTTAGGAGTTTATGATAAAATGTTCAAAGAGAATTGTACATGACTATTGGGTTGTTCAACTAAATCACAAATATAGGAGAGAGATAAGAAGGTCGAGATATTCTACAGGTGTTAAAGATTTTTTCTCATCTAAGTTATACTCCTCAATATTAATTCATGCATGCGATACTACTCCATTGTATGTGCGTTGCGAGTTATTTCAATGGTTTCAAACATAATAGGTGTGGTAATCAATAATCCTGATAATTATATATAGAATTTTATATTGATAATTATGTGATGTAAAAATAATTAAATATCAATTTTAGATTCATTTATAATTTCTCATATGGAATGTATAATTTTTTCTTTATATATGGACTTTATTTTATTACATTTTAGTATCGACAGGCTCTTTGTTTACATGACATACCTGATGATTGTAAGTATGCTTTTTGAGGTTTGTGCCCAAAGTTGATTACCACACATTATGCCATGGATTTATTCTTGTATTCCTTTTTGAAAAGGCATATTGGATTTCAATTCATATTATTTTAATAGTAAAATTCCTTTACTTTTTTTGGATCGAGGGTAAATTGAGGGTGTTTGAAAGGACCCACATCCTTGTACACTTGAGGATTTTTGAGAGGATCCACAACCTGGTTACAATGAAGGGGACCACTATTAGGAACCCAATTGAAGCAACCATGAAACCATAGTGAATATGTAGTGACAATCGACAATGACTGCAGTGAGTGGGACAACTATTAGAATAGCCACCAGCATCGGCAGCGAGAGGAGCAGCCACCAGGATCAACAGCAAGCGGAGCAGCCACAAGTGTCAGCAGCGAGAGGAGCAGCCACGACAACAGCGAGAGGAGCAGCCACAGTGAGCGGAGTAGCCACCAGTGTCAGCAACAAGAGGAGAAGGAACCACCAGCGTCGGAAATGAGAGGAGCGGCCATCAACGTCAGCAGTGAGGAGTAACCACCAGTGTCAACACGAGCAGAGATGTCGCCTCTAGCGGCGAAACCACCTCTGAGGAGGATCGTGCCTCGGGGGGATTTGAAATTGGGTGGGCAAGCACACAATCATGTGACTTGACCGCACCACTCCCACCCCATCGGAAATAGTAAAATTCCTTTACTACTGTAGAGTAGATTCAACATTAAAAAACATATAAAGAGATCATTGGAAGATGACTTCATTTTTTGGTCTCCATAAGGTATTCTACTGAATATTAATTTTATTTAAGTAAATTGATTTGTTTATCTCACTATTGGGGTGCATATAATTTGTTTGCATTCCTCCCTTATTTTTTGTTGTTGTGTTATATCTACTTTTCAATGGACATTATACATTTCCTTTTTATCTTGCTATATTTAAAAAAGTCTAATTTATAACCTTGAAATTGATTAACTACTAAATTATTGACGTTTGTTTTGCAGAATGCTTTCCAATTTGTATTTTTATTTTGATAATGGGTAAGCTTTTTCTTTAATTTAGTAGTGAATTATATATATTCTTCACATTATTTTGATACATCTTTTATGTCCATACAATTAATGCAGTACACATACGACCTAAAATATTTCTTCCATGGAAGTATGAAAGAGCTTGTAAGTACATTAGGCATGGGGTAAGTAATAAGTTTTGGACCCATACCCATTCATTGGATTCCATTACTTGAATATCAAATAAAATATTTTCCTTTATTTCCAAAAATAATATATGATACTGGGGATTTTATATGGTAATGATCTAACCAAGGGAATTTATTATTGAAATTTTGGACTACTGTTCACAACTATGTAGCTTTTCCCCTTTATACTCTTGTGACATAGGTGAAAATTTCACCTTAAACTAAATTGAAACCAAATTTTGTTAATGATTTTCTTGTTACAATAATACATTTCGAGGAAAGGAAAGGAAAATCGAATATATGACACCATGACATAAAGAGAAACTTGAGGTGTAATAAGAGAAAAGCAAGCACATGTAATGATAATATAAAAAACATAAGTGAAAATTCTACACCAGCTGAGGGATCTTCGTTCAAAGTAGCTGATCCAGAGATAAAATTAGTGGAAAGAGTTTCCCTAAATCTCCCAGGATCATTACAATACAAATGATGGATTTGAGATCTTTCTGACACCTATTGGAATGCACAAAATAGATACTGTACACTCCACATGTAGTCCATGCAAGAACACGACGTTCAATGGACAGAGAAGGGCACAAGGACTTAGAAACTAGGCACGTTGCGAAAAATTGAATGTGTCGTCATGATGTCAGAGATGACTCAAAGTAAAATAAAAGATTGAGTTTTCATCTCTAGTCTTCGTTTCTCGACGGTGCAAAAAAAATTGGTCACCTAAGGGGTCCATTTTTATTTTGGAGGGGGACCCGACTATCGTGGATTTCTAACTAAACTCGTCGAGTCGAGCTATAGATCGAGTCGATCTATTGACCGATTTGGAGATTTAGTTCGTGATTGAGTTGTCATACCACCTCGTCGAGTTGACATGTCTACTCGCCCAAGGGATTGAGCTTCATACTATATTTGATGTAACAATACAAAACTGGCGGGTTAAGCTAACAGCTCGGTGGATCAACATAATACTAACCCCATACTCCAAACCGATTGACCCAGCTCGCCCCGTGGAAACTCATCCCACCAACTCGCCAAATCAATGCAATCGCTGTGTCCTATGGCACATTAAAAAGGAAAAAGGCATATAAGTGTAGCTGAAACCATGACTAAATAAGGTGGGCTGAATATATTTAAACCATCACTAACATACATCCCCGAGAAGTGTGGGATTGTTTCCCAACATATGGGTCAAACAAGTCAGTGGGTAGTTAGGGTGGATCGAACCCCAACCACTTATGTACCAAAAATAGTACCCACTGCCATGCCATTCGGGTTTGCTTTGCCTATATAAAGGCTCATTTGTATTTGTATAAGCATAAGCTTGGTGATTGTGATAGAGTCATAAGAAGGCAGTTGTGAAGAACTCAATTTTGAGGCATTTAGGAGCAGATTGGGTCTTCAGAGTAAACTAAAAATTTATCTAGAATTATGAGACACTCCTCATGGATGTTCTATTTTCCCATTATGGAGTTTTTATGATGTTGTTTTATGCAGCGAAACTCATTGGAAGGCTAAAAACAACAAGGATAAGCTTCTGCAAGTGCTTCGAGAAGGTGAAAGATGAACATCGAGCTCCATCACGGTATTTTGAAGGTCCAAAGACACAACATTATAGGTTATGGTCTATTTTTTGAATTGTGAGTTTGATTGTACTTATGATTTTGGAAAAAAATAATAGATTGGTTCGTATGAACCCAGAGACTTAGGCAATTGCTGAACTCCCTAATCAAATCTGGTTTCGTCTCTTTAATCTGGTATATTTGCATTTGAATTTTGAATTATTTTAGCATTTAATTAGTTAAATTAAAAATCAAGCAAGATTAAATATCAGTTTTATGACATCTGAAAGTAAATCGGTTAAAAGTAAAGTTGAATGACTTGATGAAACAATGATGTTGTGAATCATTTAAAAAGTTCTGGATAAGTAATAATTCAGATTTATATCAGATTTTGATCAACTTTGAGTTTAATTTTATCATGAAATTTGATGAATCTTAAATATCTACATAAAAAAGTAAAAAAATTGGGGGTCTTGTTGTTGTTTACAGATCATGTTTTGGTATCAGAGTAGGTTGATTTGATAGTTTGATTGCTTCAGATTGTGTAGTTGGTTTAGTTATGATTAGACAGGTATAGATGCATTATGGTAAAGTTATCAAAATAGGAAAATCTTGATGAGATTGAGGCATATAACTGCCATATTCAGGAAGAGAACTCTCTCTTGAGATCAATGTATTACTCCTTGAAAGAGGAGAATGCTCGTTTGAAATCAAAATTACAAACCAAGGATGAGCTCTTGGTAAGGTTGCAGTGTGGTGAGTAGAAAAAGGAATTAAATTCAACTTTAGACACATAAACCATGGCATATGAGTGCACTATAATTTATTCACCACATGATTATTCTTCACATTCTAATTCAAATTCAGGTAATGATGTTTTGAGTTCATTTGAAAAACATACTAAAGGCATTGGATATCGATAATTGTTGAAAATGGGATTTGATGGAAGAAGCCTTGGTAAGAATGGCCAAGGAATTACTAACTCAATATAGGTTGAGGATCGTCCCCATTTTGCAGGTTTGGGTTTTCCTATTGTGGGAATGGATATTAGAGGATGCTCTAAACACGCTGAAGGAAGACAAGCTTTTGAAAGAAAAGTGAATAACCCACTAGTATTGCATGCTAGATTTGGTAAGAGAACACAGAGAAGAGGTAATGAAATAACACCTCCTCTTTCTTATCACAATCATAAAAGAAATCGTAAGAATTCTTATCCTCTTATTCAGTTTAAGAAATTTGGCTATGATATTCAGAAAATGTGGAATACTTGTAATTTTTGTGGATTGCATAACTATTTTGTTGCCAATTGTTAGAAGAGAAGGACATTGTTAAAGAAGTTAGTGTCGTTTGTTAACAACAAATCAAATGAAAAAGACAAATCTCGTCATTCAAAGGTGAGAAATGGAAAAAAAAAATCCTCTTTTCTCAAGAATTTATGCGCTCAGTGTCATGTGAATGGGCATCGGGTGGACACTTGATGGAAACTTCATCCATCACACCCATCAGAGTAATGGTAAAATGAAGATGGAATACATGCATGTTACAAAGGTAAGGGGGGTTCTTAATCCAGCGCCAGTTGAAAAGTCAACCATGGATCAGGTAATGCCTATAAATGAAAGTCCTTTAAAATGGGTTGGTCAACAATTTTTGAATTATAAATTGCATAGCTCTTGATTGTTGAATAAACATGTAATTAATTCAGAGCTTTTAGTTATGGGATTATTGTTGTATTGGTGCAAGGAAATATTTTACCATTTGTGTAGTTTAGATTCATAAGGAAATTTGAGAGACATGTTTATCATACTCAATGATTTTCTTATATTGAAAAATTTGGAAATCTTCTTTATCTCCTTGTTTAGCTTTTGAGTTCCTGGTATAGTTTGGGTACGAAATAAAAATCATATTCATAACTTTGGAGATTTTGACAACAAATTACATAGGTTGATGGGCACAATGACTGTGTTTAGTGTCCATACTTGCTTTGCAAAGTAATTGTTGTTGTGGAATGCATCTACTTTTAGCATATATATTGTTAGGAATTAGTATTTACATCATAGGTGAATATTTATATGGTTAGTTTTATATATTGTTATAACAAATGTATAACAATATATTATTACGGGTTTTATATTGTTTATACTTCCTACTTTATAGGAAGTTGGTTTTCCTATTTGGATGGCTATTTAATAGCATTCCATTCATTGTAATTGACAACGGAATATCATATTGTTTTGTATTACATCTACTGTGCAATTCTGTACCAAATTTAATATTTGGTATCAGAGCAAATTAGTCCAGGCCTGATGGGGAAATGATTTGTTTGTAGGGGCACGTACTATTCTTCTCTGCCCCGTCTAATGTGTTTTTCCATTATTTATTTTGAAAAATTAAGTTTATTGGCGTTGCTACCAGATTCATAAGATCTGCTGTTTTTTGAGGTTTGCAATTGGATATCCGAGAGCTACGACCAAGTCTTCACAGGGATTCGATCTCTGCTACAACACCTGCCAAGAATTATATGCTACGAATTTAAGAGGATGTGAGATGCGTGGGTAATCTCGTGAATATTGAATTTACTTCAATTTCTTGAAGCCATTATCTAAACCGCCTTCACATACATTTCCTTCGCTGGAGAAAAGGACTGTCGGTTTCAGCATGGTTTGAAATGGGCAGGAGGGCAGATGATGAGTATGATTATCTTTTCAAGGTGGTATTGATTGGAGATTCGGGAGTTGGAAAGTCAAATCTGCTTTCCCGATTCACTCACAACGAATTCTGCCTTGAGTCTAAATCCACCATAGGCGTGGAGTTCGCAACTCGCACCGTTCAGGTTGAAGGGAAGACCATAAAAGCACAAATATGGGATACTGCCGGCGCTCTGCAGACAAACGAGTTAGATTCGCACCGCCTATTGCATGTTTATGAATGTGATAGCTTTTCGATAGCGGGTGAAGCGTCAGGAAGATCAGATTCCAACCAGGTGGAATTTTTTGTGAATTTATTTGTAGAGATTGCTGTGTGGAACGCAAAAGCAAAATATTTAGGAGTGAATTCGGTCGGCAGCAAAGGAGAATTAATCCATCAATCGCTTAGACGTATACAGATCTAGTTTCTGTAATCTCTGCCACGGCTCGCACTATCATCCTTGTTATCACGTCTCACTGACACTTAGAATATCTTCGTCTGGTCGTGTATAGGTATTTTTTGTCTTTTGTTATTGTTCATGTGTTGCTAGTCATTAATAGTTGTTTAAATTTAGTTTTGTTTTGGTCTATGTTCAGTTAATACGTATAGGTTTTTTCAACCGCCTTGTATTACTCTCTATACTATCAAAATCATTGGCCGCTGCCATCATTTCTATGTCAAAATTTCATTTCAATTAAGTTTATTACCTTTGTTTCATCAAAACATAGGGGGTTATTGTAAATAAAGTCATGTGTCGTCAAACGTTGATACGTTATTGTTTAGCTTGTCATTTATATTGTTTCATCATTATATGTGTCTAGTTGTTAAGTCAAGATATAATGATATTGTCATTAGCAAGTTTTACACGTTTGTCATTAAAATGTCAATAATTGTGTCATAAAAGTTAATGTTAAATAGGTGATTTTAGGATTATTGTCTTGTCAAGTGTCAAAATTCGTGTCATTGTAAAAGTCCAAAAATAAAAAAAATTTGCCTCACAGACGCATTATCGCTGGAACGCGACGTCTGAAATAAATTAATGAGCCTCAAAAGCAAAATCTGTTGATCTAGCAACTTGTCAGATGGAGGAAGGAGGCATCGGAGGCTGGAGGTCAGACAGCGACCTCTCGTCAGTCACCAACGACGGGGCCGCACAAAATGATTTGGTGGCACTGGTGTGCAGTGTGAGTATTTGATTTTCAGTGTGGTTTCCATTTTCTCAGAGTGCTTCTATTTGCAGTGTTCCTGTTTTGTGTGGTATTTGATGGATGTTGGAAAGAAAGTTGTGTTGGAGCGCAGATGACTGTCAGTGATCCTCTGACTGACTTGGTCCTCTGACTGCCGTACTTCGTTGGAAGATGGTCAGCTAGTAGAATACGTTCACTAGCATTAGTGACCATGTGCAGCAAGACCTAACTAGCAAGATCCATTCAGGAGTATGTTCTTCGATGCAGTTTGCTTCTCAGTATCTATATGTGTGGAATTTCACATTGTGGGGGGGAATACATACCAATGTTCCATTCCCATTCTGTACCCAAAACGACTTAGTCAAGGAAAGCTTCCAGTGGCAGTGGCAGTTTTCTATGTTGTTCGAGATCGAGTGGCAGCGATCAAAGACAGAGACTACAATTAAGAACATTACGATTCTTATAGGAAGTAATGTGAAATCTTTTCAGTATATCTTCTATTGTGCAGTTTTGTGATTTGCATGTTGTGTTTCCTACATAATTCCCTGATGTATAAGCATAGTGGTGAACAGTAGCACCAGAGTAAGTCAGTTCATGGATCTTGAAAGGGTTTGTGGGAGGATCCAGAAAACCACACGAGGTCGACAGTTGATGAGGTTCCTGTCACTTCAAGGTTTGTGGTAAGCCTGTTTAAAACCATGGAAGGAGAGAGCCTTTCTTTTGGATCAAGGTCATGAGTCATAGAGTTGGACATGCCACAAGGGTGAGCATACTGCAAGTTGAGTGTGTGGATGTTTTTATACCATGTAAACACTAAGGGGGGGAATGTTAGGAATTAGTATTTACATCATAGGTGAATATTTATATGGTTAGTTTTATATATTGTTATAACAAATGTATAACAATATATTATTACGGGTTTTATATTGTTTATACTTCCTACTTTATAGGAAGTTGGTTTTCCTATTTGGATGGCTATTTAATAGCATTCCATTCATTGTAATTGACAACGGAATATCATATTGTTTTGTATTACATCTACTGTGCAATTCTGTACCAAATTTAATATATATGTTAGGTGAATTTTAAAACCCATATTTGTGATATAATCACAATGTGAAATCTCGAAGTAGCCATACTTTTAGATCACATGTCCATACAAATAAAAAATGTGATTTCTAAATATGGTTACAGTGTTCAAGAACATTCTGAGTACAACAATTTTTTTTTTTGTAGTTGTAGTGATCTGGTTGTTTCATAGGGTCAACAAACACTAGCCTATTATTGACATGTAGATATCTTTCATTACTTATCTATTATGATGGAATTGTGATTACAATATTGGCCATGTCATAGAGTATCAATTGAACACTTGCCTCTTTTGTCAAACAAGTTTCTATTTTTAAAACTTATTGATTATTTGTGATGGCAATTACAGTCACAATGGGATGACAGTTCTAAGATATTTGCAGAGATTGGCAGAGTCATAGAGTATCAATTGGAAATTTTCCTCTTGTGGTGAACAATTGTTGATTTTTAGAATGATCATTTTTTTGTGATTATATAATGAACAATTTACAGTAATATAACCCATAATGCTGTTTCTATGGATCGTGTATGTGCTTATGAAATCCAGGAAAATGATTAACAACATTTGTGGGTGAAAAACATATTTTTGTGGAAAAAAAGCCTTCTTAGTGGGGAGGTGTGATTTGGAGATCAAATCAATGTGAATAGTTTCCATAAATATCTCAGGATCATTACACTATGGTAGATGGATTCAAGAGCTTTCTGGTACCTATTGGAATGCACAAAACGGATATTGTATGCTCTAGATGTAGTCTGTGCAAGAATAGGGCATTCGATGGACAGAGCAAGGCACAAAAAAGCAGAGATTGGACATGTTGCGGAAAATTGACACATGTCGTTAGGATGTCAGAGGTGAATTGAAGAAAAATAAAGGATCGAGTTTGTATCACCGGTCTTCGTCGCTCGATGGTATAAAAAAATTGATCACTTAAGGGGTCCACTTTTATTTCATAGGGGGACCTGACCGTCGTGGATTTCTGACTCAGCTCATCGAGTTGAGCTATAGAATGAGTCGAGCCATTGGTTGAGTTGGAGATTGAGTTGTCATACCACCTCACCAAGTTGACAAGTCAGCTCGCCCAAGGGATTGGGCTTCATACTATATTTGGTGTAATAGTGCAACATTGGTGGATTAAGCTAACAACTCAGCGGATCAACATAAGACCAAGCCCATACTCTGCATCGAATGAATGAGCTTGCCTCGTGGTAGATCAACCTCTCCAGCTCTTCAAATCAACATAGCAGTCATACCCCATGGCACATTAAAAAGGCAAAAGGCATATAAGTCTTAACCACCACTCAATAGGGCGGGTTGAATATATTTAAACCAACGTCAATATACATCCTCGAGCAATGTGGGATTATTTCCTAACATATGGGTAAAGTAATTTTGTGGGTGGTTGGGGTGGATTGAACTCCCAACCAGCTGGGTACTAAAAAATAGTACCCTCTACCACACCATTCATATTTGCTTAGCCCATATAAAGGCTCATTTGTATATGTATACGCACAAGTTTGGTGACTGTGATAGAGTTATAAGAAGACCTTTTTGAAGAACTCAAATTTTGAGGAACTAGGAATAGATTGGGTCTTCAGAGTATAGTGTAATGTTGTCTAGAATTCTGAGATGCTCCTTGTAGATGTATTATTTTCCCAGAGTTTTTGTGATGTTGTTTTACGCAACGGAAATCGCTGGAAGTATATGAACAACATGAATAAGATTTTGCAAGTGCTTCAGGAAGGTGAAAGACAAACACTGAGCTCCGCCAGGGTATTTTGAAGGTCTGAAGACACAAGAATGCATGTTACGGTCTATTATTGTGAATTGTGAGTTTGATTGTACTTACGATTATGGAAAAATTTAATAGATTGGTTCGTATGAACCTAGAGACTTAGGCGATTTCCAAACTCTGTAATCAACTCTAGTGTTGTCTCTTTAATCAAGTATATTTGCAATTGAATTTTGATCTATTTCCACATTTATTCAGTTAAATTAAAATTCAAGTAAGATTAAATATAAGTTTTACAACATCTGAGAGTAAATCGGTTAAAAGTAAATATGAATGGATTGATCAAACAATGCTATTGTGAATAATTTACAAAGTTTTGGATTAGTAATAATTAAAATTTATATCATATCCTGATTAGATTTGAGTTTAAATTTATCATGAAAGTTGACGAATCTTAAAGATCTACGTAAACAAGTAAAACAATATGGGGTCCTGTTGTTGTTTATGGATTAGTAGCAGAAGTAGGTAAGACATGTCAATATCCACTATAGCCAATAATGTTTATCCTTACTGGAAGACAAAAAAGGTTGATAATAATGAATTTAAGGAAGAAAATTCTAACATAAACCTACCCAAAAAACTAGTCTTCGAGATACAACTGAGATAATTGAGACTTGGTGAAACTACACGGGACATACCCCAAAGTAGATGAACCACCAAAAAATATGTTAAACCATAATGAAATTAAGATGAATGCAAGAGTATCCATCATAACTCTATCCCTCCAGCCCATTCTAACAACTACGACCAACCCAAGTTGACTTGACCAAGATACACCAAGTCCTCACCCACACATATCAGCTAATACTCATAACAAAGCTAAGGTGGAATCTTTTACTTGACTCTATAAACCATGTTCTCTGTTATAAGATATTTCCTCAAACTATCCTTTCACTTGACCATAAGTGCTTTTTGATCTCACCATGTAGATTGAATTTGAAAAAATGAAATCTTTGCCCCTTCTCCAGGGGATCCATAGAATGATAACCATGCTAAACCTCATATTTGGAAGAGGATGAGATAAAATGAGAACTAGGAGAGGGGAACTAGATTGAACAATAAAGTGTAAACACTCTTTACTTCCTTTTTCAACAATAGTCCAACCCACCTACTAGCTACAACAAGCTAATATGTCATGTTTTAGAAAAATTGGTGAATAAGGACAAGACGAGTACATCAAACCAAGGAATATATCTTGAAAAAATGATTAAAAAATACTATGAAATTTGTTCCATCTATGCTGACCCAAACAACTAATTCTTCTGCCTTAGAAAACTTAGCAACATCCCATAATGGGATTAAACCATGACTGTAATCCTTAGAAAATGCCAACAAAGGAGAGGTAAGAAGTACACCAAGACAAGGGCCATGTTATGAAAGATTGTTGCATTCCTCACCTAAGATCCATCCATCAGAGTAACTAAAAAAACAAAGTCCCCATTTAGGTGCAGCTAGGGAGCTTAAAGTCGCGGCTTCTCTCTGACCCACCTTTGCACTTATAGCCACATCCAACACCACATTAAATATTTCGTGGTCTAGGTTAGGATAAAAAAGACAATGGTAGGGATGAATCTAATCTTATACTCAAATGGATCTATGGCTTTGTAAATTCCACTACCATATTCCCCCATATTATTTTTATAATTCATAGTAGGGTTTGACATAGGAAACACCCTTAATTTGGAAAATCATTTTGTGTGAGAATTTATATGGATTCTTCAAGAGTATATACTCCTCGAGGTCCATTCCTCTGCCACTCTTTCTTCAAGGATTAATTGCCAAATTGCCATTAGGGCAGGCCATTGAAAACTCCTTCATTTCTATTTTCTTTCTCCTACTCTTGCTCCGACGTTATTTTGTTTCTTCTCCATCTTGCTCTCTATCACACTTGTCTCTAGGAAAAACATGAATCTTATTACAGTTCAAAGAAAAAATAAAGAACAATAGATAGACACACTATGCATGATGCATTATTTTAACATTTTAATTTCAATTTTTAAAATACTTTTTTTTTTCATTTAATTTTATTATTTTGTATATTGTCTACTTAAATCTTAGTAATTATTTTTGTAGAAATGGTATTGAAGGTTGTTTCAATAAGTATACACATTTCTAATTTAAAATATGTTAATTTAATTTTAAATTTAAAACACACACACATACATATACAATATTAATGTATATTTAATATTTAACAAAATTAATGTAATATAATAATTTGATATAATGATATATTACATTTAAAAAAAAATTATCGAATGAATTTCACATCACTTTTATGCCACTTGATAATAATTTTAAAACAAAATTAGTGGCACAAAAAATGACGCAAAAATGACACAAAGGTGATGCAAATTTGACACAATAAAAAAATGTATAGTTGTGTCAAGTTTGCGCTCTGATTTGCATCACATCCATGACACAAATTCTTCAAAGAAATATGACCGAAAACCCCTAAAAGGTTGAATTCTGATGTAAAATTATACCAAATACTAGTGCTAGTTGTATAAAATGTAATAGTTCATGTAATGACCTACAACAAGTAAAAACCCTAGATACCTACAATACCCTTCATCAAAGCATTAGATAAAAAAATGAGAAATCAATTTGTGGGTGAGGATAGACTACCCTTAGAGGTCAATCCTTGTTGTTCCAATCTAATTGTTACACTACATCTCCTCGAGTGGGATTAATCCTTGTGTAGTTATCCTAGGGTAGGACTAAGTAGTTTCTGCAATATAAGCCAACCCCCTATGCGTGCCCTCATGTCTCTTGATATAAAGATAATTTACTAGCTATAAAGTAGAGAATGTACCCAACGTGATAGTATTGTGATGTGGTGTGGTTCAACTATAATACTAAACCCTTTTGTTCCTTAAAGATATTTGTATTTCCGAGACTAAATTGCTCTTGCTAATACATGGCTCTATGACCTTTTCAAGCTTCATATCTGATGTGGTAACTACTCTAAAATATGTGTAACTACTTCAGGGATATTTTTGAGATCCTGGAGTTCTTTACAGTAAGAGCTCATAAGAATACTAGGTGAGTTAAAGTGTAATTGAATTGTTGATATAGGCTTTCATAGGTTAAAAATTCACATTAAGGTTAACCTAACAAGATGAAACAACACACATAAGATATTCAAAACAGAAAATAATTTGTTAGATGGAAGTGTGTACGATCATACAAGTCTAACAGGACCCTAGTCGACTATGAACTATAATTGTATGCTTTTAGCAATGATAAAGTGATGCGAAAGCTAAAGTTAGGGAATGATGGCTAGAGTTGGATTACTACTTTAGTTGATTAAAATTCCCTAAATGATTGTAAGAGAAATGTGTAAAGGTGAGAACATCAGGAGAGCTATATTGATTGGGACTTAAATGTGAACATTTTTCTTAGCACATGAACAAATTCAAACTTTTCATTACCAAAGGATAGGTTACCAAATTTGAGTGTCTACATTTACAATCCCTTTTAAATGTGTAATTGAAGATTGCATGCTTACATGAAAAACATACATGACTGTGCATACATGCTTTGTCTTCGTTCAATAGTTGTTTTCCTTTTGGTATTGGTGTTGGCATCCTCCATGATGAAACCTACAATAAAAAGTGCGGTCAATGTCCATAGTAGAAATTGAACTCTAACTCAAATGTAAATAGTTCTTGTAAATTTGTAAAATTTAACTTGTGCATACTAAAGTAAAGAGATGCAAAACATGGATGGAATATACCTATCTATTTTTCAAAGGGAGAATCTCCCATTCTTTCTTTACTTTGGAGACTTGGATTTTTTTTTGAGCTATTGAATGATTGGAGGTAATCAATCCCCAATTGTGCCAAAGGAGAAACTAGAGTAGGAGATTGAGTTGAGTGCATATGAACCAATACAAAATATTAGAGGTACCGAAGCACCCCGTTAAGAGGGAAGATAAGTGTACATAGTGTTTAACAACCCTGATAGCTTCTCACACAAATATGAAAGAGGAAAGGAATGCCATCTTTCAAAGAACTTAACCCCTTCAATACCTTCCAAACCCACATACCACATCATCGTAGATGTATCTAGGCCAAATTTTATAAATAAACCATAAGGTCTAAAGGGAATGGATGCACCACACCCCTACCATGTGTTGTACAACCAAGTCTAAATATGTAAATTCCAAGTAATGCAAATGAGAATAAGGCCCATGACCCCTAACCTTATTTCTGTTACCATGTATGAGGTTTGTAATGGAGAAGTAATAAAGTACTCACGCCCTTATATAATTCTCTGAATAATGCTATCTATATATGAATTTGTACCAAAAGTATGCAAATGTCTATAAGAATTTATAGTTATTGGAATTTTTGATAATTGTCCCTTAGGCCGGGAACATCTAGTAGGGGTCTAAATTGTAGTACGATCTTGAATTGATGTGTATGGTCTCGAAATACTATAAATTCTAATGCTTTTCTACGCACATACCCATTTATGAGGATTTTAACCCTATAATAACATGTGTTTGTGTCCTTTAATATGTTTATATTGGTTAAGGATGTAGAATATATCCTAAATAATTACCCATATTTTGAGGTGCGCATGATAAAGCATTTGAGGAAATGGCTCAAAAACAATTGTGTGTTCCCACATCAAATAAATTTGATAATCTATATTGGATCATGTTAGGAAATTAGTGTTCATAATGTGAACATTAATTATATGTGTGTTTGTAATTTATGAGTTGTGATATAAACAACTCGTATAAAGTTGCAATAGTTAGGTGAGTGTGAGATATTAATATTATATTTGGGTATATATGAGTTGTGAAAACAACTCACTATTAGATAGCTGTGAGAAAATAAAGGTGGAGAGAATCATGTTGGAGAGATAAGTGGAGATTGGGTAATTGATATGGTTTGAGTCCTTATATTGAGGATGTCATTTACCTATTTATATGTAATCTCTTCATAATAAATATCACCCCGAAAGAATTATATCGCACTATTTTTTATATTCGGTGTTTTATCACAGTATTTTTTATTTTGTCAAATAAAACCAGAATTTAATATCTGGTATAAGAACATGAGAGATCGTATGGAAACAATGATTTATCATGGGAGCAAATGAATCTAGAAATTCTTTGTTTAGATATGTTCCTGTGCGTTGGAGAGGAAATTCTAGATGGATTTCTATCCAACTGATAGTACTACTTTAGAGGACTTTGCTGATAACTACATTGTATTTGTAGTTTGCTGCCAAATAATATTCTCTTGTACATTTCTATTCATTACAACCTGGTCTTTCTGGTAGATCGTGTGCTCTTGTTACACTCCATGCCTATTTTGGTGTGTATTGGACTGAGTGAAGGAAAAGATCTGCATGTGCAAGCCAAATTAACAAGTGACAATTCAAAACTATTGTGTGCAAGACATGCCCACTCTCTATTCATTTATATCAGGTTCATATAGATCTCATGCCCATTCTGATCTCTTAAAAATATGCATCACACACTAGTGCCAACGTCAATATATAGGTGTCTACAACTGCATCAAATATTTTAGTTTTACGTTGGAAAGGGTCTGGAAAGATGTTGGAATTAGAACTTGTAAGTGCCATAACTTTTAGTTGGTAATGTGTGTTTTTTCGAGGTGTACACATTGATCTTATTTATGCTTTCTACTGGTGGACCAAAATTTTGATTTTTTCTATTTTTTGCAAATATTATATATATATATTAAAAAAAAATACTGCCTCACTTTTTAAAAATTGGACACATTTTCACTTGTACGCGACATCCATAGTGAGGGGGTGTATTATCGGTTGAATCCGACGCCTAGAAAAATTGTGTAATGAGCTTAAAAGATACATTTGATAACTAAGTAGCATCACACATGGAGGTTGGAGGCAACGAAGGAAGGAGGTGTATTAGCGACCTCTTGTTAGGCACCATCGACAAGGCCACAATACTGCTTTGGTGGCCATGTTTTTTCAGTTGTGTTTGGTGTGTTTTCTTTTAGCATGCGTTGTAGTAAATAAGAACAAATGGATAATTCATGTTCATAGTTAGGAACATATTTTCCTATATTTTGTTCTCCTTTGTAAAATGTGAGTGGGGAAACATTTACGCTGCTATGAAAGTGGCTGGTGGTCCACTAGAAAACAAATTTGGGATTTTGTGAATCTCTTATAAAATTTCATACAAAGTGGTTAATGGTTCCACTAGAAAACCTGTTGGAGTTGATGGTACTCTTTGAAAACCATCAGATTGTAGAACATGAGCATGTACTAGAAAGAACTCGCCCATGTTCACACTAAGGGGGTGAATGTTAGGAAATTAGTGTTCATAGTGTGAACATTAATTATATGTGTGTTTGTAATTTATGAGTTGTGATATAAACAACTCATATAAAGTTGGAATAGTTAGGTGAGTGTGAGATTTTAATATTATATTTGGGTATACGTGAGTTGTGAGAACAACTCACTATTAGATAGCTGTGAGAAAATAAAGGTGGAGAGAATCATGTTGGAGAGATAAGTGGAGATTGGGTATTGATATGGTTTGAGTCCTTATATTGAGGATGTCATTTACCTATTTATATGTAATCTCTTCATAATGAATATCATCCCGAATGAATCATATCACAATATTTTTATATTCGGTGTTTTATTACAGTATTTTTATTTTGTCAAATAAAACTAGAATTTAATAGATCACATGGAAGGCAATAGTGGTGGATGTTGTTGGGATCCTGTCCCTATAAAATGGATTACACATGGTGGATACCATGGTGCACAAAGAAACATATAATACACAATAAACAAGAGTAGAAATAGTAATCATGTGCTACAAATATAAAAAACATGGTGGAAAAGCGATAGTTAATCGAGCTAAGATAAACAAGTGTGTGTAGAAAATTCATATCAAGGCATATAAACAAAACATAGGACACCCATCATGTCACAAGATAAACATAGTAAAGGAACATGCCACATATAAAGAAGTAATGTCACACACTATAGGAATAGAGCCAAAAACTTGGGACACCCACGTTGTTGCAAGAAAATTTCAATACAAGAACTTAAGCCACATAGAATGAGTAAGTAATTAGTCAAGTAGGTAAGAAAACAATCTAGTAAGAAAGTGTAACAAACATTAGTGAAAAGAATCATTGAAAAACATAAGTTAGCGTTTCACAAGACACATGTGTTAGTCATGTTAGTTCAAAGGATACCGTATACACAATATAAGTAATTGAGCATAACAAGGAAGTGAAATGTAACTAAAACAAAAACACCTGAATAATGTAGGAGATGCCCTCAAATGATCAACATCACTGGGAAGGGAATAGGTCGACACCTGTCATCATGTATCAATCAATGTATGTATTGCATAAAACTCAACATACCTCATGAACATATGTGTGTTAAAAGGATATAGAAACATATGTTATCTATCAAAATAATATGACAAACAAGATATGTAAAGTAAATAACTATCCAATCAAGAAATATATATGCCCTGATTTTGAGAAAGTCACGAACAAAAGCATGTGTAATAGTAGACCTAATAGGTATGTTTCATAAGGCCTATGAGATAAAGAGCCACTGAGGGAACCATGTGTAGATTAAATAGATGTAGAAGTGGCAACCATATATTTTTGAATAAATTAGGCATTGTGGTCTCATGTGGGATACCCTTGACTATACAAAATTGATAATTGTGGATGAATTTTACACAATGATTCATAATAGATGGTATAACCTTAAAATTGTATAACTAGAGGAAAATAAGACACATAACACATGAGCCTAAAGAAGTATTAATAAAAAATGGAATAACAATAGTAGTGTAAGAGGGAGAACGACGTCTCCAAGGTTTTTCTTGGTATCAAATGTGACTTTTTTTAGTACACCTAAGAGAACCAAGAAACTTAAAAGTGCGCATATCATTTCTAACAGTAGAATCAATCAAGCCAATATTTTAGAATGGTCACCGATAAAATCATGAATGTATGAAACATAGCTTCCAATGTACGATCATAAGGAGGAGGCGGTACCACAAGCATGGTGCACTTTTGAAGTAGATGTAACATTGTTGTGTTCAGAAAGTGGCTCATTGAATATTTTTTCTTTGCATTATCATTAGTAGAATTAGATTATTCAATGAGAATGTCTCATTTAATAACATTAACATCAATAACATCTTGTATAATGTGTCAAAGTTTAGCACATTTCTTAGTGGTATGGATAACACATCTGTGATAATGGAAAAAGTCATTAAGATTGAAATTATTACTATAAGGGGTGCTTGCATCGATATCAAGTGGTGGATGAAGAGATACAAGGTTATATTTGAGCAATTTCCTAAGCACTAGATAAGGTGCACAATGAAGTCATGTGAATTTTTTGAGTGGGGCTTGTAATTGAAGATTTATGGATTGAGATATAGAGTTAAAAATAACTTTAGCATTATTTATATTGTCATTAGGTTTTATTTTCAATGTAAGTTTACTTTGAAACTTAGAATGAGATGTAATAGGAACATTAACAACATATTTGAGTTTGTTCATGTTAAGTAGCTTAGCTTCACATTCTTTCAATGCATGGCAAATATGAGCAAATGAGCGAAACTTGTCAAAGATAATTGATTCTTTAAAAGGGGAAAAAAGAATTTAGGTAAAGATAGCTTGAATCTCACTATTGGCCAAAATAGTTTCCTCATGATAAGCATAATATTGTAACATAGAAAATAATCACTGATGTGATCATTAGGACCTTGCTTTTTTTTAGACAGTTGAGCATAAGAAACTTTTTCCTCAGTATTTATTAAGAATTGTGCAAGAAATTTATTACCTACATGAGTGAAATCTTGCATGAAATAAATGTGGATATCATATAACCATTATAAAAAATCCTTAAAACTCATGTTGTCAAATAAGCACATGTGCTCCATTTGGACAACTTGCTTCAAATTTTAGACTTAGGTGGCCTCAAATTCATCCAAACTTGCTTAGTTTGTTTCCTCTTAACTCTTCTAAGAAAATCAAATGGACTTAGCCATTTTCTTCCTTCTTTTGGCATTGGGAAGAAAACCCACACTACACTAGAAAATTCACACAACACTAGAAAACCCACACTACACTAAAAAACATGCACTAAACTAGAAATCCTGCACTACACTAGAAAAACCCACACTACACTAGAAGCCCGAAGAAAGGAAAATAAAATATGTGGACAAAAGATGAGACTCTAAGATCCAATGAGGATTTGAAACATAACAAGGGTGACCAACATGTTAAATTTAATGGCCTCGTGGCCATCAACTGTGCGAAACAACACGAGTATTTTTAAATGCACACATATTTTGATCGAGGTCACCAAATAAGAAAAAAATTGTATAGTTGGAAAGGTCTTGAGGATAACTACACGTTAAATGTAATTTTAGGTCTTAATAAAGTGTATTTTTGGCCTAAAAAGTGGTCAAAGGGACCACATCTATTTTCAGATCTAAGTTTTGCAACACGTTTTGAGACTTGATTTTTGGCTGATAAATTTTGATCCAATGATTCGTTTCACATGCACATGATATCAATAGAAAGGGAATGAAAAAATATAAAATTTTGGCACAGTTTCATAGATAATTGTTAGGGATTCAAATATATCTTTTTGATGAAATTTTAGGCCCTTTTTGGGCTTATTTTTTTAGAGGTAATGACACCCATATTAGAACAAATTAAGATTAGTCCCTCCAACCCACATTAAATTACGTCCTATGTATCCCTCAATACAGAATTGATCTTCTTTGCATCATCTAAGAAGGCTATGGTTCCCATACTTGGTTTGTACAATCAAATGTTGACTGGTCCTTTGATGGTTGGGCTTGGTGGGTGATTATTTTAATTTATGGGCATCTTATGTCCCCTTTCCTTCTCATCTTATTTATAAATTGTGGTAGTTACATGAACTAAGGGTATTTTATGCTATTTTGGAGACAACTATGCCATTTTGAGCACTCAAACTAATGCTTATAGACATCTGCAATAGACTTTTATGAAGATTTTGGACACCTTTTGTCTTGTGGGATAATGAATGAGTGAGTTCTTGATAATTTTTGCAAGTGTGATATCTTTCCTTTGGATGCATACATGTTGAATGTGAAAACATCAGTCATCTTATAAAATTTCAATATTATTTTGATTAAATACTATTTTAAGTTCTTGTGTGTAATTTTGAGCCTTCATATTTTGAGTTATCTCTATAAATTTTCAAGCCAAATTGTACCCTATGCAGTTTGGTATAATCACCTAGTTTTCATTTAGTATTTCATCTTCCTAACTCGAGTTACTATGAAATTATTAGTTAGAACTAGTTATCAGTAGGTTTTAAGTGTTGGTTGGATCAGTTGCAATAGATTATAATAGAAGGAACTAACATTTCCCCTGGAGACGACCTTAAGGAGGGATTTTCTGACACTTTGAAGGTATTTCAATGTTTCAATGAGGTATTGAGCCTAACTTTAGAAAGGGCGCACTCATAAGTGACAACACTTTTCGGCACACCCAATGGGACCTTATTTGAGTAAATTTCAACTCATTTTTGTTTAATTTCACTCATATTGGCGTGTTTTTTAGTGGTAGCTAGCCTTTAGAGGAATCATCTCAACACATATGGCGGCTCCCAAATCCAAAAATATTGGTTTCAAATAGTCTGTTGTTCATTTTTATGAGAAGAATACAAACAATGGAAATTTCAGTTAGAGGAGATATAGTTGAACATTTGTAGCTCTCACCAAGAAGAAGAAGAAGAAGAAGATATTCTCAAATAGCTCCATATCCTCCCAAAAGAAGTATTTCCACTCCCTCTCTTGTTAGACCTTCCTCTTTTCCCCTCAGAAGTTTAAATCTTATCTGCTTCATGGCTCACCAAAGGAACTTACTTTTGTAATCTCCAGTGGAGGTAGTCCCTTGGATTTGGCTACTCATAATGATATACCATTTGCTGCCTTAAAGAGAATTCCATTTTTCATTGGTGAAAATTTAATTACTCCTATAAAACAAATCCAGGATGTTTTTAGCGTGTGTTCAACCCATTTTGTAATTGAAGATGATGTAGTAGTAAGGATTTTAGCCTAATATCTCAAAGGAAATGCACTACAATGGTACAAGAGTTTGATACTTGCCTCAATTCACTCATGGGATGAGCTTGGAGAATCACTTTTTCAGAAATTCAAAGAAAAAGCAAACAACATCTCTTTTTTGGAGAAATTGACAACTATAAAGAGAGATCCTACTAAACTAATGATGGACTTCAACTTTAGACTTCATATAACTTGGGATAGGATTCCAACTCTTTTGAAGCCAACTCTGTAATGTGCATTTTTAAATAATTTTTAAGAGCTCTTAATTATGACATTGTAGTAATGATTCAATTTATGGGAGTTTTAACATTACCTAATGCATATGGAACAACCATCAAGGATGATAATTTTCTAATTTAAGTTGATAAAATAGCTCCTAGACCTCTTGTACCTCTTTTTCCAGGGTTACCCCAAGGTAGTCAACCTTCTTTTTCTCATATTCCTGAGTCAAAAGATTCCTCATCTACCCAATGTATCTAATTCTCCCAATAAGAAATATGATAATGATGATCTTAAAGATTTGGTGAAGAATTTATCCAATGAGATTGTCTCCCTCAAGAGACAACAAGCCCAAGCTCCTATAACTTACCCAAGTTTTAATCAAGGGAAACCTACAAATCATAATTTTAATAAGGGGTCTCAGTAATAGAAACCTCAATATCCTAACCAAAGATATGGTTAGAATTATCAGCCAACTAGATTCCAAGGCCATAATCCTAATTTTCGCCTTCAAGCCTTTTTCCTTATGCAACAACTTCCTGCTTCCAAAAAAAGTAAGGCATTTGTTCCAATATAAAATAATGTGGTTTAAGAGGTTGAGTGGTGTTCCCATATAACCAAGCTTGCAATCAAAGTACTTGTGCAAATGGTGTGCAATTTTAGGCCCTCATGATACATAATTCACTCAGTCAACAAGAACCATTGATGGAGTCTCCAAATCTTAATGTAGAAATGGTACAAGAAGCTACCCTTGAAGCTAACCTCATGTTTTTTAGTTTGTATGAGTTTTTTGTAGTCATTAAGACTATTGATAGACCAAGTAGACCTCAAATCCATGTTGCTGATAACACAAGGTCAAAGAAGAGACATTTAGGGACCACTCCTCTATCCTCTTCAGTGCAAGATAGTCCCCTTCCCAAAGAGAAAGAATATGCGGAGAATTTAGGCTAAAAATTAAAAAATCACAATTTTCTAGTAGGTTTTCCCCAACAAAATAAGTTAATTCTCATCCAAGGACATATTTTCCAATGATGGAGAAATTAAGAAAGGAATCCTTAACACCTATGATGCACGATACTACAGGTATCCCTTTGAACATTATAGAACAAATGAAGAAGATAAACTTGAATGTGACCATGTGGGATGCATTTTCTATCCCCTCTCAGAGGGACTTCTTGCAAGAAGCTTTGAAGAAATTGATTCTGCTATCTAAAAAAATCATGCAAAATCCAAAATATTCAGTTAGCTTATGCCAACCTAAGAATGAAAAGATAAGTAGAGTCAATAAACCACCACCTTTTTATGTCTTTCATTATTGGGAAACATTTAGTATGTAACTGCATGATAGACTCGGGTGTCAATACTTCTATAATTCCCAAGAAAATATCAGACACTTTATGCATTGAATATATTCCATTTTCTAAAGGCATTCTACAACTAGATGAAACTACATTCAAAACATTAGGAGTCATCAAAGGTCTTTAGATGACCCTCCATGATTTTCCTTGTTTGACAATTACCCAAGTTGTATCAGTTATTCAATTACCTCGGTATTTTCCCTCTATTTATGAAGAGATTTCACATATAAGGTGGGTGGGTACTTGTCCTCTGATTGGTCTCACATGCTCTTAAGGACTAGGTATGGCACAAGGTTTACCATTAAAGTTGTACCATTTCATCCTATCATGTTGAGTCCTATGACCCAATCCCTATCATATCTAATTGCATGGTTTAAGAGAAAGAAGAAAGTGATTCAAATGTAATATAAGAATATGACCCACCTTTTTCAGTGCCTAACCTCTTGTTAGATGAATGGGCCAAAGAGCATTATGAGTTTGATCCTTATGACACAACTAAGGAGACTAGTTTGGGAACTTATTTCATCTTGGAGGAGGATCTTGTTGCTCCAATGTCACTCAAGGAGGAGGATGATGCAGAAGGTTTATGGAAAATAACTTTTTATGGATCAAAGAGCAAAAATGGGGTTGGAGCATGTGTGGTTTTTGTTGATCAAATGGGTAAGAAATACATCTTTTCCCATAGATTATGATTTACATGTTCCAACAACGTTGTAGAGTCTAAGGAATTGATTCATATGCTATCATTGGTTGAGAAGAGAAAATGAAAGCATTTAACTTGTTTGGGGACATCAAGTTAGTTATCCATCAAGTAAGAGGGGAGTGTGCTACTAAGAATGAGCTCCTAAAGGATTATAAGCACAAAGTTTGGGATCTAATGGAAATTTTTGAGGCTACCAACCTACAAGTGGTACCAATAAGACAAAATGGTGAAAATCAAATGGCAGATGTAGGATCACAATTTTCTCCACCAAAGGAAATCATCCACGGAAATGGAAGGCATGTTAAGATGGTGGTTAGACCATCCATTCTTGATAATGAAGTAATTCAGAAAGTCTTTGACAATGATGAACAAATAGTCTAGTTCATAAAAAATGAAGCAGAATTCTCATCAGAACTGCAGTCAAGGTTGCAAGAAGGTTATGATGATTAGATTATTCAATTGACGACAAACAAGCTGCCAAGAGGATTGGCCACAATTGAAGACATATTCATCCTGGATGATGAGTTTAAAGGGGGGAAGAAGGATATGATAGTAAATGAATAATATTATCAAAAGGTCGCCATTGCATAAGACAAATTTTATGTTAGGAAAGATATGTAGTACAAATGAACAACAAACGTTTATCTCCTTATGTTAGAATTATAGTGATGCATTTTCATGGGGTTATGAGGACATGAATGGCTTTAATCCTAACATTGTTCAACATGCCATAGATTTAGACCCTAATTCCAAGCCCATTAAACAAAATCAAAGACCTATAAATCCTAAAACTGAGCCCATTATGAGAAAAGAACTATTCAAGCTCATAGAAGCCAAAATCATCTTTCCTATGAAGTACTCTTATTGGGTGGAAAACTTAGTTCTTGCTAAGAATAAAAATGGGTCAATCAAGCTTTGTGTGGACTTTAGGGACCTGAATAGAGCCTCCCTTAAGGATCACTATCCATTTCCCTCCATGG
The DNA here is from genome assembly GCA_019776745.2 of Taxus chinensis. Taxonomy (NCBI): domain Eukaryota; kingdom Viridiplantae; phylum Streptophyta; class Pinopsida; order Cupressales; family Taxaceae; genus Taxus; species Taxus chinensis. Next base: position 949,915,625 of record CM034146.1, on the reverse strand, counting down.
ACCAAATCTTACAAACAATTACATTCATTTTTGTTAAAGAGTCGAGCACATCTAATCCCTATCTTAACACTCATTTTGTTAAGAGTCAGGAAACTAATCTTTTCGCTTCCTCCCTCTTAGCATTCATTTTGCTAAGGTTCAAGTTGTCAAATCTTAGATCTTCTTGCTCTTCCATCTTTACATTCACTTTGTAAAGGGTCGAGTAACCCGTCTTCAAATTCTCACTCTTCCATCTTAGCATTCACTTTGCTAAGGGTTGAGTAGTCTATCACACATTCCTTTGTTCTTCCCCTCTTTCAAAAATGATGGATTCACGCAAGGAATCAAACAACAAGTTACTAGAATAATCTTATATGACACAAAGTCCACGTACACTGACATCCAACACAAAGTCTGATCACCTGGGCATCAATCACACTATAAAGGAGCAACATCAATGATATCATTCACTCATAAGCAAAATGACAGATTTTACAATTGACGAGCTATTAACACAACAATGAGAAAAACATTGTAATCATGAAGGAAATTTTGTGTACACAAAGTTACAACAACATTCTCTAGCAGAGGCAGATAAAAAGAGTTTCCAAAAAAGTCCCCTTCACAATTACAATTCATCCTTTATAGGCTCATGCTCAAAGAAGTTATAAAACTACTTTTAACTTAACTCATTTCTAACCTCAGTTGACTCAACTTAAGTTTTTACAAATTAATTAATTTGATAAACAAATTAATTAAATACATTTAACATTCTCACTTACACAAACTAATTAATTCAAAATTGAATTAATTAATTACATTTTATGGCCTTTTCTAAGATTTTATTTTACTTAATTGGAGATACAATCATTTCCTTTTAAGTTCCACAATTCTTTCCATTTTGATTGAACTCCTCAGTAGCAAGCTGGAAATGCAAGTGTTTCTCTCACTGTCACATGGGTTTCCATTTGTATGCTTGTCAATCAACCAATAACTCACCGACAATATTTGATCTTGTCCCATTATCATGTCTGGAAGTGGTCTTGTAACCCCTTTATAACCAAGATGGTCATTCACCAAAACTTCTTTCAAAATACTTACAGCTCGCCAATGAGGAAAAATGAAATGATTCTTACATTTTTTGATAAGGCCAATACCATAGATAAAAATATCTGACATAATCCTTTCTTACAAAATTTGAGTACAAAACAGTGTTCCCTGGAAAAATATTAAATTCTATCGAATATGTGATTTACATGCTACTATAATTTGCTTTTCAGGACATACATTCTCAATGTATGAGGTAGAATTATGAATCCTGAGTCTTGTTTATAAGGTTCATTACAGCAGATCTTTCCGAAAATGCAGGAATTATACCTTTTGTATTTAAAATACCCAAAAACACTCTTGGCATTGTGTCAGCTAAGCATCCCAATGAAAAACTAAATATTGTTCTGATGATGATAAAAAACTGTAGTAACTTTGTGCCTTTCTTATATTGTGGTGAAGTCCATAAATCAAGTCAGGCATGAAAGACTGAGCAGTTTACACTAAAGACTCTCCTAAAATAGTGCACATAGAATAAACACCAATCAAAACTTGGTGTGTTGCAAGTGTAATTGTTCTCAAGGAAGTAACCAAATAGGTAATGCCTGTGTAAAATGCCATCTTGGATATCATTTTTAACAGTATTAGATTAAAAAATCAAATAATTTGCACCACTAATCTAGAAGACTGTTGTTGCTCATGTTACTCCTAAAATCCCACATCGAAGAAATGTGCATAGAAACATACAACCTAAAAAGCTTAAAAGACTTGTTATTTCCAAAGCCTTCAATGGTACCCATGAAATTTACTGTGATCCTAACTACTCAAAGTCACTCCCCCTGCTCAAAATGACTACTTCGCCATGCTCCAAGCTTCCTGGCTCGTGTTGTTCTTAGTCATTCCTTTAATATTTTGTTGAGGTATTTTATCAAACAACTTGCACCATTGATACAGGGGAACTAAGAAAGCTTGGATTTTAGCCAAAGAAGGTAGCCCCAGTGGTACTATAAGACTAAAAGATGATTTTTTTGACAACATACATGGCATCATGAAGTTCCCTTGCCATCAAACTTCTTAAATCATGAATCTTTGTGTAACTTATATGATCTCTTGCGGTATATGTAAGAATGGGGATGCATGCATATTCATCCGGTACTGATTCAATGAAAACTGCTGTGACACTCGCAAAACCACCAGATTTGTCAGCAAGAAATTGAAAACTCTGAATATGATCGCACTCTTCAACAAAGAAACCTAGTTTGTCACTTAGTACTTCTGCTTGTGAATTCTCTGTAATAATTCTTCTTTCTATCTCCAAAGTTTTCGAAAGGTGTGATATATTTCCATAACCCTTGTATCTCATAGAAGCTCAAGGGATGAAATTGTACTTTGGAATGATATGTCCATTATTAAACTCCATTTTCCAAACATTCAACGAGTAGGAGTGTCATTTGTGCCATTTTTGTTGTAGGAAACCCCAACTTTCTTACAGCCAGTGTCGATCCTATCTTTCTCCTCATCTAAGCTCTGCATAAGTTCATTCTCGTCATTTGGTTGCTTGAAAAAAAAGATTTGAGTGCTTAAGGACCTCTGAACATTTTGTATCATATTTACAGTCGTATTTTCCATTAAGACAATTGATCAAACACATCACGTGCATGCTTGCACCATACATGACGATGCACACTTTGTTTCAGGACAAGATACTAATGGCAGGCATGCCAGAACTCCTAATTAATGCTCCTCCATTATCTTGATTAATCGGTCTCATTATTATATAAATTACTGTATTTCAAATATCTTCAATAATTTTCCATTAAAGGAGACTCACACTTTCTTATTATCAGTCTTCAACTACAATCAGGCACCCATGTTACTCCATTGAAGAATGTAAGGAAATAATTCTTCATAGAATGAAATGAAACCATGTTTAACTTGAATGGCAATTTTGCAGATAACAGGTCGAATACAGGAGACAAAATTCATTGAAAATCGTAGGCATATTTTAAAATTTGGATTTACACCCTCCATCGGATGAGACAGAAAATCGGAACATCAATAGAACGTGGGAACCATTCCCATGGTTTCTAAGAAAGGCGAATTTACCAATTTGCAATTAAATCGCGAATTCAGGGAACTCGAGGAAATCTAGAAATGTTCTATCAAAAGAGAAGAGGAACAAGAGAACTGGGGAAAAACAAAGCATTATTACCTTTTATTAATTTTAATGGCATTTTTGGACGGTGGGACGAAACGGATCTTCGTTGAACTAATGGAATAGTTGAAATGTTCCACGAGTTCCTCGCATGACTGATTTATTGGATTAATTATCACCTTGGAGCATGACTTCGATGGAGAACTTGGCCTAATGCCTCTTGAAATAGAGGTCACCGGACCAAATCTAGTTGGGGTAGATCCGACATCGTGGACTATAAAAACTATTATTATTATTATTACTACGAACCTTAATAATATCTACATCTCCTTTTAACATGTTGGATTTTCCCTGATGAGGAATTTAAACTCAAAATTCATCTCAGGGCTAATTTTGACATGATGGATTCAAAATTGACAAAATTTGGACAATCCGAATGATTGTGTCAATAAGGTTGTTTTGATTAGACAACGTCTAGAGTAGGCTCATGTGCAGTAGAAGGCGTATGCACATATGAAGACGATGGAGTGCCACTATTATGTTGGTGACAAGGTTTTTCTGAGAGTGCATCCGCACAAGATCCCTATCCATTTTAGAAAAGGATCTAAGCTTGCCCCTCGTTTTGTTGGACCCTTTGAGATCTTAGAGGTCATTGGCTTAGGTTCCTGCTATCTAGCTTTGTCGCCACACGTATCTTGTGTCCATGATGTTTTTCATGTTTCTTTGTTGTGGAGATATGTACCTAATAGATCTCATGTTTTGGATTGGTTAGCTTTATAGGTGGAGGCCGATGGATAGTGGATGTTAGAGCCCATGTGAATACTAGAGTGCAAGAGGTTGGCCCTTCGAGGGCGATACCTAAACCAAGTTAGATTCCAGTGGGACATGTATGACAACACAATATCCACTTGGGAGGATGCAAGGCCATTGAGGGCATAATACCCTTATTTGTTTTAGTGACTTCCAAGAGGAAGTCTAACTCTATGAGAGGGGGATGTAGTGCCCACCTCTTTTTGACATTGTATTTTGGATTCAATTGTCTTATATTTTTGATCTATCATGTTTGTAATGAGACTATCATACTATTTTAATTTTATTCATGTACACGATGCTTAGACTATGGTGGATATATGGTGTATGATTAGTTGTGACATTATAAACATCATATTTTTTTATTGATAACTTGTTGATAAGATGTATGATTAGTTGTGACATTATAAGCATCATATTTTGTTAATCACTAACTTGTTGACATGATGTGTGATTATTTGTTTGGCACTATGAGTCATATGGCGATTATGAGATCGGTATTATATCATGATGATTTGGTTGTATAAGATTTCAATTTCTATGATGTTTATGGTAGCATATATAATGATTATTTATGTGTGTAACTTGTTTTGGGGACATACACACCTCTCGTATTGGATTGATGTCGATTGCATTATGTCATGTTTTTTTTATTTATATTGTTTGGATGTTGTGTTCATCTGTTATATTATATTTGGCAAATATGATGCGTGTGCATTGAGTGTGTAGATTTCAAGGCTAGCGAACGCGGGTTTCAAGAGATTTCTCTATATGGTTGGCATAATTGGTCATTGGCAAAATTTTACCCATCCCTTTTTATTTGTTGTCATATGTTTGGTGGATTTAATTTGGAGCCTTTGTGGCAGTTTGATCCTTTGAGTTATTATCTGTGAGGTTGATTATTCACCTTAAGTTAATTGTATTTCTTTATTGTGTGTTATTTGAGATAGTATGTTGGTGGAAACATTGATTAATTTATTTAATCCTTGGACCTTACTTTTCCTAAATTCTAATTGAGTGCAATTTTGGTCAAACTTGTTTAATTTGCATTTTGGTTTGTTTAATCATGCTTAGGTGGAGGCTAAACTCTTCCCAAGACATCCATTCACCCAAATTCGGATTTGGGAAGAATGAATTTTTTGGGAAGTGTGCAAAGCTTGTAAAGGGTTATTTTTGCCTTGAAAAGAGTCCCCAAAGCCATACCTATGGATAGGGTAGAATATTTTTAATGAAAAAGGGTCCTTGCCACTTTTCCATGTGCATTTATTCACCTCTTTTACTTTATGATTTTTGTGTTTTCCAAGTCCACTTGAGGTGAGTTAGATTCACCTCAAGTGGGTGAATGATTACCTTAGGTTTGGGAAATTCCCTTCATTGCTCCCTTTATTTTTCCCTTTGGATTGGGGTGAGAGGATTGACATGGCATATAGTGGGATGGTGAATAGATGCCATTTAGGCCTCTTCAAGTTGGCTTGCTTGTTGGTCGAATTTTCTTATCAATCCTCCAAATTTGGAGAAATTGGGGTTCCATTCTTTTTTGGCCTTGTTCTAAATTTTTATTTGGAGAATTTTGGCTTTTGTTTGGAATGTATCTTGGTATTTCATTTTGAATTGGATTAGAGCTTTGCGAATTTTGATTGATTGCAATGTGGGTACCTATCATGGAAAGCCCTTTGAATTTTGATTGCGTAGTGGTAGGTTTAAATTGCTTAGTTGTTTATTTTTTTATCCATCCTCACCTATTGGGTTGGGGATTTTGGGACATTAAGAGGGATATTGAGGAGCCTCCATATTTGGGTGCTTTGTCCCTCCTATGGTGGAGTGGGAGCCTCCTTACTATGTTGGAAGGAGATTCTCCCATCCTTGATTAAGGAATCCAAGTAGGGGATGGGCTTGAAAAACATTAGCAAGGAGGAGCTTGGGAGATATAAGCTTCATGGAGGCATAAGTTGTTTTTGAGGCATGTTACTTATTATATTTTACATTCAAATTTGAAGCACCTATTTTATTTTACATATTGTTACCCTCTCCCTATGACAAAAAGAGGAGAATGGTACTCCTTACTTTGATTTCCATGATATTGGTTTTGTTAACTTGTGTTTTGCATTGTTTATGAGTTGTGAAAACCCTTGTGCCAACTTGAGAAGAATATCATCTCTCCCATGGGCTTGGAGGGAGGCTAGTATGCTCATCACCTTGAGATTGGGTATATTATTATGCCTATAGATTGGGAGGAAACCAATCCTTTTCTGATTTGAAGGACTTGGAACTTGCAAGAGAAGAGTCTTTGGGTTGTTTGGTTTATGGATGATTGTTTAAAATTTTGGCATGTTGTTCCCTCTTTTGGGGATGCTTGTACACTTGTATTCTTATTTATAGGTTGTAGATGTTACTCTAAAGAAGGATTCATTATTTGGAAGAAAATAGAGATCTTAAGGTTCATTTGTAGTGTGAAATGAACGAAGTTAGTTGTTGTTTTGTTTCCTTTCATTAATCATTATAATGGAGGTGATATAATGGATTAAAAGAAAAGAGATAATGCTGAAATAGAGGTCGTTCAAGTTGTAATGTGTTAAATTTATAAGTTAAGTGAATAGTTGAATTTATCATCCCCTTGAATGGTTGAAACCAAAATTATATATGTGTTATTGCAAATGAAGTACATTTGCATTGGGAATCCTCTTTTGAAAAGAAATGGAGAAGTTTGTCAAAATTCATAGACTTATATATGGAACTTATCATTGAAATTCCTTCTTTTAAATTTAATTGTATGATTGATTTATTAAATTAAAGTGTTCTCTCTCTCTCTCTCTCTCTCTCTCTCTCTCTCTCACACACACACACACACACACACACACACACACACACACACACACACACACACACACACACACACACACACACACACACACTCACACACACACACACACACACACACACACACACACACACACACACTCGAATGTTTTGTGAACTAAGTCCATGTCTATTTTGACCTGTAGAAAAACCTACAAATTTATATAGGATACTCTCTTTCTCTCATAGTTCTATTTCAATATTAACACAATTTAATTCCCTTATACCATTGTTAAAATACCTTCTCTCAAGTTTATATGTATATTTAAATATAAATGAATATACACCTTTAAAATTGTGAATATGAAATGTATCTTGTGTTGTTTTTATATGATTACGTTTCCTACAAACTTAAATTTTCTCCTTAACAACGAATCTCTTGGTTATAGAAATGATGGATTTATATACTAATCCATTTATGAAGCTTAAATAAAATAGAAACTAACTATCTATCTATCTATCTATCTATCTATCTATCTATATATCTATCTATATATAATTATAATTATAATTTTGTTGTTATGTTAAGTTTTAAATAAATACAATGGAGAGTTTTATCTTGTTGTGAAATGTGTTAAAATTTTGATAGTTAAACAACCATGGAGGCCATATTAACTTAGTTGCCCCCTAAAACATAGCTGCATACTATTTTGTGTGTGTGTGTATTTCTAAAGCTTAAGATTTTAGCCACCCCTGGTTGCTTAGGTGCAGGTCATGACCTATATTTTCTCTTATACATTCTAAAATAATAATACAAAGATGAATTTATAACTAGTTACATGTGTGTGTGTAGACACAAAATCACGCACTTGGGTACATTTCTAGGTCCTAAAACCATACTTGCATCCTCTTTGCTTTGTTTCTTGTCTTCTTTCTGGTCTTTTACACCCTACAAATTAGTCAGTATTTCACTTGCTTATCTTTTATGACTCTGGAAACCAGCACCTAGATCAGATGTCAACATCTAGGCATCCTTTTCCTTCTGGGTTCCCCTGACCCTTTTCTATCTTACTCACTTATTTTGGGTCTCTTTTATCTTTTGGGCATCTTATTTTCTTATGGGTATGCCTTCTAGTTGTCAATTACAAAATTCAACCAAGGGACTCATATAAATACAAAGCTATGTGACCAAAATAAAGGACCAAGTTCTAAGCATATATTATCATCACCTAAGGTTACATCCAAAGGCATCTAAGAGAATCAAAGGAATCCATTTAGCTTTCATTTAAGGGATAAGGGACTATATTTTCTGCATACACTTCATAGGAAGGGGAATTTCATTTTTCCATCCACACATCTATTTACATTAGTACATCTAGCTATCTCCCGCTATCACGTGCACTTGTACAAGGGCTTCTAGGGCACGATTAGATCAACACACACAAGAACTACATGGATTCTAAGATGTAGTGCAACATTTGGTCTAAATTTCACTCAGTTAGGTGACTGCATCAAGGTCAGTTTGACTCCTCATATTGCATATTTATTTTTGGGATTTGATGTAGTTTGAGGGTTTTGCATGTCAAAATTCTTTGCAATTTATAGGAGAATTCAATGATCATATTATGACATGCAGGACCAACTAATAGGGACTACCAGTGACCATCTTGTGACACCAGAAAAAACAAGTTTCTGATATTTTGTGAATTCACAGGTGCCTAACAGAGGTCTCTAGTGCCTAGGTGGCCCTAACCAAGTCCAGTGCCTTGGTACTTGCCTTGTCCAATATCTCTAGAATTTATTGTGCACAGTTTACAAAAGTTTTCCCTTCTTGTTAATCAATTTTCCAGTCTATATCAATTCTAGGGATAACACAAAATTGGCTAAGTCATTCTTTCCCTCTCTTGCACTTATGGTTTCACATTTATCTAGCTTATTTCTTGTGTCAAATTTGTACTTTAGCATTTATTTATCATACATGACTCTGTAATATTAGGGTTTAATACATAAATTTATATTTTTGTTAAATCATTTGGTGAACCAGTCATTCAAACCCTACCTTCTGAACATGTATCAATATCTCCTTCCTTCTCAATTCATGGATCAATATTCTTATCCTTATTTCACCCTAACTAAGGTTTTTGGCATGGTTATTACCATGTTAATTTTATGCAAGTTTGTACTCAACATCCTCCTTGTTTCATTACTCATATGGTTGATTCAACTATCAATGTAGTCACCACTCATTGTACCTGCACTCTCCTACTATCTCAACCCATTTATATCCCACCACCTATCACTTCTACATATCCTACCACCACTTCTAAGGGTTATGACATCATAGAGCAACTTAAGAATACACCAGAAAAAATATCTCTTTATGATTTATTACAAAGTGCACCCGATTGTTCATCAAACATTAGAGGCTTCCCTTCAATCTATTCACATTGAAAGTAATAATTCATTGGTGTTCTTTACACATCTCATTCAATCTCACAAAAATCTTCCACATGATATATCATTTAGTGATGAGGATATACCACCATGTTGTTTGATAATCCATTTGCACCTCTACTTATCACCACTACCATTAGTACCATTTTTATCAAGTGTGTGTTCATTGACAATAGATTTTCTATAAATCTATTTGCTCAATCCCTTCTTGAGAAAATTGGTATTACTGATAATCTAATTACTAAAAATTCTACTCTCATTCGTGGTTATGATTCCACCACTCACATGTCTTGGTACTATTACTTTACCTATAAAAGTTGGGCCTAAGATCATTCCTATGGTGTTCTTCATTATGGATGCATCATTTCAATTTAATCTCTTGCTGGGTAGACCATGGATTCATGCCATGCACATTGTCCCTTCTACATTTCATCTGATGTGTTAAATTCTTACATGATGGCTATGAACATACCAATGCTTGTTGACCCAAATCCATTCAAGTTTTTTTGCATAGATATTGTTACTGTTATGCTCATTCCTCCATCATAGCCCCTTCCATATAGCAATATTAGTACTTATGATGTTGGTAAATATAGTTCTCTACAATATTCTTCCACCTCTATAAGTGTACCATCCATTCCCACTCATACTACTGATATCATTTCACCCACCTTGTCTACTCCCATTAGTTACCACTATTTCACTTATCGATAATCCTCTCACTCCTACATCTGGCTCCACCTTTCCAATATCCTTGATACTACTATTCAATATGAAAATGTCTAACATTGATGATTCTAATGATGAGGTTGATGTCATGGAACTTAATGCTGACACATTTCATAATCTTAACTTTACTCCTTTAAAGATATATGATTCTTATTTTAATGATACTTTTGTTGCTATTGGCCCTAGTGAATATCAATTCAAAAACCACCCTCCTTCAACTAATGATATGATACTTTTTCATGGGTCTTTCCATACATTAGACTTCATATCACCTTCCTCATCCCACTCTACCTTGACATTACCTCCTTTTACATGCACTATTTTTGTAAATAACTCTTACTGGTGTCACATTCCATTTGATCCTACCTATTCTGATATTGTTTACATGCATGATGGTTTAGCTCGGCTAGGGTTCACACTCAATGATCTCCTCCCTCCACCTCATTATCCTCACCTCTATCACAGATATGTTTTCATCACTACTACTTATGGCCTCTGTGTTTTCCATCTATCAGTATTTGTTGCACACACTTATCACACTTCTCCACTTACACTTGGGTAGTCTTGGCTTGACTATATTGGTGGCACTTTGGATCCTGATCATATTGATATCACATTTCCCATGCCCTTCAGTCATGTTTCTATTTTCAATGATTCATTTCTCAGCTATACAAAAAATATTACTCACTTGTATGCACATGGTTGTCCACTACCACCTTTCACCGATGAAGAATACGTAATGAACATGTGCAATTTACACCGCAATGACTCTTTACATGATCAACCCCATACTATTACTTACCATATATCTTACACTTCTATGTTTGGATTTGACCATGAAAATGATAATCTCTTAGATGATGTTACATGATTATTCTCTACATCATACACTTGGGGAGAATAACACTCATTCTCCCCCATTCCTAGAATTCTCATGTGTCTCTCATTTCTACTATTACACTTTGTTCTTCATACTTCCTATTTCTAAGCATTAATCTTACACAACATGATACACTTTGTATCGTCACTACCCTATGATTCACTCTTGTGCTAAGTTCATACTTTACTGTTGAGGGAATAATACATCTATGAACCTCACACATTATACATTTCACGATACATCTTTCTATCACTCCATTCTCACATGTCATATTATCCTATTCTTCAATCGATGCCCTATGCTTCATTGATCTATCTATCTAGTGCACATTATCAAACCATTTCCCGATAACACACTCTTGTTCTATGGTTCATTCTTGATTGTTGAGGGTTATTTTATAAATGAACCATCCATACACATCATACACATTTTATGGGGGCACATTGATCCTATCACATTCACATTGCATACCATTTCATCTCACTCATTATTGCATATTGCATATATTGGTTGCATTTATCTTTTACGTTTTCTTATAATACATGTTACACTTTTCTTACTATGTTAAATGGATATTCAGTATGTCATTATCTTTTCTATATACACATATGCACATTCACTTGGTTCTTCTATTGTGAATGCAAGACTTCCTATAGATATTTACATGCAACAATGATGTTTGGCATTGTACCTCTTACCAGTCCCACCGAGGCTCCTGGGGGCATCTAAATTTACTACTCTTCATACATCACATGTGTTATTATTTCATTATTTAGCTACTTATTATTCTTACTAGAATACTATTTTCCATTGATACATACATGCTTTGACATACTTTTATCTTTCTAACATGCTAATGGGTGCTTCATGTGCATAATTTTCTTTGTGGGAACTATTTTCCACTATGGTTTCTGTTAATCTTTGCTTGTTATTTTTCCATTGTATGCTATTGTTTGCTGGCTATGCCCTTTGTATTGTATGCACATTGTATGCTTTTGGCCACTTCACCCTTGATTGTCTTGTGACATTATGAGTGATGTCCCATGTATGAAACTCATTTTTGTAATCTCTCTTGTATGCACATTTGTCTTGTTTCACTTCTTTTCTATGACATGCTTTCTTCTTTTTATACTAACACATGTATCTAGCCATCTTGTTTTCATGTGCCTTAGTTTCCACCATGAACATTCCCTTCCCTATAGGGCATATAGTTTCATATCACCATCAAGTCCTATCCTTTGGACCGCATGCTCCTAGCAATGTCACATGCACCCCAAATGAGGGGGTATACATTGGGTGAATCAGTCACCCCATACAAGCATCATAGATATAGCACAATATAGTTTAGTATAAAACAAAATCGGCTACAATTTCAAAAATGACCCAGAATCTGACTTGGGTCCTCAGTTCATCATAGACTACCACTGCCCCAGCTACAGACACTAGCACTTAGGAACTCTTGACCTCTCCTAGGGGCACTATGTCCTAGGGGTAGATACAACTACTTCTCAAATCAACACAGCTGACATCATTTCATATATCAATTTTCACAGTATAGGCACAGTCCTCCAGTTATCAGAATGCATTCTTTCTCCATTTCTCATGGAACAAAATAAGAAACTAATACAATACAACTCAGAACTAACAAGGATCACACCATCTAAGTGGTGTATAGTTTGAGAAAAAAATTATGGAAGGAGAGTAACACTAGACCTCTCTCCCTAACACTCTTCTTTTGTTGTATGAGATCACCCAAAAAAAATTCACTTGGTGTGAGATCACCTAAAAAACTGCATTCTTGGCATGATATCACCCAAAAATTTCTTTCTTGGCATGAGATCACCCAAAAAATTGGCATGATATCGCCCAAAAACCTCACTTACATAGTATGTCAAGAACATTTTCTATCCTTTTCACTCTTCACAGATCATTAGTGCACACTTTCCTTTTTACTACATTTTTACACACTTTTAAATACTTATGTAAAAAAATTTCATAATACATGCATTTGACTACTTATTTTACTCTTCTTTTGTAGGTTTGTCCTTAATACGCAACAAGAAGACATCCCCACATCATTGAACACAATCACAACAACATGTACAACATAATACACTTCACCCCTAGGGTCACTTCCTCTTTCTTAGCTTCCACACTTCATTTTTTATCACTTCATGCTTTCACTTGTCTCCTTGGCATGTTATCGCCATCACATTATACATAGTTATCAGGTACGCATATCTTATCTAATTTATGTCATCAAGTATTCACTCAACAAAATAAAGTGGGGGAAAATCTAGATATAAAATCATGCACTTAGGTACATTTCTAGGTCCTAAAAGCATACTTGCATTCATATGATTCCTAAGCGAGAAAACTAGTAATTGATAACTATATTTGGCCTCTTTTCTTTGTTTCTTGTGGTCATAGAGAAAATATAGGGTTTCTCTTATGTTGTCCTATAAGATATTAAGGGAAGAAATAGATTTGATTTAAGGGTAGGAAATGGATGCTCTATTTTTCTACACTTCTTAATAAATATTTTTAAAACTATAGTCTACTTTGTTAATTTGTTTATAATGAATTTAATAAAACTTTGGGGCCACTAGTTAATGTTTTTTACAAGACTACGATTAATTTACAAAAGTTAAATGGTTTTAGTAAATTTAGTTGATATGGAGGAAAGGTTTTTTTGACCAATTTAAAATTATTTAAAATATATAAATTGAATTAACTCAAGGGAGAGAGAGTGAGTTCTCGAATATTAATGAAGTAAATTCATCATAATATATTTTGGAAAATTGAACAAAAAGGGAATATTTCTCTCTTCATTGTCAAAAAATTTTACAGGCACTTGAGTCTAAACCTTGGATTAAAATATAGTAATGTTAAATTTAATCCCAATTTCACAACACAAACTTCTTTTTAACCACTTAAAAAAAAATCCCAAACTTTTGTTCCCTTATGATTGTTTTCATTTTTGGCTTGTCAAAGTTTGGGCGCTACATATGCCAAACTAGCTACCCCCTAACGTCACAATCGCAGAAATCCGCTCTTTGCATTCTAACACAATTTTCCTCCTCGACGTCTTCCTTCTACTCCATCCTCTTCTCGGTTGGGCTAGAGTCTGCCACCACTTGAAGGAAGGTTGTGGCTAACTTCCTCAAACTAGACTTCACCTGCTTGGGGAGGGAATACTTTTTGTTGGCTCTCTTTCACCATGGTGGGGGATAATAGTGCCCCTCTGAATATACACATGCATGACCAGGACATATGGCCTATTGATCCTCCATCTAAAGAACCAAATAGCAGAGTGTTCATCCCTCTCAAGGATGATCCTCCCCCTCCACCTATTGTTGTTGTTGCATGTGCTTAGCTTTGCTTTCTTTTTCATGTTTTTTGGACTCTGCTCTTGGGGTCTCTTTTTTCTACCCTCATGGCATTTTTTTGTTGCTTATATGGCCAATGTATTAGGGCCCTCGTGGCTTCTTTTTGGACCGAGAGTTTTTTTTGGCAGCTTATTATTGTAACTTTACTTTTTTTTTTAATATAATATGATGTTCCAATAAATGAAATGATACATGTGGCCACCAATTAGAATCTTGGGGAATTTGAGAAGTAGTATATAAAGTGGTCAATGTATCTGTTTAGGCCTAGATTCATGAGATGGTGACACACGATGCCTATTAATGTCCTAAATGAGTAAATAATTTGTTTGTAAATTAGAATGGGCCTTGAGAGAAACATAACATAATATTGGGGGTTAAGAATCCTGGGAAAGACATAATGACATTGAGATAGATTCTCTAGGGCAATATATTATGATAAAGGAAAAATTCATAAGATAGTTAAATCACGATTAAAATAGAAAAAAACCAATAAATAAATTAAATTAAATAAATTTTAAGTTTTGTTTTTCAATAAAATGACACCAATCCTTATATTAAATTGAATTTGAAAGGGAAAATAGGGATTTTAAAGGGTAGAGACTTAATATTAAAATGAAACAATGTTATCATTTTACTTAGGAAAAGTTGTATTTGTGTAGTAATCATATTTCAAGTTCTCAAGATGACTTCTTTTTTTGAACTCAAAATTAGTGGCCCAAAGTTCAAAACATGGGTTCATTAGCGAAAAAAATGTCTGAGTCATTGTGGAATCAATCCTAAGTGTTTCCTGAATCTATAATATTTTGTTTTATAATTTATCGATGAATAGACCAAATGAAACAATAAAGAAAAGGAAATAAAATAAGTTTAAATCATTCCTTTGTTATGAACTCTGTGTATGTGTGTGTCAGTAACTCTAATGTGGCTTTTGGAGTTTTAGTTGATACTAGGAAATTACTTGGCTCAGATTATAAGTATACAATATTCGTTTAAAGTAAATTGTGTCTACCCTTTTTTAAATAAATATATTACTTGTTTACATGAGTGTTGCTCCACCACAAACCGAGGATTCAGAGCTCCAATATAGATACTTTTTATTCACTCGAAGATTTTTTTCTACCACTAGGAAACATTCATAGTTTACTTGAATCACCTCTTTATACGTCCATAATGAAAACATTAAGATAAACAAATATTCTAACAAGGTGTTTTGAACCACCTTGACAAACATTCGTTGAATTATCCTATATATATATATATATATTATTTTTTCTTTTCCAAAAAAAGTCCTTAAGTTGATTATTGTCTTAGCCCTTTCTTTTCTCCCTCTGATATTTCAAGAAATGAGGAGTTGAGATTTATTACTCCCATAAAATCTAGACCCCGTTGGATGAATGGTGTCCTTTTAATTATAATGTTTAATCACATTGTTGCATTCATTATTTTGAAATAACTTATGAATGGAAGAACTTGACAACTCTTGTAGCCCTTTTGGGTCAACTAGTAAGACTTGAAGAAATTATTCCAAATATAGGACTCCATTAAGAAGGAATGAAATATAACTAAGATGGAATGGATCTCCAATACATGACTATGATGTAGTTAGTGGATACATCCTTCTATTTATATGAAGGTATAAGATGGATCTATTCATATTCATTGAAATTAGGGATCGAATCTAGGCCTACATACAAGATGTAGCTACCAAAGGTGTTTAAGGAGTGCAAGGGTCACAAATCTAGAGGATAATAACCCTAACCCTAAGATAGTTATAGGTTTCCAAGGCCTATATCTAAAGTAAAGAGAGGTATCATGATAGGATTCAAAGATAGATAGGTGGATAAAGCTAAAGGAATAAACATAAATAAGACAAAGCAATAGAATAAAGAAAACACACATCTACTCTAATCTAAAGAAATGAATGATCAACCATCCATATGGTAAACATAAGTAAAGGGAAAAGAAATTTTATAAATACTTACCTATGGTGTGAGTATTGATGTATTGATCCTCCCTAAAGATAACAACGTCGAGAAAGAATCACTATATGTGGAGAAGGAGAACCACGAGAAGAAGACCTATAGTCATAGCTCACTGTACTGACCCAAATGCAAAATATAAAGCTCTAAAACATAAAAAATAATAAGTAAATGTGAATGTGTGTAGATTTCCAATGTGCCTATGTTATGTGATTATTTGATAATAAAGTGACAAGACAAGATGGGTATTTATATGAGGATATTTAAAATATGCCTAATGGGATTAACCATGGTTGATCTCATTAGTGGTAAAAATAAGATAGCTATACGTGATCGACCATGGTCAACCCCATCATATTTGTGGGGGAAACCTAAATTCAAGGGTGCAAAAAAAAGGGAATGAAGGCCAAATACATAATCACTACAAGAATTTTAGCTAATATAACACTAAGATTCAGGCATAAAACACCACTTTGTGATTTAACAACACTAGAGTTAGCTGTCTGTTAGTTGTTGTGTATCACTAAAATCTAACAACACTAAAATTAGAAATTGGTTATTGCATATAACACCAAAATTATAACACTATATATATATATATATATATATATATATATATATATATATATATATATATATATATATATTTTTGGTGTTATATGCCGTATTATATTTTAGTGTTACACATTAACTATCACATAGCTAACACTAATTGTGTTAAATCAGAAGTCGGTGTTTTATGCCTAAATTTTAGTGTGTGTTTTAGTGTTATAATTATTTGTTGTTATCTACTTATAAATAATTTATTTTTGTGTTTGATTATAGTTCCATAGACAATATAGCTTCATAGCCTCATTATTTTAATCTATTGTCAATGGAACTAAAGTGGGCTTGTGATTAGTATTATAAAATAATTTGGGCTTAATCTTGTTACCATAAGTGAGTCTGTAAGATTTTTATTAATATCAAAAAGAGAAAATAAATTAAAAGGGCGCCTAAATGTAATTGACAGCTAACATATTCTACTAAACTTAAACATCATGGCCAACGAATGTGAAGCCTTGTGTAGTTGCTTGTACATGTCATCTTCATGATATAAAAAAAGAGAACATTATTTTAACTTAATGATATATAAAAAATACTACCCACATGTAACATAACAGTTCTTGGGTGCATTTTAAAAAATACTACCCAAAACCATTTTAAAGATAAAAGGAATCTTTAACAATTTTAAACATCTAATAATTTGTTTAGTATAGCTACAATGTTTTTCTATTTATAATCTAGAAGTTCGAAAATCAGCTACAAGTGCTTGAACATGTGTACTAGGAAATGACCCTATTTAAGAAAACCTGAGGAGTTGGAGGTAGAAGGGCAACATCTATTAGAGATTGAGCAATGGTCCTATTTGCTAGAGAGTGTAATACCAAAACACCATCATGTTGTTGTTTTGCATTTGTAATAAGACAAAGAAGTCCAAGAACTAATTCTAAACATGCACATCATATTATCAAAGAGAAGTAACATTTATCCTTTTTTGAAAAATTATACCTCCTCTAATTTATCAAGCAAGAAACTCTTATACCATTAAAAATATCAAACACAATTCATAAAGAGACATGTCATGACAACAAACACCCAATTTTGAAGATTTTTGCAAAAGCACCCAAAACATATCACTTGTAAGTGGATTCATAATGAAAAAAAATTAGAGGAATAATTGTGACGTTTTAACACTTCAAACCCTTCTTGAAGTCTGATTATAGGAGCTAAGAATAATGAAAAAGGCACTAAAACCCTAACCCTTATTTACACAGTCTAGTGAACAGAGTTTTGGGATTTACAACGTAGTTTATTGTCACTTTAGGAGCATTGAAAGTTATAGATGTTATTAGGAGTTTGTTTCAAAGTTTTCCATCTCATTTAAGCCTTAAAATTTACATTGAAACCTTGTAAAGGAAGAGCAAGGTCTTAAACCCTTGAATATATCATTAAGGCAGAATCTAGCAAAAAAAGTATTTACTAGTTGAGTATTGTTTGGATACTCCTTGTCATTTGAAATATTATATTTTAAATCTTTATCTAACTCATCAAGTCCTAATATTTTCATATTGAATTTTGTGAAGCATTAAGAAGGGTTAAAACCCTTAGTACCTTGTTTTGGAGACAAAGTACAATCAACTTAAGGTTGATGTATTTCTAACCAAATTTTGTCCTTTGACAAAACACCTCTACACCTCTACATCACTAATGTTAGAGAAAGTTATAAAAATAGTAAAATGCACAATGTTAAGGCTTGAATATTGGGAAGAATGATCAAAATCGACTTATAGAAAGAGTGGAAAATCATACATCTTTGTTCCCATTATCACCTTCTAACCCAAATTGTCTTTTCAATAGCTTTTTCAAATCCTTTGCAAATGTACGTATATCTTCACCTCCCTCTCCACTACCTTCATGTTCATTCTGCAATATCCAAATATAAACATCACTACTAAATCATAATATCAATACACTAATCAATTTCATTTCACTCATAAATTTGTAAGTAACAAAAATGATCTGAAACAAAGGACAATAAAGATTTATATAGTATATAGGGTTTTTAGGACTAAATCTTAGTATTGTTGGGTTATGTCACGATAAATTTACCAAAATAAAACTAAACCTATAGAATGATAAAATGATTGTTGTCCATGTCTTCTCCTTTCACTCTCAATTCTTTGTAACTTATGTAAAATTACTACCTTGGTTATTGATATATTATTTAGATGAATTGTCTCGAAATGTAACTTAGGTGACTACAATATCAATTCCTTTAATAGGATCATAATTTTCACCATCCTCCAAAAAAGTTAAAACATAGAGGTACAATAATTGAAGAAATCAATACAATCAAATCCACATATACAAAGAGAATGTATAACATTGACAATAGAAAGCATGACATAGATTCTTTGCAGAATATCAAAAAGAAATTAATAAATGTCCAAAATTGCTTCATTTTAGAGTATGAGGAAGATTCTAAAATCATCAAAAATTATATCCAACACGTCTCAAACCCAAGGTAATATTAAAAAGAGGTATTTTTACTTTTTTCAGTTGATAATGTGAAGGGAAAGGATCTATAAACCAATTTTCTAACTTTTATTAATATATATGGTCTTTGCAAAGTTGATTTCATGGCCTAGATTCATCAAGAAGAGAAGTTACTTTTCCCAACCAATATATAATTTTTCTTATCTTTATTTGAGCTTGGTTAGTCTAGGAGTAGTGTAGATCTGATTTTGGCATAGTAAGTGCTTTGCACACTTTGCATATTTCACTTGAAACATGTATGATTTCTTATTATTACATAGTTTTTGTGAGCTTAGTTTTTAGCTTATGCATAGTCATATTAGTTCGATATCCAAGAAAATGTGAACCAATTAGTCTGATTGATATTAGAAATCTAATGTCAAAGGCCTCCCATTTAGATATAGATTTTAAAGATCATATTCAAAGCATGATACATCATTTCAGTTAAGAGCCAAAATGCACTTTAGTGCTCCTCTAATGCATTTTAACACTCTTCAAATGGACTCTGACACTCCTCAAATGCACTTTGGTGCTCTGTAGGCAAATTTCGATGCTCTTTTTCCAAACTTCAACGCTCTTTATCAAAACTCTAGTGCTTTGCAACTAGACTCCATCAATTGACTAATGGACTCTGGTGCTCTATAAGAAGTCTCTAGAGATGACTAACTCAATTCTAAAGCTACTGGAACTTATCTAAAGAAACATTAAATTGCCAAAATGTTGTTTGAGGTGGTTTAGTCATGTTTTATGGAGGTTAAAAGTGTTGATTGTATTTCGAGTCAAGTGTAAATGCTAAGTATGTATTATGGGAGGATTGTCAAGATAATTTTTTTTTACAAGATCTTTTCTTGATTGTCAAATTTGCTTGGATCATCTGAATGGATTAGTGATATGTTTGCAAAACTCTATGCCCAATGAAATTGATGAAGGCTACTGGTTTTATCACACCTAGCACGAAGGTGTTCCTAGCGGTTGTCATAAATGTTTTCATTTTGAGCCCTTCTCCTTCCTCACAACTCAAATAACCTAGTGGAATTAAATCAAGTGGATCATTCCCTTTTGCCTCCATGACAAGGTATGGGTCTTGTTTCTCAAGCATTATAACCAGCCCTTTATGTAGTGATAGATATCTAGTGCTTCTATGATAAATTCTAGAACTTAATTCAATAGGTGGTCATGTTGGTCATGTATTAAGTTATATTTAATGTTTGAAAGGTTTGACTATCAAAGAAGGGTACCTCCAAAAGTCATGAGGACTCTCTTTTGTCAAGGTTGATATTTATAAGTTGGAAGGATTCAAAAGTTCACCTAAAATGATAAAAACTACTCCCAAAATGTAAAACATCATGAATGTGTCTTAAATGTAAAATATATCCTTTTTTAGTGGATCCACATGATTCTAGGTTGTTCATGTCATTAGTAAGACCACATGGGACTAATGAGTGTTTAGATGAAGAAAATAGGAAGAAATGAGAAAATTTCAGGACTTTCATAAATATATTTCTCTTCCCAAAATTTCCAAGGATACCCCAAGTTTATGTAGACTCTTAGGACCCCCATGATTCTATATAAAAAATCTATGCATTTTCAAGCAAGGAAAATCAAAAAATTGTCATCTCCAGCTATAGGTGAAAACAAGGCAGTGAGGAGGTTTGTCATGAAAAATCATGACCTTCAAATCACTTCCGTGGGTCCTCCTTTATTCCACATGTGATTTTGACAATGAGGAATACTTATACCAATTTTTTATCCATATGAGGTCATCTTGACAATCAAAATCATGACAAAATTTAGGATTGGTTGACATCTCGGTTTTTGGGAAATTTTAGGGCTGTCACGAATATCTTGAACTTCCAAACCTTTCTAGGGATCCTCAAAATTTCTATAGGATATTAATGATCCAATAATGATATATTTCCAAGTTTCAGATCCACACTCATTGATCTTTAACCTCAAATGATTTCTGAAATTCAAAACTACCATGAAGAGGCTGGTGGAAGTTTTGACTTCTACCAAATATTTAAGGTTGAAGATGAATGAGTAAAAATATTAAACTTGGAATATATCATAATGTGGGATTAATATCCTTTGGAAATTGGGAGAATCCCTAAAAAGGATAGAAATTTTGAGATATCCAAAATAGTTTGAAAATAGCCCACAAACCGAGATGTAAACCAGTTTTAAATTTTGTCACGATTTTAATGCTCAAGATGACCTTAGTTGGCTCCCAAAATTGGTAAAATATTTCCTTGGTATCTAAAGATAATTTTTAAGAAAGGAGGACCCATGTAAGTGATTATAGGGACAATATTTCTTTAACAATACTCCTCCCTGCCCTGTTTTTACCTGTAGCTGGAGATGACGATTTTTTTTCATTTCCCTTGCTTGTAATTGTTGAAGATGACTAATTTAGGACCTGAAACTTTTTTGACGTCATATTTGAGGTCTTAATATCCTATATAAACTTGGTGAAGCTTGGGAATGACCAGGAAGCATGATATTTTTATAACAATCCTAAAATTGTCCATAAACCTAGATACAAACAATCCTTCATTTTTTCATGATTTTGATGCTCAAGGTGAGCTTGGATGGCTCAATTTTTTTTATAATACTTCCTTCGTGTCTTAATATCATATATAAGAGTAGAGGATATATAGAAGTTATTGTAAGGTTGATATTTTCATGACAATCTTCCTTGCTTCCTTATTTGTGCCTGCAGATGGAGATGCCAATTTTTTTACTTTTCTTGCTTACAAATACCCGAGATGACTGAGTTAAGATCTAAAACTTTGTAGATAGCATCTTGGTGGTGTCAATAACCTTTAAAAAACTTTGGGGAGCTTAAAATTTTCTGGGAATTGTGATATTTTTATGACAGTCCTAAAACTGCCTTGTTTTCACTTCCAAACTCTCATTGGTCCCTAACCAACCTTACTAATGCCATGAATGGCCTATGGATGCTTGAAATACATGGAATCAAATTGATCCAATATAAAATGAGATATTCCAAACTCCCTATTGAGATATATATGTTAATATTAAAGTGTCAGAGTCTCCCAATAAATGACGAACTCCATTAGAGAAGTGTCAGAGTCTCTTAGAAAAGCATCAGAGTCCAGTAAAGAAGCGTCAAAGTCTCTCAAAAAATTGTTGGATTCCACTAGAGAAGCATCAAAGTCTCTATCATTGAATTGAGGACAAAGGGAATGCTCCACTTCATTTGATATTTCTTAGGTTGTTTGAGCCATGTCAAAGGAGAAGAGCTCAAAATAGCAATATGGAGCAAAAGTCTAAAATTGTAGACTTTCCTAAGGACCCTTAAGGAGACTAAAACCTAATCCCATTCATGTAGATAATGAATTTCAATTTTAGGTTTTATTTTACCAGAGGAGTTAAATTAAGCCTCATATGGCTTGGATAGTAGAATGGGGTGTGAATGAATCTTGAATAAACTCCCAATCATCATAAATGTGGAAACCTCTTTGTGTTGAAAGAGTTATTGACATGAACGGTATGTAGAGTCTTAAACCCTAAACCTTACACACACATTCTAGTGAGATAAAATTTATCCATGAATCGTTATCTACAATTGTTTGGTGAATGTGAAGGTGGTTTGTAGGTAGAGATATATTGTTTTTTAAAGGTTATCTATTCAGTCAAAACTCTAAAATTGGGTATTAATTCCGTGATAAACTTGAAGAAGGTCTTAAGACCTTATAACCCTTGTCACATACTAGTAATCACGTGCTTGATATTTTAAACCCCAGGAGGATAATGCCATAAGTTGTTTAGACATTATAAAGAGTGAATCAAGAAGATAGAGAGAGGTTTGTGCATGTGGATTCTTACTAAGGAGAAAGATCTTACTTGTGTCTCATGACAGTGCTCACACAAGGAATTCTAAACAATATTGAAAGAAAGAAGTTACAAGATCTTAAGAACCAACTCAAGGTAAATACTTGGACTACTACCTAAACACCCCTACATCACCTCATATATCAACTTTGACAAGTCAGTGAAAAGAACTGACATGTTACCCTCTTACAAAAATCCTCTTTCCATCACATTAGATCAAGTTTTCCTATGTTATAACTATAAAAGGAAAGTGAAATCATTTAAATTAGTTTAATTATATTCACAAAACTATAAAGTGTTACTTGAAATTAACTAAATGGTACTTTGGGACAGAAAAAGTGGTTATTTACAAATAATTACGAACCTTAAATTTTAAGGCAATAAAAATGGACTTTAAACCCATCCTTTACTACACAAAACTATGAAGAGTTACTTGAAATTAACTAAATGGTACATCGGAACAGAAAAAGTGGTTATTTACAAATAATTAGGAACCTTAAATTTTAAGGCAATGAAATGGACTTTAAACCCATCCTTTACTACTGTGAATTTTAGACAGTGAGGTGAAGTCTACACAAATTCTTTACTGTTGTACTTTTAGGATATAAGTCAAGACACTTGTATCCTATAACTGCCCTCAACTCAATTAAGACTTAAGAGATATGATATATTTCTATTCAATAGAATTCTTAAATTTTTATGCATATATCAATCTAGTCTACTGTCGAGGTATATGCCTGTGACAGAATAGAATGTGCATGCTCACTAACTTAAGGGCTTGATTTGATCATATGACCTTATGTTAATACAATTTTTTTTGTATATATAAAATGAATCTCATAAAAACTTTATGTAATCACCTTAAAACATAATACATATTTACGGAAACCATGTTTCTACACAACATTGGTTGATCCCACCATTTAAAAACAACAATTATTTATTACCTCAAATGAGATTTATGATATGAATGAACACGGTTGTTTTTCTAATGTTCATGAAACCATTTTTTCTTAATGAACACTTGGCTTTGTTTAGATGCCATAGAAAAGTTGATAGCATACTGCATAATGCCCCACTTTATTTAAAGTGTATAATTCATATTTCTTGTTTATATATTAATCATGCATCTACGTATTCAATGGTACAAATGCACATAAGGTGATACAGAATGCAACCAAAAACTTTATCTCCATTTAAATAAGGCCATAAGGTAAAACGCTTATTCCACCAATACAAATTTTCATTTCCCCTAAAGAGGAAGCTGGTTAAATAGGGTAATTTATTTCATTCATTATACAATGTTCATCCTTCAAACATAATTGTTTAATTGTTATTTTCTTTTAAAAATTCATAATAACAAGCCAAGAAGAGGAAGAAGGTTTACTGTATTAAAATAACATTCATTTCTACCTCGTTAATTTAAAATAGTTCTTCATAAACATAATTTTCTTTTCTTCCATTCTTTTCTTGTAATTACCTACAAAACTTGTTAGATCATGGGTCAGTTCATGTAGAACTAGTATGATTATCCTTTTCGCTATCTAAGCAAAAATTTCAACAATAATTTCATTAATCTATTTTATAAATTAATTGCTAAACAATCAATCCGTTTGTTTTCATACTAGCAACACCCAAAAACAAAGTTTAAATAAAACATTTTCATACTTTTCATTTCATATCCACAATACCCAAAAATAAGGTTTTAAATAAAACATTTTCATAATTTCCTTTCATGTCAGCAACACCCAAAGACTGTTTGAATAAAAACATTTTCAAAATTCCTTTACACATTCATAGGCCTTCATGGTTGCACCCAATGAAGTAAAAATTAAGAGAAAGATAACAACAAAAAAATCCATTTGAGCACTCTCAACAACACCCAAAAAGAAGAGAATTAAACATAACATTTCCATATTTTCCTTTGCCATATTCATAGGCCTTCATGGTTGTACCCAACCACTAAGATTTATTCATTAGGTATTCATAAACACTCAAAAGGATAGGATTTGAATAAAACATGTTCATAAGTTCCTTTTCAAATCAGCAGCATCCATAAAATAGGGCAGAAAAGTAATGTCGCCAAAATTTCTTTTCAAATCAGCAATAATCAAAACAGAGTTAAAAGTGTGATAATTTCATAGATGTTTTAAATCAAAAACACCCAAAAAGTCTAGGTAGAACCACAACATTTTCCAATTTTTTTTATAAATCAGAAACTCCCAAAAAATTAGGTTAAAACATAATATTTTCAAAGTTTTTTAATGAGGATTAATGCATGAGTTTCATTAAAAAAAATTATACCATGATAGGGAAAAGAAATCCACACTTGCTCTTTCTCCTACCTCTCACATAGAACAACTACCAATTACACATCCATGTGCCTAGTAGTGCAACCAGACCACCAATAAAACATCAACATATCAGACATTCTTTGTCTAGACTTAATCTTCCTACAAATAGCTAGGAGGAGAGGATTTGGGTTAGTTGTGTTTTCTCTCTATAGTAGGAGAAGTTTTTTTAAAACAAAACTTATGGTGTGAAAGACTATAATCAAGGCATCCAAATCTCTTATATGCCTCTAAACAATGCCCAATAGTGATATTTTCTGTTACGGAGGCCTATTACCATGTCTTGGGGCCCAAAATGCCCAGCCACATGTGTCCACACACTTCATATACATTTACCACAAATACAAACTCAAAAAAAAAAGATATTTGATCTCTAGGTGAATGGAAATTTCCATATCCCCATATTTGAGCTCAAATATTTGGGCAAGCTAGGAGAATGTTACTACGGGTGATCTATTTGATTTTTGATCCAGTTTTGTTTCCATTGTCTATGGTTGCAGCCAAGCCTAGCGAGTCAACCATGCTTCCTTTCCATCCATGGCAGTTGTTAACTCTTTAACTCCCCCAAAAGATTAAAAAAAAAACAAAAGGAATCCCTAAACAAATGTATCACCCTAATCCCTCCTTTTGTCTTTATTTTGTTTTTGTCTACATTCATGTTATTTTCATGTGGCACTTTTTTTTCCTCTCTTTTTTTTAAATTCTTTTATTTTGTTTATTTGATTTTTAAAGTTTCTTCATTTATGTTATTTCATTGTTTTAGGAAAACCCAATTGTTAGCAGTTTATTATTCTGCCGAAGGCAAGGATATTGTTTTCACCACATCTATTAATTTTTTTTCTTGTTTTCAATCAGTTTTTGCCATGTAGAATATTTAATTCATACACTATAATTTTTGTAAAAAAAATAATATTTTAAAATTTATAAAATGTTATTTATCTTTCATTTTATTGGATGGTCAACATTTCCCTTTATTTAGCACGAAAATCAAAGCAAAAAAATAACATCCAAATTTGGAGATCATTTAATATTTTTATGTAGTGAAAATCTATGCATTAATGGCTGTCAGATATGGGTAGCAATTTGTCTGGCAACGTGGGAGACTAGTAGCAGGTTTGTGACGATAAGAGGCACTACACAAGAATGCGCTATTATTGAGCCTCGCCCTTTCCAAGTAGCTGAAATCACCTCCAAAACAACCATTGATGCTTCTGTGATCACCACATTTCTCTTTGTGCTTGCTTCGATCAAAACAACAATTACCATGCTAACTGCATTGGCTATCTTTGCCCCGCGATTCGTAACCACACAGCAAAGAGGAAGCACATATTTGACACAAACCCTAATGGCGGTGGCATAAGTGGCCTTCTCTTGAATCAGCTTCAACAGTTTGTCCGTGATTTCGTTAATAAGACTGATGTCCATCGCAACGGTGTTTTTCTATGTTGTTGTTATTGTTGGCCACCTTCTCCACAAGGCCTACGACGTTCAATCTCGACGAGAGCTTTCTATTTGCCAGCACCCACACTAGGGTTTGAATCGCTGGAGTGCTACTTAGAAGATCGATTTTAGCAATCACATCCTTTACAGGAAATGACATGTTTGCCCCAGTGGCCTTTTGCACAGCCTCGCGACCATTATCCTCTCCCGCAGGTTGGAACTTTTCCAACACACGCACCAGAACAAGGAACACGCCTTGTGATCGGAAGCATGCTTTGTTTCTTTTACTCTTGGCTAAATTCCTCAACCTTTTGACCATTATAACGTCGTTTAATACTTCCTTTCAAATTCATGCTCCGAATGAACCTTCTCAAGGGCCACATCCTTTTGTTTAATTACATAGTCCTTCAAACTCTGAGCATCCATTAATTGTTTGGCACTATTTTACTTTTCTCACAAGGCTTCGTTCTTTTGATGGAGGTCATCATCTCTTTTCCTTTTATACTGATCTTTTTCTTTGATTACTTTATCAGCTAATGTCTTCAGCTGGCTGAGTGAAGCCTCTTGAAAAAAAAATGACGTGTAAAAAAATGGAAAAAGGAGGCTCACAACCTATGTTTATCAAAAACAAAATGAATTGACATAACCCTATGCGCTAAGAATTTCATCGAGTAGTCTGGAGAGATTACAACAGGTCCTGCTAATTTGCAGTTTGCTTTCACATTAAAAAAAGGTGAAACGATGGCGAGAACTATCTTTCTATCTTCATTATTGCTTTTTTGTTATGTGCAATGAAATGAATTAAAGTGCAAAAATAAATCTCATACTTTCCCCTCACTGTAAGGGCAACAACAATTTCACTATTGAACAACATTCACTGATTAGAATCAATGAATGTTTGGAAAGGCTTTAGTCTCACTCTACAAATAAACATAGTCATCCAAGTCAACATATCCCTTACATTTTTTTGTATCAGCATAAAACAAACATCCACAATACCAGTCTGCTACTATATGAACCTTCTCACAATACAAAATTTCACAATGTTCATCTAAACAATTCAAATGTCATCGACATCATGAAGAGCACTGGTTTTCTTTAAATACTTCATTTAGTGTCAAAATGGATCCGAAGTTGCGTCCTTTATTTCCCCTGCATTCTCCAACACAACCCACACATACATGTATGTTGTCTACACTATTGTTCCCTTGTTTTTGTTCTTCTTGCATGGCTGGTAGAGGGGCCAGTATAAATAAGGAAAGCTCTTTCTATTTTCTACCACAAGATAACAAAAGCCACTCAAAGATTACTATATTTTCTCATATTATAAGATTCAACAAATTCAATAATACACAACAAACACAAATCATGATCACTACAAATGTCATTCCACGACCTGCAGGGAAAATTGGAAAAAAAAGAAACCATATTTCTTTCACGCAATTTTCCCAGCAGCTCATGTTCTTCATTCGACACTCAAATGGACATTGACCCAAAATCTGCTCATACACATTCACGAAGCATCCACTCGGAATAACCAAAGACAACAATAAAAGCCACATAGATGATTTCCGAATACATGCCAGATCTTGACATGTGTATTCTTACACAAGTGACACACTCCACTATAAACTTGTTAGGCACTAAAAAATAATTGGTTTTTTGTTCCTCTTTGAAAAAAAATGTATAATTTTGCCTTTTTTTAAATAAAATATAATTTGCTCTACACAAAATACATGCTGTTAAATAATCCTCCCATCATATCTACGCTTGGAAAAACATAATAATCTACAAAAATACAATAACGCTTTGTTTAAAATATTGTCATACACAACTCAAGAATTACATAAACAACAACTATTTGTTAGTCGTATTTGTCTTTCAGATAAATAAATTTTCAAACTCAGACTCCCACAAAAGAAGAATTCAGTTAAAAAAAAAAATTAAAAATGTTTCTTTCTATTTTTGCATCTTCTCTCAAATATCTAATGTACTTCTACACCTCTGCTTTAATCAAGTATTCCTAAAAAATGCAAACACTATTTTTTACTATTCGCGTGTCTTCTCAAATAACAAATGGATTTGTACGTCTCTGTTTCAACCATTTACAAGAGGGTTTCCTACATGCCCTTTACTTATACAAATTCAAACTTCAGTTTTAAAACATGTTTGAATATTTGCTACGCTCCTCCACATCATAAAACTTTATCTTCGGCACGATTTGCCATATCATGGCCTTGTTTTTCTAGGCCCATGAACTTTATTATTTAAAATTGTTGTACATTCTTTATTATTTGACACTTTATTTAATAAAATGACTTTGTACACACAATTATCATCATAGGTCAATTACTTGTTAGACATGGCACACTTTGAAATATCAAATCGATGCTTAGTGACGCATACACAAAATGAGTAAAAAGACACCAAAAAAATTCATTCATAAATAAAATAACTTTGTACAAAAAAATAAGCTCTCAAATAAAAATACACCTAAATATATTATTCAAATAATAACCATATTAACACGAGGTTGGGATAACAAAACTCTAAGAACCATTTTACTATGTTCCTCGTTACTCCAACACCAAAGATTGGTAAGTCAATGTTAATCGAAGCGATCCATAATAACTTTGTAGACGCAGATTGATGTTTGATGCCAACCTAAGTTCTTGACGAGGTAGGTATCAATTAATTATTATTTTTAATAATAATATAATAATTTTATTTATATATTAAACGCAATCACAACATAGAACCGCAATATTCAATCAGATCTTAGAGAGGTATTACAATTTGATTGTTATTCTTAAAATATAACATCGTCCACAATTTAAGTATTTGATATACATATAAAATATGTATTCGAACGCCTGGGTAACTTTCCGGATGGACTTGGAACATAATGCGTGAGACAAACTATCACCTTGAAACACCAAGTTCAACTTCGAGTTGGATGAAGGTAAAAATTGAATATATTTATTAATTGTCACAATCGTTATTTTACTAGCAATCGCATATGTACAATGCAATGTGAACGCCGAACGGTATATGTTATTTGATTTAGAGGGATAGTTATTTCTTTTATCGTTGATATTGATAATGGGGGTGATTGATTTTGTAAGTGTAGGAATATAAATGAAGCATTACATTTAAAGGTTCTATTTCTACATTTCAATTTTGTTACAAATTCGTACATATATATTTGCATATCTTATATCACAAGTGGTTGCATTTTTCGGAGTAGATTGTTTGAACTTAACATGAATACATGAAGACTTCCATACATGTGCAATTTTTTTTATCATGAGTGGTAGTGTTTTTTGGGCAATTTTTTTTGCAAATCTTATATCGTGAGTGGTAGTGGTATGCGGAGTAGTTTATTTGAGCTAAACATGAATACATGAATACTTCCATACATATGTAGATGCAACCTACAATTTGTTTGTACAAATGGAGGAATTTGGTCCTTTTCTGAATGAAGTGACATTTAATGCAATTATTGATGGACTGTGCAAAGATGACAGGATGGACACAACTCAGGATTGTTTTCATATCATGTCCGGAAAGGGAGAAGAAGAAATCTTTAACAGTCATGTTGTAGGTGCAAACAGAGACCTAATGAGGCCTAATTTCTTACGAGATTTAGATTTTCATGGGTTTTCAAGAAGGGTGAAGGCCAGGGATGTCAATGTCTTGCTTTAAGGTTGGGGTATGAATATCCTCTTAATACAACCACAATAGACGTGTTGTTAGAAAAGAGATCACAGAAGCCAGTAGAAAGTGAGATGTTTCACTAAATCTAATAACATAACTTATATTGAAAAATCCCTTTGATTGCTTGCCACTATTGGAAGCTTGTTCCATTTGAAATAACTCAAATTTCCACACAAGATATTAGTACCCCTTTGGTGATATTTGCAAGTCCTCAACATCCACTAAAGTGTAGACTTCTACATGGTTTTGTTACTGCAATATTATACATAGTTTACAGGTCATATTAAGCATCATATCCAACTCCCAGTGGCATGCTTAATTATGGGTAGTATTAAGCATTATCCCCGAGTTCCGGTGACATGCTTAATTATGAGTAGTATTAAGCATTATACCTGAGTTCCAGTGGTATGCTCCATGAGAGCTCTAACAACAAGGGTGTTGTATTGTCTATATCTGCCCACTAGGTATGTATCACCAATGGTGATATTGGGTACAAAATATGCAAGGTCATCAACTTATAATACAAGGAATGGTTCACTATGACTGTCATGAGTATATTAAAATGAAAGCATCTACTTATAGAAGTGTAGAAAGCACCCAACACCAATTATATACTCATTATATATTACTTATAGTTACCATGGAGGATGAGTTCATTAATGAGATTATTGTGTCTCTTGAGGATTTCAATTCTTCAATAGTTTATGAGATAATTTTTTTGGATTTCATTTTTTTATTAGAATGTGGAATGTTAAACGTAAATGCCATTGTTGGGTTTCCTAAGATAATGTGATTTTTTAATTCTTTTGGTGTTTTTCAAACAAACAATTCGGAGGCCAATTTTCATAGGGTTGTGAGATGTTCAATGCAAATGATTTTATGTGGGATTTTATTCTTATTCATTTCGGGCTTTCATGAGTGGTCATTAACTTAAAACTTAATTGACAATTTTCCTTTTATGTATTTTTGGTATTGATTGAAGGCAAAGACGCCCACTTAGCACACAAACAACTTCGAGTGTTTGTCATTAGGGGAGAAATGGTGATACTAATCCAGAGTGTTGGTTTATTTAACCTCTATCCTCCTTCCCTTCTAACACATGTTGGTTGTCCTGAGAAGTTGCTGTGAGTTTTACTATTTTTTTTCTCAAGCCGAGCTCATCAGCACTGGACAGTAATTCTGCAAATGATTTTGTTCTTTTTTGGCAACATCCTTTTGTTTTACTTGTCTTTTTGGGTAAGGCAGCTTCCTGCCGGAATGGAATCTTGGAGGATAGGATGACACTCAGTCGAACTCATTAGTGAATGGCCTTGTTGACCTATGTTAACTTTATCTTGAAATAATTTTTGGTTCTCAATTTCATTCTATTATTTGTTCAGTCATTGTTGATTTTATGGGAACCATTGGGTACCTTTTTTCCATTCCATGTGTCTTTACTCCATCTCTCGCATATCTAAATTGATGCATTTTAAAGGTGGGTCCACCTTTACTTCAGCAGTAATGGAAGTTCAAAATGTGATATCTTAAGGAATTGTTCTTTTGGAAACTGAGTTGTTCTGAATCAACATAGGTATAATGCAGTTTGCGCTTGGTTATGTAGTACTATGCAAGCATGGGTTTGAGAACATGCCTTGTAATACAGTCACAGGATCCCACTGCATAATTCTTGATTGGTCGGAAGATAGGGAACACTCCTCCTGTAGGGAAAGATACCTTGCACGTTGTTCGGTTGGAATCCACCAAGTAGTCATTGAGTCTTTTTGTTATTTATTGATTTATGTAAGAGTCCATTTACAGTTTAATTAAGAGAAAAATCTTATTTCTCAGAGGTGATTCTAACTCTGCCATATTTATATGCAAACAGTTGTAGATGCTTCTTGAACCTCATTCTCAATTAAAGAAGGCAGATAGCAGGATTAATCTAACCCAAGGAGTTCTTTGTCATTTTCCCTGCAAGAAAACATAAGACATCATTCTCTATTGCTTTCTATAAACAAGTGTAAGGATCAGAGAGGGAAAGGTATAGCATCGGTCAAATTGCACTCTATGAAGATGCTTGTTTTTTTTTCTTTATAGTTATTAGCTTATGACATCATGGTTAATCAATTGTTATTAGTTTGAACTTTAACGTAAGAGCATCTCTTCTTGGACCATCTTCATTGTAAATTAGATTATGGGTGAGGAACTCGGCGTGCTTCCAGGGATGGATTCAGTTTTAGCAATAGGAGCATTGGCAAAATTGATACGATTTATAGGAGGAATTGGAAGCACCAAGGAACCATAAAGGAAATTTGATGTGATTGTATATGATGGAATAAGTAGTGAATGAACCTTGCGGATGGTTGGTGCCTCAGAGATATCAAGGTGCTGCAACTTCTACTTGCCCCTTTTCCCTTAAGAATGATTTAAGGGATTAGATGATTCTATAATAGATGTGTTTTCTAGTAAGCTAATTGTTAAGTTGTGTCAGATGGTACATAAGGTATCTACCTAACCTTGCTGAGAAGACTGATATAGGGAGATTGACAGCACCTTCATTTCTGAAATTGACAGTAGCTTCCCTAAATCAAGACAACAAAGCTGATTCTGGTGGACAAACAAGTGCCAAAATTTGGGATGTTGCAGACAACATTTTGGAGGTAAACATATAATTGTAACGTATTGGATGATAGGCATTTTTTATTAGGGTTGAGTTTTGATAACTGCAATCAGCATTAGATGTTGCAGAAAGGTTCAAGTGCATTTGCAAACCCACTGAAGTTTTCCTGTTACAACATCAAATAAAGGACCAATTGAAGAGAATTTTTTCCCATTAGCCATTGCCGGTGTTCCCTTTCTGTCTATGGATTCTGTCATCAACTGGGACATTGCCATCAACAATCTGAACGAGGATGCAAGTAAATTACTTACTTTAAAAAGTGGAAATAGTAGAAGCATATCTCCAGTCACATTTGATCAAACCAAGAAGACACTGACCCTTTTCCTGCCAAGATTTGACAAATTAGATATCAGACTATCTCGAGTAGGTTTTCTATCTTTAAAACTTCAAATAAATTGTTATATTTATTAGCTTCTGTGGCACTTTGGTATATTGAAAAAATGATGCATTAGATTCATGGGTGCTAAGACAAATTCTAGATATAGAATTGATTATGATAATTACTTATGCATCATATATAGTAAATGAAAACATAAAGATCATGCATAAGCGTTCTAATATTCAGTAAGTTCCATTCTTGCAGTATGGTACAGGTGGCTGACCAGAATGATCATTTTGCTCCTTATGCAGGTCCTGCTCGTGGATGGAATGGTAATGTCACTGCTCCATTCATATTTTTTGCTAATTTGTACAATCATCTCTGCGAATTCTCGGTCCTCTGCGTGCTGGAGTTTTTTGTCATAGTTTGGGCCGCTTTGCCTACAAATTCAAAGCAATTTGTGGTTCCCGTCGCTGAAAATTTTATTCATCGGCTGTAAAATCTCTGCCGCCGCATTTTATTTGCTGTAAAATTTCTGCCGCCACAATTTATTTGTCAGAGAAGTTACAATTATTTCACATAATGTTGTAGAAGCGGTGTGCTAAGTATGTCGGATGTTTACAGATTTTATTGTAATTTTATTGGGTTCAAAGAAAGACCGGACAATAATACAAGAGAGACAACTGCCATGGACATGCCGAGAAGGTATTGTTAAAGGATTATGAAAAAAACAACAATCGTTCAGCAATAACCTCTTTTCCCACGCTTGCTCTTGCTCCTGCTGGCCAACGTGTCTTTCTGCCTTCTCCAAAGATCTTCCAAGTGTTTTCAAACGGTATGCCGGTGCTTAGCGATTTTGATGTTTCCAAAAAACAAAAACGTCCTAAAAAATTGTTAAAAAGCAAAAACGTTTAGATGGGTGTCAAACTGTCAAATTTAAGATAGTCATAGAAACGTCCGCAAGGGCCTTTCCAAAAACCACCTACACAATTTTTATCAGAACATTCAATCTAATTTATGAATTGTCAAAATACTCTCTTATATTAAATATTTAGGAATCCACTGCCTGTGATCTCCAAGGTAAAACTATTTTATCTTACAGAGTGCAGATACTTCATTTGAAATGTGGTCTTACTTGCTCAAGAGGGCATCCTCTTTTTATCAAGGGTCCTCATTAATATTCCTGCTTTCATTCTTTAATTTTTTTTTAATCCAGGGTCCTCATAAATCTTATGTTTTAGTTATTTTAAATTCTTTTTAATATACAAATGTTTTTTTCTTCACCTGCACTTACAGTGCTTTATTAATCTTTTCTAATTTCTGGAAATCCTATTTAATGTTTGCAGATCTGACTGGGTCTGAGATACATGATGACCAACATATCAAGGGAGACACAAAGGAGCCATCTGCAACACACAACAAAAAGAAGAATTTCATTTTCAGACTGTCCACTGTTTTTCAAAGACTTGTTACCTGTGGCTCCAGCTTACAAGATTGATAAGATTTCATGATATTGAAAAGGGTATATTGCAAAATAGTTTCAAATATTTGTAATTTTATACAAAACATTTTTTGCAGTTTACAACTGCCTAAAAGAGCTAACAATCAGGAAATTTTTAATTAACAAGCATGATCAAATTGAAACTCCAGGCCTTCCAACTACATCCGACTTTGTTTCTCATATGAATTTTACAGTCCTCACCTTGCCAATATATCACCATGAGGTGTGCGAAATCCATCGATGAGATCTGCAATTGTTGTACCACTTGGATAAGATAGTTTATGATCAATATTGAGTTCCTGTTATCCAAACTAAACACAGTAATCACTACATGTTATCAAATTAGCTATCCAAAAACCAAACACAATCATTTGAAATTCTTACCTTCGTGGGAGGCAACAAAGCTAAAATGCCAACCATACAGCCAATAACGGGCTCCTTAATAGTATTCGGGGAGTTTCCTTTCATATGAATGTCTGCCTATTCATAAGTGTTTCTATTCATCCAAATCACAATGTTCAATTATATAATTATATTCTAGAGTCTGTAAATGTCTCATTTATTCCTCTTCCTTCACTGATCTCCCCTACCTCAGCATCATAATTTTTGTCATTCCCAAAAGATTTATATTTCCCTTAGTGATACATCTCATCATACCCAATTTGAAACGAGAAGTCTCGTGGGGATAATGAGAATAGTGACATTGCCAAGCTAACATGGCAGGAAAATTAAAACCCTAATAAATGTATGAAATCTCTGCAAGGCAGAGCAGCTCACAAATGACTGTAAAAACATGATCACTTCTCTCGCTCTCCATATTTTTATCTAACGCGCCCGCAATAGACAAATGCGTTTTCAAATCC
Source organism: Taxus chinensis (assembly GCA_019776745.2). Classification (NCBI taxonomy): domain Eukaryota; kingdom Viridiplantae; phylum Streptophyta; class Pinopsida; order Cupressales; family Taxaceae; genus Taxus; species Taxus chinensis. The sequence goes on along the minus strand of CM034146.1, from coordinate 949,879,624 downwards.
CAACCGTCATATAGACCCTAACCGACATGGATTCCAAAAAAACACGTTGATTTCAAAGAATGGACACTCCTGAAAACGGCCTTAACACCCAAATGGAGTTGTCATCCCAACACTGCAACTGGTCAGGGCTGAACGAGATAAAATGATCCAATACTCTACACGTGGAGGTATAGGGGAAGCGGCTATGAAACAAACAAAGCAATACACGATCGTCAATGGGTAGGAGGAACAACAATACCAAAAACTCTGCTAGGGGTTTTCGAACAATCAGACGGCAAAGCTGCGTAAAATGGTCATCCAATGCCCAATTTCACCTCAAACTTCAGCCCATTTACACACTTGATCTCATCCCCCACGCTGGAGAAGAAATAGTTCGTCCCCTTAATGGTCAAAGGAACATAAACCCTAGTGTTTGATTTCATGGGATCGACGACCGACCACACAACGTATCATAATCCCCCAAGTCGTCGAAATTACAGTTCCTAAATGCGCGGGCTTCACTATGCGATTCTAAAGGGCCTGTTGACGGCGAATGTGTCAGTTCCTCTTTCGTATGCATGTCTAGTTAAAAATAGCCCCCCAAAAAACTGTTAAAAATAGTCAGAAAACACGAAAATGTCTGAACGACCGTTAAACCATCATATTTAACATAGTCGCAGAAATGTCCGGAAGGGTCTTGCCCATAGAGGGAACGCCTTCGACGTAATTAGAAGCTTACCTCGTCTCAGTATGGGATAATCACACAACCAACACTTTGTATAATATTTAGGGAAATGTGTAGTTGTATATGTGCAGTGAATTGTAGGACAAATTTGTCGTAGTGAATTAGAATTACCAGTCCAGTGCTAGAATTCTTAAGTTTAAGATCCACAGCTGAATATTATCTGCTTTGTTTCCAGAGTCCACTTAAATTGAATAAAAGGCTTAAACAATAATCTAGTATTTCATATCCTCTCATATGTTAAATCAGAATGAATCCAATTGTTTTGGCTTCTACTGAATCTGACTAGATTCCTCTTGCTTACAAGAAAGCATGGTACAAAATGTTTATACATGTCTTATTGCCTATCACGAAGTCACTTCGAGGGGCCTATAGGAAGCGCTAAAACAGCCGGTGAGTTGGTGTTGACTGGCTATTAAGTGTTAACCCATGGGCTGTTTAGCACTTTTAGGAGTTTTTGAGTGTTAAACCCTGTGTGTCAACTCCATTCAACGTAAACGCACCGGCTGTCTACCTGAGGCCGAACCTATAGACCATGATGATGTGGTCCATTCAAATTCATTTGACCATGAACACCATAGAGGGGAGAATAAAATTGAAAGTCTCTTACCCTGCTGAAATCGTCATGCCACAGCCTTACACATGTTCACCAGACTTATGGGCTGCCTTGTTACTGTGAGAGAAATTTGAACATGGGTTGTGTTCTTAGGCATCCTCCACATCTATTACACAAAAATCCATGCCGCTCTTTCTATTTTCATTTTGTTGAGCATGTTTTTTGTTTTGTTTTTGGTACATAATGGAGGTTCAATTTAAGGCGACCACACCCAGACAACTACTGAGGGCATGAAACATTTAGCATTACTGTTCCCGTCAAAATTTGGACTGCGATAGGCAAATCAATCAACAGACTGATAAAACAGATTTAACCATATACAGACTGATAAAACAACTATAGTATTTTGATATGAGATTCCTATACAATAAAAGCACTGCTATTGTACACTGGCTGGAAACATACTTAATCTTGGCCTGGTCTCCAATCGTTGCAGCCAAACAGAGTCTTAGAAGAGGAGTTTTTCTAGAATCCTCCAATAGTAGTTGCAGAACCAGGAGGCGCCAAAGAGATGCCAGAGGCACGAGAAAACTGCATATGTTTGTATCCCGCATTTTACCCTTGCCGGACAATATGTCCCACAGTAGTATTGTTGGATTAGTTCTTAGTGTAGGATTCATTGCGGAAATGAGGTTGTTTTTAATTTAATGGTTGAAAGGGAAACAGATTCGCTTGCCTCGAGGTGAACCCCTGTCAATTTATGATGGCTAGAAAATAAAAATGTCAAATTTGTATATTAAAAAATCATGGCAAATAGACGGACCACACTCTGTTTTATCAACACCCAGAAACAGATTATATGCGTTGAAAACCCCTATTTTGGGATAAATGACTTTGAAACGGTGAGTACTGTGCTCAGAAATGGCACGAACACGGGTAAACAGAGATAGTAGCAACAATCCCTGTATGCAACCCCGCCATTAGGGCTGAATCTACGAGGGAAAGAGCGGAGGAAAGCCAGAGAAAATAGGAAAACGATAAAATGCTTCCTTTGCACAAACCACTTACTCTTTCCGTGCGAGGAAGAATTTCCCACTCGTTTTCCACAACCATGTAAACTGCTGTGTCAAAAACAGCTCCAGATCGATGTATCCTCCCGCGATGTAACTGGCATGTCTGCGCCGCAGCGCCACTCCGAAGAATAATCTTAAAAAACTGTTAAACAGCAAAAACGTCTAAACGGCCGTCAAACCGTCAAATTTAAGACAGTCATAGAAACGTCCGCAAGTGCCTTTCCCATATTTTTTATATGCAAATTATATATTAAATATAGTTGAATATATAAAATAGTCTATTTTATATTTAACTAATAGTGTATACATAACATGACTCTTTTACATTTTTGAAAGGCAATATTTGAAAATTACCGTCACTTAAAATTGTGTGATAGACATAGATGTCCATCAAAATTAACCCATGCGGCTTGACTTGTAAAAGTAAGTGTGTGTGTGTGTGTGTGTGTGTGTGTAATTCAAGAAATATACCATAAGATGAAAATTACAAAACCCTAAGCAAAAAACGTAGATTGATGTTCAATTAACACAACTAGAATTTCACAAATTTAACACCAGATGAATAACCTATTCAAAAATTCCTTATTGGCCTTTCACAAGCACATTTGGATAATAATAATGATTACCTAAAGTACTATCATTGTATATTAAAATTAGTTTTTGATGGAAAAATTAAAAACACTAACTACTATTAGTATTTTCTCTCATTGTAGGAAAACAACACCATATATTGGTGTTAATTTTAGGATACTATAAATTCGGTGTTAAATTATAAGAAGTAAATTTGACCACCAAAATATAACACCAATTTTTTATCATCTTAAAAATAAACAATATTATATTAGCGTTAAATTATAGGATAATACCAAATTGGTGTTATATTACAAAAAATAGATACGGACACCAAAACAAATTGGTGTCCTGATGTTAAATGTGTGAATTTCTTGTTGTCAATGGAGATGCGATGAAGCTCCAACATGACCCAAAATAATGGGAAGACTAGGAATGAGTGATAGAAAGTGGATATAATGAAGGTAACATGTGAATAAGGGAGGAAACATAGTGAGGATAGGGTAACTATAGTATAAAGAACAAAATTTTGATCTGGTCTAAAGTCCATGTGACCACGTTTGATCACCCCTAAACCTGATAGGCCCCTTGAGGTACCACTCAAGAGGATAATGCATGAGTAGCCCCTGCATAATAGAAGAGGCTATCATGTGTCAAAAATGAGGTGTATATATATGCCCCAACTGAAGATCACCATGTGGCACAATAGTGAAGCATGAGATGGTCGTAGGAAAAAGATTGATGCAACACATAGAATTGAAAGGACACGTTCGGAATGGTGTATTTATGTAAATGTAGTAAACAATAGTGAACTCTAACAAATGAAATATACCTACCTCATACTTAGCTTTTGGTGTCACTCGACTTGCTTGTGGTGGGCGTAATGGATATTTATAACCTTAAAGGGGTAAGACTAAAAACAAATACTGTAAGATAATTAGTAAAACAAGACATAATTCACCTAGCTCTGATGTAGAGCCTAACCTCAAATGAGCAACTCACAATAGTAGTTTGATCAAAACTTCCAAAAATTGTCCTTTCTCAAGCCAAATATTCACTTTGCCTAGCTTGTAACTCTTCCTCCTCAATCCAAAACTGACATGAAACTCTTATTTGGGATTATTTTATCCTTGTATCCTATTGCTAGTCCTCATTTAATGTTACTTCAACTAACAAATTGACCCAATTCAACTAAAAAGTTTAAATGTCTTACCTTTTGCAAAATTGCCTTCCAAGATCATCAAGTCCAATGCCACTGGTGAGTTATTGGTTGGGAAAATCCACACCTACCCAAAATAAACCCAATACACTTTTCAAGTACCATTTATCTTCCTTGATGTGTGTGTAAAATTTCTTGGCTCAACTCTTTCTCTAAGGGTCTTTTCCAACTTTATTCCTCCTTCCCTTGTCGAAGCTTCTTTTAGCCCTACTAACACTATGTTTTATGGCATAAATTTTGGTTGAGTGTACCTCATTCGGAAATCTATACATCATTTGGTAATGCCCATTTGGCCCTTTAATTTGCATACAAAATTACAATATAGGTTTCTTTGGTGAAAAATTGGTGAGTTCCCACCTTCCTTGTTTCCAATTAGGTTTTTAGTGTGCACTTCATAGTTGAGTATGAGGATTGTCATTCAATAACTCTTGATTGTTACCCTAGTTGGAAAAAATTCCTCTTGAATATGCTTCTCACCTTCAATTTGGTGCTTTTTTTTCTAATATCAAGATTCAAATCCTTCTTGAACTCCTTCAACCTTCCATTTTTCTCTTGATTCTTGTCACCACTTGTTCACTACAATCTTCTTAAAGGAACAGTCAACTAAATCTGATATCTAGGACCTTGTCTTGCCCAAATTCCTTTTGAAACTCATTAAAATTATTTTTTAGGGGTTTACTAAGAAGTTTTTTCTCATAAAACTTAGTTGAAAACCTTAAAAATTTTGTTACAACCCAAACCTTAGGTAGGGTTTTATTCCAACCCAAGAAACGGTATTTTCTTACTAAAACATTTACATGTGTTTCCAAACCTTCAAATCACTTACCTTAGATCTGTGTCACTCTTCTAAAGATTTTTAACTTGACAAAAAGGTTCGTTGGACCATCTTCCACCAAAAGAACTCAATACCATATGTGCTCTACCCACTCAAACAATGTATCCTGATTCTCTAAGTGTTTCTAAGAAAATATTACTTTTCACAGCTACATAAGGTGTAATAAGGTCTGTGCATACAATATTGAGCTATCAAAATACAAAGTATCCCACTTTAAACTACTCCCACTCTCTATATTCACGTTTTCACAAGAATAACTTGCATACACCATGTCTCTTTCCTAAAGACTATTGTTAGTTACTCTAGGGGCCTCATTTAATTTAGGATGGTTGTGAAAAAGGATTTCGACTTGAGCAATCAAGATACAACTTCATAACACAATAAAATGCATAGCTCTTCAAAATATGCTTGCTCTACAAGTTGGAATGAATCTAACCATGTCACTGCGACCCTTAAACAATTACTCCAAGAGATAATAACAAAGTATCTTCTTATAATGTAAAACTACCTTCATCACCCCAAGAATCACTTCTAATCAAGTAAACAATGATTCCTAGTTCATCAAGACCAACATGCAATCCATTTACCCTACACTTTTCCTTTGAGGTTTTGTTGTGTTCACTCTACAATCTTTTACACAAATCTAGCAAAGATGTCAAGAAAACTTAACCACAATACACCACTAAATGCTCTGAAAAAAGGAAATAACACCTTACCACTCTCTTATGATTCTTCCTCACTAAGATTCAAGACTGTGATTATACATATATTTTATTTTTCCCTCAAGTTATATAAAGAATTGAAAGCCATTAGCCAACTAATACAAACAATTTCTTTTAATCAAATTTTTGGAGCTTCTTATTTGATTCTCATTCGAATTAAATGAGTGTAGTTAGTTACAGTTTTCCTTTTATAATCCTTCCATCAATTCCTAACCAAATGTAAACCTTTATACCTATTGGTCACATGTTTGGCTCTTAACAAGTCATTAGGATATCTAATTGGAACTCTAAGAACCCAACACCTAAATACTCGAATTATGACACCAATACTCTATAGGTCCTATCAAAACCTTAACACATGCTTAAAGATCGATAAATGACCCATAGAATACAAAAAACTCTAAAAATCAACCCAAAAAAGTCCTTCAAGATTCAAATTTGCATTTTGGAAGGAAAATGCACATTCAATTTTGAAAAGGCTAGCTACAAACTAACAACACCTAATGACTCTCAAGGACTCACTAGACCTACAAACTCACTTTCAAGCCAAATCTGCATGGTTATAAACCATATTTACATGATAGAGATGATGTTCTTGCATCATACTCCAAGGGAAATAAAAATTTGAGCTCTAGAGTTTTGCTTTCCTTTTTCTTCTTCTTATAGTTTCTTTATGTCTTCATCTTTGCTATGGTCTTCTCTCTGTATTTAACTTGATTGCTCTTCATTTATTCAATCCTATTCTTTGTCAGGTTCTCATTCTTCACTTTGTCTTCATATTTATGGTATTCTTCTGATGGAGCTTATTTATAAGCTTCTTCCACTTCATCCTTCTCTTCTTCAACTATCAAGTTTTCTTCTTGGACTATGCTGTCACTTATGAGTTTATCTTCTTCTAACATGGACCTCCTTCTCTAATGGTACATACTTGTTACTTGCCTCTTCTTTTTTTGTCTCTTTGATCTTTTATTCCATCTTCTTGCAATAAACTTCTAGGAGTTTCTCTTCCTCTGTTCATTAACTAGTTTTTGTCTCTTATTCACATGATTCCATTTTATTTATAGCATGCTCCAAGGCTGCTATCTCCATCTACAACTGGTCCAAACTCTCATAAGACAAACACACTCTCTTGTAACAAATATTCTTCACTTTTCATTTGTTCTTCTTGGTTCCTTATCCCCTTGTTTTCATCACCCATCTCAAGTTTTAATGCCTCAAATTGGGAACATTATTTTTCATTCTTCATACTTGCAAACACACACATGCACAAAATGTTAGAACACAAATTTAGAGGCTTAGTTTCCCCTCTAGATTCTTCCTTCCATGACACCACTTCATCTTGTATCCTTTTGAACTCTTCTTCTTCTATCACTATATGAGAATTTCCATCATCATGTTCCTTTATCTCAAGAGAATCCAAAAATGCTTCTATCACTTCTTCATCACCATTCTTGTCTTCTACCAGTACCATTTCCTTGATCACCTCGTCTTCTTTCTTATCTATCCTCTTTTTCATCTGCCTTTGTCTTCTTTCCTCTTGCCTTATCATTATCTTCAACTACATTCTTTACCTCTTTTCCACAAGCAACCTGATTGTCCACTTATCTTTCTTTCTCAACACCATCCCCACTTCTTGACTTTTCTCTCTCTCTTTCTCTTTCCTCTGAATGCTCATCAGTTGTTCTATATCTTGTTTAATCCATTTGTGACATTATTTTTCATTCTTCATACTTGCAAACACACACATAAAATGTTAGAACACAAATTTACCGTTAGTTGCCCCTCTAGATTCTTCCTTCCATGACACCATTTCATCTTGTATTCTTTTGAACTCTTCTTCTTCTAGCACTACATGAGAATTTTCTCTCTCCTTATCTCAAGAGAAGCTCTTCTATCACTTCTTCACCACCATTCTTGTCTTCTACCAGTACCTCTTGATCACTTCGTCTTCTTTCTTATCTATCCTCTTTTGCATATGCCTTTGTCTTCTTTCCTCTTGCCTTAATTATCCAACTGCATTAAATCTTTTCCAAACATAAGGTTTAACTTACCTTTCTAAAAAGTGTCTCTTTACATGTTTCCTTTGTCTCCATCAAGAATTTCTTTGTTGACATCATCATTACCAACCTTGTTTGTGGCTCTTGTTCACCTGTAATGGGAAAAAGAGTGTGTCTCTCTCCATTTGACACAATAGTATATGTATTCTTCTTACTCATCATGCATTGTATTTTATTGTCATATTTCCATGGTCTACCTAACAATGCATGACATACATCCATTGGTACTAAATCACACAATATTTTATCCATGTATCTTCCAATCTGAAATTCAACTTGAGATGTTCCCTAAGCAAGACATGATGACCTTTTTTCATCCATAGGATACTTGATATGGGTTAGGGTGCATTGTAGTTTTCAGACCCAACTTCTCTACCATCTCAAAAGAAACGAAATTCTTAGTACTCCCACTATCTATGATCATATTACAACACTTGCCCTTAGTTTTACACTTAGTCTGAAACAAACTTATTCTTTGAGTCATATCATGCATTACCTTGTTTGATTTCAATAAAACTCTTCTAAAAAAAAGAGACTTACCTCTGTTTTCAAGAATAGGATTAACATCTCTGTCAGTTCTTCATCCTTGTATTCATCTCATGGCATTCATAAGCTTTGTGTCCTGTACATATCTTTGACATCTATAACACTTTCCTTTGAACTTAACCTTGTCTATTTTTTCCATTTCTCTTCAAGAGACTCATCTCTGCTCTCATCCTTCTATGAGTTTCCTCTATTTCTTCTAATCTTCTCATCAATATCTCCATCATCTTATCCATCTTCTCTTCCAAAGATGGACTCTTCCCTCTTCTCTCACTTGTACCATCTTGTCTCTCATTCCTGTAATCACTTATCAAAAAAAAATTTCTTCTTTCCAAGAATATTATTTCACCTACTATGATACCAAATGATGTAGAGCCTAAACTCAAATGAGAAACTCATAATGGTAGTTTGATCTAAAACTTCCAAAAACAAACATGTCCAATTCTCAAGCCAAATACTCACTTTGCCTAGCTTGAGAAAATTATTGCCTCCTCAATCCAAAACTGACCACGTGAACTTGTATTTGGGCTTAGTTGATTCCTTGTACCCTGGTGCTAGTCCTCATACAATGATATTATCAAAATAAAATTGACCCAAATCAACCAAAAATTTCAAATGTCTTACCTTTTGCAAATTGCCTTCTAGGTTTCTCAAGTCCTTCTATAGCCACTTGAGTGAGTTTGGTGGTTGGGGAAATCCACACCTACCCAAAAAAAAACCAATACACTTTTCAAGTACCTTTTATATTCCTTGATATGTGTGCAAAATTACATTAGCTCAACTCTTTCTCTAAGTTTATTTTCCAATTTCACTCCTCCTTCCCTTGTTTAAGCTCCTTCTAGCCTTGCGTGAACATTATTTTTCTGACCCTAAATTTTGGTTTAAGCGTGTCTCATTTGGAAATCTATACATAATTTGAGATACCCATTTGGATCCTTTAAGTTGTATGCAAAATTTCAAGATAGGTTCTTTGGTGAAAATTGGTCAAAAGACTCCTTCCTTGTCTCCAATTAGGTCTCTAACGTGACTGTCACTTCTAGTCTGAGTTTGAGGGTTATCTTTCAATAAATCTTGACTATGACCTTAGTAATTCTTGAAAAAATTCCTCTTGAATTTGTTTCTTCCCTTCAACTTAGGTGCTTATGTTTCTAATATCGAATTCAACTCCTTTTTAAACTCATTCAACCTTCAATTTTCTCTTGATTCTTGTCAACTATTGTATCTATGACAGTCTTCCTTGAAACACGGTCCTTGTTGAAACTCTCTGAAACTGTTGTTTAGAGGTTATCTAAGAAGTCTGTTAAAAATAAGTTTAACAACATTCAAAATTTTGTGACAGATCCATAGTTAAGGTGTTTATTAACCCAAGGAACAATTTTGCTTACTTAAAACCTTTACACTTGTTGGAAGGCCTTCAAAACACCTTATATATGTGTCACTCTTCTAAACCCTATGAGGGTTTTGGATCCATCCCACAGAAGAGGAATTTTACTTTAAAACCATTAACTAGAACTAACTCAAACAATGTATCCAATATTCTCTTGTTTCTAAGAAAATATACTTTTACAGCTACGTAAGGTTAATAAGGTTAATCATACATATAGCAATCATGCAAAGTATCCCTTTTAGACTACTTACCACTCTCTGTATTCACATTTTCACAGTAAATAGCTTACATGCACCATGTCTCTTCTCAAGAGACTATTGTTAGTTACTCTAAGGGTCATCCTTCTATTTAGGATGGCTGTGAAAAGAGTATTTATACCTAAGCAATCAAGATACAACTCCCTAACACAAGAAACCACCTAACTATTTGAAGTATTCCCCACTTATACAAGTTTGAATGAATCTAACCATATCACTAAGACCCTACAACAATTACTCCAAGAGATAATAATAAAGTATCTTCTAATCAAAATAAAATGTAAACTACCTTTATCACCCCAAGAATCTCTTCTTATCTGAGAAAAAAATAGATTCCTATTTCATCAGGACCAACATACAATCCATTTACTTGCAAGAATTGTCATTTGAGGTTTTGTTGTGTTCGCTCTACAATATCAATTACATAGTTCTAGTAAATTCCTGTCAAGCAAAATTAACCACAATACACCACTAAATGCTCTAAAAATAGGAAAGTAACACCTTACCACTCCCTTATGAGTCTTCCTCTCTGAGATTCAAGACTGTTATATACACATATACAAAATTTCATGCAAATTATACCATTACAAACTGGCACAAGCTGTGTATCCATGCTAATACAAACATTGATCCTTCTGTCATATTCTAGGATCTCTTTCCTCTTAATTGACTCATTCAAATTATGAATGGACCAATAATCAGTTACATAATGATAGTTTATATCCTTCCCAAGTCATTTTATAACTTGAATTGGATAGCATTTAGACCACATGGTCAGATTATTTCCTTTTATACTTAACATTGAGACTTGTTAGTACTAGAAACCTAAGACCTTAACTTCTATACACACATGTTATGACTCCTATACCTCTATAGGTCTTGCCACATGCTTTAAAACTCCATAAATTACCCATAAAGTAGCATTAAAAATTCCTAGACCAAGAAAAAATTTCCTTCACATTCAAATATTTGCATTTTTTGAGGGAAAATGCTCCATTTAAATTTGTGAAGGACTTCAAGAAAAAAGTAACAACTCTAGATGACTTCAAATGACTCCCTAGACCTATTATCATACTAAAAAACTAAAATTTAAAGAACACATGACATATTTACATGATTGGAGTGATGCTTGTGCATCAAGCTAGGAGTCCATGGGAAGGATAAAGTAGATCAACAAAATATGGTAAGAGGGATGTGAGAAATTAAGATGTTTATAAATAATTATTTAGAGTTGTGTTTAATATGTCAAAAGGATGAGTTCAGTACCACATTTGTGGCACATCTTATGGAAAATTTTTAGGGTTTTCCATTAAAAATATATGAAGGTTTAATGTTTGGGGAAAAGGTGCCAAAATCGGGAGTTGAAAATTCTATAAATAGTAAGAAGAGTAAGACATTTTTTCATTTTTCTATTTGAGACTGAGATATTTTGCGCTCTAGAAGTTTCTAATTTGATTGATTTTTTGTGATAATGGTGAGAGTATGAGGAGGTGTTCGAGGTACACAACAAGGAGTGGGCAGTGATTTGAATCCTGAGGTAACTTTTGTATTTAATTTTGGAAGGGTGGCTAGGATAAAAGTACAAAAATTGTGCTAAGAAAAATTTAGCTATTAAAATTTCCCCAAAGATACTCAAAATGTAGATCAGGTCAGTGTCTAGGTGGGTTTGGGAGTATTTCAATTTTTGGAACCATTAGAGTTAAGTAGGGAATTAAATGCTAAAGAGGATTGTGTACCCCTGACTTAAACAAGATTGGACATGGTAGAGGGGGAAAATTATAATATGGTTGATGGGATTTGAAATTAGTAAAATGGTTGATGAAATTTATGTGTAAATGGTCGATGTCATAGAAAAGGTTGAAAATTTCTACCATGTCCTTTTGTGTAAGACTACATGACTGATACCATAAGAGAGCTAGGAAATTTTACATGATGGATAATTGTGTAGGAGCATGGCCAATTATATAGGGAAGGTGTTTATGTTAGAGATTTAACAATGTTATTTATGATTTTAATTCTTTTATTTGATGTGTACATGTTGTTTGATATTTTACAGGTTCTTTAAAGGATATAACTATGAAATATGTGGATGTGAAATGGTTTACTAGAGTTATTGAGAGGGGTGATAGAACATGATATTACATAGTTACAAAACCTTATTTTTGGGGGTATGATGGATATGTTTCAGATCCCATTAGATCCCAACATGATTTATATGTTCTTGGGGCGCTAAGAGTTTAGGCCTATCACCTTCAAGTTGGAGGGTTGTAGGACATACTTTGGAGGCTTCTATTACCCTAAAATATGTTCATGCCACACTTGAGTTTCCTATTTAGGTGGCGAGGATATTTTTTGATTTTTCATCTAGAAAAAAAGAGAGAAGATCCTTCACTAAATGGGTGATAGGTAGTGATTATTACCATCTTGGCATGTTGATGTTACAACGGAGTGTTTATTTTAATGCATAGATTTTAGATATATAGAAGGGAAATATAGGGATGGTTGTGTCACAAATATTTTCCCATAGAGTGGATAAGGTAGTGCCTTTGTTTTTTATAGTGGCATGTCGAGAGGCATTAAAATTTTGTATATAGTTTAGCTGGGGGATCATTATACAAGAGCGGTTAATGCATGACTTATACATGATTTACGTCAAACAACAGAGGTCTATTGGACCCATGATTTTACTAGCAACATAGATATATGAGAAGTTACTTGTGTACATGCCTATAGGTGCACCATTATAGGTAGCATGGTATGCCCTGAGGGTACTTCAGTTGGAGAGGGGCATAACAGTGAGAGTGGTAGTAGGTTATATATCATTGATCAATATAACACATGATCAAATAGTATGGGATTAATATCAAGAGATGATGAATAAATCACCCACTTGGAAGATGATAGTGGATGTAGAGGGGACACATGAGATTACAAGGCACTACATTTGGTGGGTGGAGATATACGTAATTGATACAGTTACTTTATATTTTGGGAAACCAACACATGTAGTACCACTATCTCTCCCAACATATAGACAATGACATGCCTAAGAGAGAGGAGGGATATTACGGCCACTAACATTAGTTCCACCATTGATACCAAACCAAATCCCATAGAGGGTATTCAAATGGTAATGGTTGAAGGGAGGGGGAGGAGCCATGGATTATATAGGTGGGGGATAACTCTAATAGGTGGGTGGGTCGGTAAGAGGGTGCCACATAGGTGAGAGGAGAGGAGATTTTGAGAGGATTTCATTGTGAGTGGAAGATATGGAGAGTAGGAGGAGGGAATTTGACATTGATGGGGGCATAAATTATGACCCCATATTATGTAGTATCTAGGTAAGATAGTAAAGGTATAGGTGAGGCCATATATGATACTTTGGAATTGATATGGGTGGGAATGAGGAGTTGGATCCCATCTATCGAGAGATGATGATGATGAGGCAATGTTAAGAGGTTGAGAAGTTGATTCAGTAATGGTAGAGTGAACCACCTAACCAAGTGATCCTTAAAGTGGTTTATGTGATTTGTAGATTTTTATGGTAGATTATATTAGTACGTTGTTTTTTTTATGGATTTTTTATGAGTGATATATTGTGATTATAGAGAATACCACATTAAAGTATCATTCTTTGATTTTGAATACACACCCTAAAATTTTGAATTCCATATTCTAGATGTGACAAAAACCTCAACTGTGGAGGATCCAACAACATCAATGGTTGAGGATGTAATGAGTTATTTTAGGCTCATGTAAGAGGTATACCACAATATAAAAAAGGTATTGTGGTGCCCATGAAGCAATAACAAGTGGATATATGATGTCATTAGTGTAGGGACTCCTCTAGGAATTGGTAGAGTTGTCCTTAGAGTAAATAGTGAACCTTTTAGATGCACAAGTGGCACTTGCCCATTAGGAAACAAATTCAATGTGGATATTAGATTTGGAGGTGTGAGAAGCAAGAGTGGATGAAGAGGTTACAAGGGCTTGATCCAAAGCCGCATCATTATCATAATCCCTACAAGATAGGATCTAGACACTATCAACTTAAATAATTAGACGACCCTCAAGTGATGGAGGATATTATTGAGGGATAGGAATGCCTATTTTATGATGTAGATATTTTTTAATATGATGATGTATAAACTATTTAGTCGATATGAATAATATATGAGATATCATTCTTTTGATGATGTTATGTGTTTTTATTTTGATGTTGATAAATGATTACTTTTATGATTCCAACTTATTTGTACACAAATGTGTAAACATCGACCGCTAATAAAATAAAATAATAAAATGATTATAGTGATTATTATAATGTAGGTAATGTGTGTTGAACACTAGAAAGCATAGGATTGATGGGATGGGAACTAATAAGAGAATCAACCCAATTAATGAGAGATAAACCCAAGTGTGAGGTGATAGAACAATTTCCAAAGTATAAAAGTTATAGACACCCAAGTGGGAAGGATGACCCCGAGCAGTGTAGAGAGAGATTACCAAAGTATCCAAGTTATGAGACCATGGCCATAGAGAACCAAGTAGGGAGGATAAAACCAAGTGGGATAAAAAAAATCTAATTAGTAAGCAACATATCCAAATTAGGAGATGTTGGTCATAGAGACCCAAGTGGATGAAAAGTAGAGATAAGAAACAAGTCAAATGAATCGATGATGGTGTGTTTAAAATTGAAATGCATCATTTATAATGTCAGTTACTTGGTGTAGAATATGATTTTGATTATGAACCGTGAGACATTTTAAGTTATCTTGAATGGTGATAATGACACGTTGACGTTAGATCATACAAAAAATAGAGAATCATCAATCCATTAAGAGATTTTTGTGAGGAGTGCATGGTGGATATTGACAAGGGAGTGATGGGGGAGTGTGAGTAGGTCAAAATATAGGAGATGGAATATAAGGAGGTTGATGTGATGGATAGCAACGATCCCTCTACTTGGGCATGTGAGGAGAAGGTTCTCAAGCTCAACACTTGTGGTGGATAACCTAATAAGTTTCATTAGTGTGAGAATAAAATTCGTGATGAGACCAATAGAGTTGTGTGGAAGAAGAGGGTCATGTAGCTTTCCTTTTTTGTTCTTTCCTAACCTCCACTTATAGCTTGTTTGTTTGTTTTCTATAGACCATATAATCTAAAACATCATGCCTCAGAGCCTCATTTCATGTGTATAATGGCTCATCCTCAAGTGGACTAGGAGCCATAACAAAAAGAATATCCAGAGAGAAGGTAAGTCCATAAAAATATTAATAGGAGGAAAATATGTCAAAAAGGTATGGTGGGAGTAGAGTTACCAGAGGAACAAGTTGTGATTTAGGTACCGGGTCACTAATTAGATGGGTGTAATCTAGTAGATCATATTCATCATGATAAAAATTATAATACTCATCTTATGAGGAGACACTTATAGTGTTAATACTATGGTTGAAATTAGAGTGCAATGAGTATCAATATCTAAGGATCTATGGATTCTTAGCTTGGGTATAGCCTACTAGGAAAGGGTAATCTAAGGTTTAGTCATCATTATACTTAAATACAGTAATATCAAGATCACAAGAATCAATGATAGTCTCGGGCTGAATGTTATGATCTATAGGAGGATGTCGAGTGTAAGTAATAGTTATAGAAAATGTATCACTAACCTTCTTACAACAACAAGGTTGTAAGACAGGAGGTAACTAGGAGATAATAACATCAAGAAGTGTTTGTGGTGAATCTTGGTTTTCAATTATATAATAAAAACCAAAAACTCACAAGACGGCAGGGTTTAATGATACCTACACTGATAGTGCAATGTCGGGATGAATGGATGTACAATGGATGTGAGGTAATCCTCCTTCCATCAGATGATAGAACCTACATGCAAAGATAGCTAGACAAGATAGATATTTGATAGATATTTGACTAGTTTCCCAGTAAAGGGAAATCCCAGGAACGAATGGGATTCCTTGAAGGGTGTCAACTCATTTTTACAATTAATTGATATGGTATGGAAGTAATTGACAATACAAGGATAACTCAGATAGAAAAATCATGTTCTGCATGGTATGTGGCCCAGGAAAGGGCTACGGAAATCTTGAACTCCTCAAATTCATCGAGCCAGAACTGTTCAAAAACATCTCGTTCTTCTTATATAATTTTATTTGGTCTTGGTGTATTCAATTTTAGGAGTCAAGGCGATGTCACAAAGGATAATTTCATGCACGATTCGAACTGTTCCTAGATGAGGGGTTACTGCACGATTGGAAGATTGTAGATGCTAGTAATGGGGTGTAATTTACCTAGTATTTTCATCTACAAAGAAACACATCTTGAAAACCAACAAATTAGGAAAAATATAGAATGATAAAATGATCACAAATACAATAAATTGTTGAGTGTGGAGCTTAATTGCTTCACAAAAAGCTTGATTTTACAATTTTGTTGGACTACACAGCGACCGACATTGGTCAAGGATGACCAACGTCAGTCATGCATAACTGACATTGGTCAAGGATGACCAACATCAGTCATGGATAACTGACATCGGTCAAGGATGGCCAACATCGGTCAGGAAGCATCCAATATCAGTTAGGGGTCACAGGGAGGAAACGACATCGGTCGACCTGTGCGACAATGTTTTATTTTTGGCTACGAATTAAATTAAATTAAATATTTTACTTTAAAGATGATTTATTGATTGTAAAATTATAGTTAGTTTCCCAAAATAGTTATAAATGCATGTAAGCATTGCATGAGGGTATGTAAGCAAGTAAGAAGCAATTCTTTGTATGAAAGTTTCCTTGGTGATGAAGAAAGAGTAGATGAGTGAAGGAAAAACATTGAACATCCTGTGAAGTGTTGGAAGATGGAAGATCTTCATTGTATTTCCTCTGTAAAGCACTGAATAATAATATTGGCTGTTTATTAGTGGACGTAGCCCACACTAGGTGAACCATGTTAAATATGGTGTTATATTTCTGTTGTTTATTTTATCTTCTAGTTTATTGCCACATTGATTGCTTGTATGCTTTATCTCATTTTAGATATGTGCAACAATGTTATATGCTTAACCCCAACAACTAGTATCAGAGCTTTGTTTGCAGGTTTTGTGAGTTGACATGATTTAATCACATATGGTTATTTGATTGAGTGGGAGCACAATAATGGCAGAAGATAACAAATATAGAGTGGAGAAATTTGATGGTCGTAATTATCAACTATGGAAGATGTAGGTGGAGTATTATCTCTATCAGAAGGATATATAATTACTGTTGGATGAGAATGCACAACTGGATTCGATGATTGATGAAGAATGGAAGGTTCTTGATAGAAAGGCTCTGAGATCTATAAGATTGAGCCTAGCAGCATCGATGGATTCAAATTTTATAGATGTAAAACCCATGGTAGACTTGATGAAATATTTAGCAAATTTGTATGAAAATCTTAGTGCTTTAAATAAGGTTTATTTGATGAAGAAACTATTTTATTCTAAGATGCAAGAAGGTAGATCTATGTCTAACCATTTGAATTATTTCTGGTCTATTGTAAATCAATCAAAAATGGTAGAAATTTCATTTGATGATGATGCGAAAGCACTTTTATTCTTATGTTCTTTTCCATATAGCTGGGATAACTTGGTAATGGTTGTTAGTAATACAATGTCTGATTCTAATGGTTTGAAGTCTTATTATGTGGTTAGTGTAATCCTTAATGAGGAAATATGTAGGAAAAGTTCAGGAGAAACATCATCTGGAAATGCTTTAAATGTAGAGAGTAGGGGAAAATATAAGGAGAGATCATCAAAGAGCAAGAAGAATGGGAAGTAAAATTCAAGGAATGGAAGATCTAGATCCAGGTTTAGAGATTTACTTTACTGGAATTGTGGAAAGAGAGGACACGTAAAGAATGAGTTTTGGTCCAATGAAAACAAAGAGAATCTACCAGACAAAGGTAAAGAAAAAGATAAAGAGGTAAACATTGCAAGTGAAAAGGTAAAGTAAGATTCCCTTATTCTCTCCTTGGATAATAAATTAATATTTTTGGGTTTTAGATTCTAGAGCCTCTTTCCATGCTACCCCTAATAAGGGCTATTTCAGAAATTATGTTCAGGGTGATTTTGGACATGTTTATTTAGGAGATGATGAGCCATGCAATATTACTAGTAAAGGCGGTGTTCATCTAAAGTTGTAGAATGGAAATCCATGGGTATTGAAAGATGTGAGGAATGTTCCAAGCCACAAGTGAAATCTAATATTTACAGGGCAACTAGGTGAATTTGTATGCATGGTTACATTCACAGCCAATTATTAGAAGGTTACCAAGGGAGCCCTTGTTGTAGCAAGAGGAAATAAGGTAAAAAATTTATATCCATGTGTTACTGATTCCTTTTTTGTGTTATCTACTACAGATTTAGATGCAAGCATGTGGAATAATCAGCTAGGCTATATGAGTGAAAAAGTAATGAAGATACTAAAGGCTAAGGGTAAGTTATCAGATTTGAAACAGTTAGATCTTGAATGGCGTGATCATCACATAACACATTTAACTAATCATGACCCCTTCATCCCATATTAATATTCATCCTCACATTATTAATTGATTTAATTATTTTAATTAAGTTAATTTCATCCTCACACCTCCACCTCATCATTACACCTCACCTAGGACCCATTCCAGGGGCATTTAACTCACAGTGACCAAGTCATCACTCTCAACACTGAGTCATCACTCTTAGTGTGAGTCACCACTTGACCTAACTAACTAAGAATTCTTCTCAAACCTAATTGGACTTCTTCTATGACCTTCCTACCTTTTCTAATGAGAACTCCACTTCCCTAAGTGGACTCAACTTGGAAAACATGCCAAATCTGGGAAGATCTTCCTATTTTTGGTAAAAGGGACTAATTCACCCTAACCGACGCCAGTTTTTCCTTGCCGGCACTAGTTACCTAACCACCATCAGTCACCTTATATACACTTTCACAACTCTTTACACGGGTTGGTCATTCAGTTATTGGAGCCTTATTGCATTCAAGAATGAATCTTCAAGCCCTCCTGCATCCAGACAACAAAGCACACACAACCATAGTGCAAGACAAGCATCTGGTTCTCCTTCCAGAGCATTGGAATACTCACAGGAGCACACAGGTTGTATTTCCATGGCACTGGACTCAAGACACCTCACCTCCAATCAACCATCAACCATCTCAACTCACAAGGTCTACAAGACACCAAGTAAGTATTGTGATTTTAATCATTCGTGCTTATCCCATTGTAGATCTCTTTCTTCATTCAGTATTTTATTTCTTTTGTTACCCGTACATCACCTTCTTCCCACCAACCCACTATTCAACCACCCCAAGCCTTTCCACCTTCTAAACCTCCTTCTTAGTATTCCTGAGTCTTCTCAACCATATTACGACCTAAACCATACTACCCTCACTCTCTGTGCAATCACAGAGAGCCTAAAACCCATTTTTAATAGTTTATTACCTATTGCCCCTACCAACATCAGTTCCTTGACCGTCGTCAGTTTATTCCCCATACCGACATCGGTCACCAAACCGATATCGGTCTCTGTGTCATTTCATATTCTCAGACCAACAAGCTTTCCACTCACCCAAAACCAACCCAGACCTCAACTAATCAGCCTCAGACCCTTACCAGACCTCTGACAGACCTGCCTGACCTGAAAAACCTTGGTTCAATTAGATTTAGTGTTGAATTTTTATTTAGCATTGAATCTAGTGTATTGTGTGTATGAGAAACCTAAATCATTACATTGCAATAGGACCTATTTATTTCATTTTCTTATTTGCATTAAATTGTTATTAAACAGAGGATTGACAACCATTCTAGGAAGCATCACACTTCCCAGATCTAGCCTTGCTAGGAAGTCCTCTAACTCTTGCTATTTAATACTATTTGGTGGTTTTGTTGTGTTTCTTATACAGGTCATTCCTCCTAGCCAAAGGGAAGCTCACACAATCAGCTTGGATCAAAAGTCTACAACGCGCACATTCTACCTTCCACCTTCACCTCACAGGTATTCCTCCTTAACCATTTTACCTTCTATTTGTTTCATCCTAGAAAGCATAAAACTTATTGGTGAAACATTTTGGCATGCCCGGTGGGACCCATCTGGGGTTCGTTGCATTGTTCATTCCTAGGGAAAATCTTGTGTGTCTATTTTCATTTGAAACAAGTTCACATTAAGCTTCTTCTCTGGAAATATTATTTTCTTCTGATTGTCTCAGTGACACTTGTTTTTCAAGGGATTAAAAAGAACTCTTCTTTATTTTCTTGCATTGCACTTAGTGAAATTCATACCCTTAACCTCTTCATAATTTGTTCTCATCAAATATAATTTGTGGTTTTGGGTTTTAAAACTTGTGCACTTGCATTTTTGAGTTTGTTGCATTATAGCTCATCTAAATTGTGGGAAACCTATATGTTGGAAGTCATGCCCAGTTGATGGTTGAAAAATTGAACCGTAGCTCACATTTTGCACACTCTCTATACCAAATCACTGAAAACAAACTACACAGTTCTTGAACAACATCTTTCCTGGAAGAAGTTGTCAACGATCACATGATCAGAGGATTGACAGTGGGCTCCAGCTGGTTTCTCTATCCAGTCATCATCTCAGAGAAGGATCTCCCACACCAAAACTTACCTGAAACCAACCATAGTTGTCGACTTTTTATAGGGCACCTTTGTTAACCAAAAATTCTATCCTGCTTACAGTCAATCCTAAATGGCATAAGCCACAACATAAAATCTACAACTTAGGATTTTGTGTTTGTTAGCCTTTTGTCTACTTGTGTTTTGAGGTGTGAGTTGTGTTTCTTCATTCTTTCTTATCCTTTTATGCCCCACATCACGACTGGTGTATTCCAGTTTTATTCTGGGTTTATTAGGACTCCTCATAGCCATACTCAGTCTCTGGGTTGACCCTTTTATTTGATCTAAATCACCAAAACTTCATTTTTCCTTCTCTTCCCAGATTTCATAGTAACCGATATTGGTCCATCTACCATCATCAGTTACATAATCTCACCGCCATCAGTTAACTAACTGACGTCGGTTTTATGCTTTTTTGGTTATTTTTACCAAAATAGTATTCTCCACCTTTCTATTCTTTTCATGTCTTGTTCTGTCATTTTATCACACTTTTGGGTCTCTGATATCATCTTCAGAGTCCAGGTTGACCCATTTTCAACCTTTCATTTCTAGATCTTTGAGTCTCTTATTTTTCACAGTAACCAACATCGGTCTGAGCCGACCGGTGGCAGGTTACCCTCATACCGGACATCAGTTACCCCAACCAATGTCGGTCTCTGTATTCTGATTTTCCAATCAGAACAATGAT
Source organism: Taxus chinensis (assembly GCA_019776745.2). Taxonomy (NCBI): domain Eukaryota; kingdom Viridiplantae; phylum Streptophyta; class Pinopsida; order Cupressales; family Taxaceae; genus Taxus; species Taxus chinensis. The sequence continues at coordinate 949,858,304 of CM034146.1, read as the reverse complement.
CTAATCACTCATTTTAGACTTATTCTTCCCCATTACTTTTGTGTTTCTACATCATCAGCGAAGCTCAGAATATCTGTTCTATCATCAGTCACATGGTTTTGACTCATAAACAAGCTAACGCTCTCGTGTTTCACACTAGCCGCCAGCCGCTCCCACCTAGCCCATCACCCCCTTCAATCTCATCACCTATGGACCCCAATCAGGCTCTTGTCATACCCACTGGTGATGAGGAGTTTGCAAGACTCCTTGATCACAACCCACTAGCTCTGCAGTACTATCTCACTCATTCATCTACCCATGATTCATCAGGGACAGCTTGTATATGGCATGCATATGTCCATTCCTCCTACCCTCGCACCCACTTCTACATCAGCTACTACTAGTTTGGCCTTACCCTCTTCCACCTTACCACCCGTGGTTTCCCAGCTTGACCCTACATCATCGATATCTGTTGCACCTATGACATCTGTCATGCCTTTGACATCTATCACTCCTATGATGTCAACCATGCCTTTATCAACCACCTTGAGTGTAGGTCTATCTGCATCCACCACCTCTCATATACCTATTACATCTCAGCCACCAATGGTGATGGTAACCCATACTCCCTTCCAAAACATTGTCCTCTCCATCCTGCAGTCTCTTCCTCTGATTTCTACAAGAGTCTTTACGTCCACTCCACCTACCTACACTTATCACCAATAGCCCCCTATTTCATCTATCACTTATTCAGGATACTTGGCATCTACATCTATTTCAGCCTATATTCCTTCCTCACAATTTTTGTACTCGCACCACCACATACTAGGATTCTGCCCACATCATACCCTCCTCATCTACCCCCTTATACTGTAGGGGGTGCCCAGTCATCACAACCTACCAATGATCTTATCAAAATGATGATGGACAAGATGCAAACATTGGAAGCATCTGTCTCTGGCTCACGTAACTCTCTGACATACGATGAGATTTGCAATGAGCCCATTCACCCATCCATTCTGATTCATCCATACCCTCCCCATTGGGAAATTCCTAAATTCAACCGATTTAACAACAAAGAAGACCCACAACAACACTTGCGGTATTTTAAACATGTGTGTTATCTGATCACTCATGATGACACTTTTCTCTTGCGAACATTCCCAATGTCCTTGACAGGACCGACTTTAGATTGGTATAGTGCTCTACCCAGGCATTCCATCTTTTCATTCAATCAGGTAGCTCAAGGATTTTCTAGACCACTTTTCTATCAACATTGTCAAGAATGTCACCATGACCAACTTGTATACGTGACACACCAATATGAAGACGAATCTATCACATATTTTTTCACTCATTGGCGAAGCTTGATCAACCAGCTCACATTCCAACTGCCTCAAACCAAGTTAATAGAGTTGTTCACCAGATCTTGTGCTAGACACATCTCACCAACTCTCCAAGTTCAAACCTTCTGCATGTTTGACGAGGCATTCACCATGGCCTGGAAACTTGAAATTCATGTCCATTGAAGAGAAGAAGATATAATTGGGTAACAAGAATTCCACGTTCAAACCAAATGATACCTCTTCTTCTTCCAAACACAAAATAATTATTCTAAAGAAAAAGGATCTACCAACGTAGTAGTTTTGAAATCTAACCCATCTCATCCATCCAACCAATCAAAGCCTTCTTCCAATCTTTCTCCTATGTTCAGGATTTCCAGTTCAAGCGGGAGCAATGAAAATATACTCCCATAGGAGAACCCTACTCTTTAGTTTTAGAAAAACTTCTAAAATCTGAGCAGTCACTCTTCCACCCATCAAACCACATACTGGTTTTGACCCCTCTCATCATGTGCTTGCATGGTACAAAGAAAATGATTACTGCAACTATCATCGCATTAGAGGACATAGCGATGGTAATTGTATAACTTTCAAAAACATCATCCAAGAAATGTTAGATAATGGATATCTCGTCTTGGATAATCCTAATGCACCAGATAATCAGAACCTTCACATCTTCAAGAAGCCATTCCCAAATCACACCCGATTGTCTAACCAAACCGGAAAAACCTTGACCAATGAAAGTAACATTCATGAGGTTCATGTTGTTTTTCAACATCATACCAGCTCTTCCTACTCAATTTCCTCCTACTCCATCTATCGAGGAGATTCTTGCATGATCTCCTTCATCCACTAAGGGACTTGTTTCATCTACTCCTTTACTCATAGAGGAGTCTCCCTTATCTTCTCCTTCACCCATGGAGAATTCCACCATATCTGCCGATGCAGTTTTCCCACTCACCTCTCAACTTGATGAAACAACCCGTAGTACTTACTCTTCTACCCATGGGAGAGTCATGCTCACCTTATTCTTCACCAAAGACGAACTTACCTCATCCAACTTTCCATCTCCCCTACCCACATGGGATCCATTAGTAGTGTCCCTTCCCATTGGTGAAAATTCTCCATTGGCTTTTCAAGGATCATGTTGATTTTCTCTCGTCTCTTTTACCCACAAAGTCTGAAGTCAACCATTTCCCTTTCTCACAGACATTCTTTACAGGGATTACTACCAAATCAACATCATCCCCCCTACATTGGTGTCATTCTCACGTTTGGCCAACCACTTGGATTATGTTGACAATTCCATGCTTTGGGGACATCTTCAACTGCCTATCTCAACTCAAATGTAAATGTTTTCTTGGATGTTTGGGGATGTCTTTGACTGATGTCTCACTTCCATGCTTTGTTAATACTTCCACGATCTATCCAAAGGTGTTTCAGACAACCAAACCCACCATACCCATGTCAGTTTTAGCAACCCCTTCTTCATCACCCTCACCCACACCTAAACATTTACCATCAAATGAAATTTTTCCTATGCCTAAACCTTACTTGCACCTATATCTTCCTCCATGTCTAGACCCATTACCACATTAGGAGTCATGTCAACATCAAGTCTAGTTCATCCTCCTGTCAAACTAGATTTAGCCACATTCTCACAAGCCATGTTGCAAAGACTATTCCCCACTAAGAAGAATACCCAACCTCTTAGGTTGCATACACCGGCTTTGCCTACTACCCCTCTGTCACCTTCACCACTTCCATCTATCCTAGGTCCCCACCCATCAACCTTGGCCAAACAACCTCCTACCCAAAGAAAACCAAAAGCACAAGCAACCTACCTCATCATGATCCTCTGTTTCACCCAAATTACCTACATAGCTTACATCTTCGCCATCACCTACATCCTTTTACCTCCTATACCTACACCACTTCCAATATCCTCATCATTACCTATGTTATTCCCTTCTCTTCAACCAATACCTTCCACATTTGCTCTTACTACAACCTTCACCGCACCTCCATTATCGACCTTGGCTAACCTATCCCCTTCCACCATCTGCCTTCCCTTCTACATCACACACTTCTTCTTCACCTTTACCCAAGAAGGTGTAACCAAATCCCAAGAACCCACTACCCTCCAAAGAGGTAGTTAAACCTACACCACCTTCAATAACTAGTTCACCTGCTATATCTTTACCCAAGAAGGTGCAATCCAAACCTAAAACCATATTATCTACCAAACAGGTGGTCAAACTTACTCAACCTCTGATTCCACCTCCAGTGATGCCTCTCCCACCAAATTCACCCACACTTCCATCCAGACCCACACTTACTTCACATTGTGATCCATTGGCAGGGTCTTACACCAACATCTTAGCTAACCTTTTGGAAACCTCTGTCATCACATTGCCACCGCTTAGACCTTATAACCCACTCAAACCTAAACTAAGAAGGGTTTGATGATACCAAAATTTGTGCTTACCATCATGTGTTAGGGCATGATGTGGAAAGTTGTAAGGCTCTTAAGACTATTCTTCTCCAACTATGTCCTCTCGAAGAAAACTTTGACGATGATGATCTTTTAGATGAGGACCTATTCCACCTTCACCTATCACCACACATCCTCATCTTACCTATTCAATGACCTTCATCTCCACCTCCACAACCATTTTATCCCCCTCCAACATTTGAGATCAATATGGTCCACATAAGAGAGCTAGCCAAACCTCCACCAAAATTCCAATGTGCTGCATTTTTTTCACAAAACCATAGTATATGCCCTCACCATATTTTTTGCCCATCCTATCGCTACACCTATCATGACTCACTTTCTCCTTTACACATATTAATATGGTTCAAATTTCCACTCAAGCCCAGAAGGACAAAGGAAAGGAGAAAACAACCAACTCATCCGCTACTCTTTTACCTAATATTCCATCTGCACCTGCACCAAAAATCACCATCCGTGGACCCACATACCCTATTTTTGATGGGGTTTCCCATCATACAATGCTTAAATAATTTCACATTCTCCTCTTAAAATGTATTTGTACGACCTTGTCTAAACCTCTGAGTCTCATCATCAAGCCCTCATTGAGGTCCTGTAATCTATTGAGGTTCTACTTAATGACCCTATGCCTTTTGCATCCATTATCACTCCTCACCATGTGGCCTCTCTCACCACTTCACCCCTTCCTCTGCTCCCGTTACCACTCATCAAGTAGCCGCTCTCAGTTTCTCTGATGACAAGATTGTACCTCTCCAATCAAATGATCCTGATCCCACCCTATTTATTTCCATCTATGTTGATAATATACGCGTTCGAGGCATTATGATCGATGGTGGTGACAATATTAACATCATTTCCTCCCATGCATACAACCAAATGTGCATCCCTACCAATTACATGCATAATAACCTAGTTATGTTGTGTTCATTTAATGATGCCATGAATTCCACCCTTGGCACCATCATTCTCCACATTCATGTAGGCCCCGTGCCATTCCTAAATTATTCTGTCTTAGAGGGGGAATTCTAGTACAACATGCTACTTGGATGACCCTGAATTCACGCCATGGGTTGTGTTCCTTCAACCTTACACTGTTGTTTAAAATTCAAACATGAAGGGCACAACTATACCATTCCAGCCAACCCTTCACCATTCAAGACCTGTAACATGTTGTATCAACCCAATGATGTCCTTATACTAGTTAAAGCATCTACCACCGCTACCACTTCTTCTTCAGCCATTGCCTCCTCCACCAGTTTTCCACTACATCTTCCACAACTAACTCCTTTATTCCCACTACTACATCCACTTCTGTAGTTGACCCATCATGGCCAACCCATCTACTTCTCAAACAACTAATGCTTCTTCTTCCCAAATTCCCAGTGATTCATCCATTCCCACTACCCACATATCAAAAAATGATCCCTTAGAAGGTGTTTTTCAATGCCTCACTCTGGGGGAGTATCACATTTATAACATTGAAACATTCCTTACTCCTCAAGAGTATGGTAGCCTTCACCAACATCCCCGCTATGATCACTGCATAGGTGAGGTTTTCCCCTATGGTCCTCCCCACCTTCGCACCAACTTAACGTATGGGGGACTTGATGCTTCTACCTACTTTCCTGAGCCACCTTCCCAAACTCAACCATTTTCCTTCGACCTTCAATCTCTCACCAACCGCCGCTTCCCCCACACCTTCCTCCATCATTGTGCTTGGAAGGGATTTGGCTTTGGTTTCTATGAACAAGGCCACCATACTGTCATTCCTTGCACCACTCGTAAGCATAAAGACCACAGTGGTATTGGATTTTTGAACCACCTTCTAGGAATTCCCAAGTTGAACTCATTGAGGATGATAAACATTCCCCACCCCATTCACCAACTTCACCACCTTCACCTACAGAGTCTATGGACCCAAAATCCATTCCTCCTAACTTATTTTTTGTGAACACCATTTCCTTGGGACCTCTAACTTATCAGCATGATGGTAAGGCTCCCTCTTCTCTTCCCTTCTTGTATCTTGACATGATCGATGATGATACCCCTTCTATTAACAACATTCAATGTCAGGATGATGAGTCTATTCTCACTTACCTTGGTGTGGAATATTCTTATATTCACTAGTCATTACCTTTTGAGATGCAAACCATGTTGAATGAATCGGCCATTTAGATCAATATTCACACTCAGGACGACCCACACATTCTAAAAATAGGCCAATATTTAGATGTTGCTGAACAGGAAGCTTTCACTTATTTCCTTCAGGATCATATCAATGATTTTTCTTGGTCCTATGCTGATATGCCTAGTATTGACCCAAACATTGTGGTCCACAATATTTTAACCATTCCTAATGCCAAACCAGTGAAACAAAAGATGTGAAAAATGGATCCTCACATTTCCCTTCTTGTCAAAGAAGAACTCCTACACCTTCTTTTGGTTTCCTTCATCCTACCCATTGATTATCCCCAATGGATCTTTAAGATCATTCTTGTCACCAAAGGACATGGGGACTCTTTATTTGTATATATTTCCATGACCTTTACTTACCTTTCCCCAAAGAAACATTTCCTCTACCTAGTATTGACCAACTAGTTGATCTCACCGCCGGCCATGAGATGGTATCACTCATGGATGGTTTCTTGGGTTATAACCAAATATTACTCACCCCGAAAGATCAACACAAAACCACCTTCATCACTCCTTAGGGGACCTTCTGCTATCGTGTCATGCCCTTTGGCCTTAAAAAATGTCAATGCTACATATCAACAGGCTATGACTTATATTTTTCATGACATCATGCATAGCATATTGGAAGATTACTTTTACGATCTTCTTGCCAAATCTAAACATCGGGTCAAGCACCTTGTTGTCCTTAAAGTTTTCTTTTACCGTCTCATCAAATACTACATTCACCTTTAACCTAAGAAGTGTGTCTTTATTGTTCTCTCCATCAGGCTCCTTGGTTTTATCATTTCTTTGTGTGGCATTGAAGTTGATCCCCACTAAAATCAAGGATATTCTCAAAATTACTCCACGTAATAACCTTCGTCAACTTCGTAGTTTGCAAGGCAAGTTGTAATCTATTGGTTGCTTTATTTCTTAGCTTTCCAACCAATTCCATTCATTTCATCATCTTCTCAAAAAGGATGTCTCCTTCAAATGGGTTGATGAATGCCACAAATACTTTGACACCTTAAAACAATACCTCCTCTAACCACCAATGCTCATTCCCCCTAAGGTTGAACAACCATTTAACATTTACATTTCTGCTACTGATCATTCCTTGGGTGCCATGCTTTCTCATCGTGACAATCAATATAGGGAGTAAGAAATTTATTATATAAGTCGTACGCTTTTAGACTATGAAAATAGATATACTCACAGTGAAAAAATATGCTTAGCCTTAGTTTTTTTCACCACTAAACTTTTCCATTACCTACTCAACCACAAAAAATTTGTTATCACCAATACTGACCCCTTACATTACATGTAGGCTAAACCCTACCAACATCAACGTGTTGCACATTGGCTTATGCTTCTTGCAGACCTAGATCTCAAATTCATCTATCAAAAATATGTCAAAGGGAAAATCATTGTTGACCAACTCAAAAACGTGCCTCTCTCCAGAAACCAATCTTCTAACTTTGATTTCCCTGATGAATCCATCGCTACCCTCTCCCTAGATGATTCCATTTACCAGATGACCTTATTATTCGATGGTTCCAAATGTTAGCGTGGGGGTGGTACCGAAGTTATCCACATTCCTCTTGACTGTGAACCTATGCCACTATCTTTTGATATCATATTTTGATTGTACTCATAATATCACCAAATATGAATCACTCGTGTTAGGTCTTCAAACCGCCATAACCTTAGACGTTAAATCAATTAATATCTTTGGTGACTCTCAACTGGTTGTGAACCAAGTTAATGGTATATACCAATGTCGTAATGAGATACTTCAAAATTATAAGCATCATGTTGACATTATTTTGACTACCTTTGGCCATTATGAACTTCAAACCACTTCGTGTTCCACTAATAAATTTGTGAACACAATGGATTGTCTTGCTTCTCAAATCCCAATTTCTCCCTTTGACTCAAAAGTATTTGTCACAGTACAAAGATTTCAATTTCTTCTTATCTAATATGATACATCAACCTTTTAGGAAACATTAAAACTAACCCACGTGACATTTGGTATAAGCAGTTTGTTGACTACCTTTCCCTTTCAATTCTTTCTTCAAATATTACTCCCAATGGACAATGATTATTTCTCAAAAGTGTCTCGTGTTGTGTCATCATGGGTGAAATTATCTATAAATGTGGATTTGATGGTATCCTATTATGATGCCTTACAAGTTTTAAAATTCCGTACACCATCAAGGAAGTTCACGATGGGATTCGTGGGGGTCACTTCAGTGGCTTAGGTGTCACTAAGCGCATCCTTTTCCTGGGGTATTACTGGTCAACCCTAAACCGTGATTGTTGTGACTATGTCAAGCATTGTGTGAAGTGTCAGCAACATGTTAATCTTCATCACACCCCTAGTCACACCTTACAGGTTGTACGAGACCTTTGGCCTTTCTCTCAATGGGGTTTAAATCTTGTTAGAGAGATAAACACTCATTCTTCCCAACATCATCAATGGATTATTACCACTACTGAATATTACACTAAATGGGTGGAAGTTGTACCTCTTATTTCTATGGAAGTTGTAGTAATGGTTATCCTTTTACCCCATTTCCCAATCCTGTACTAAATTTGCTTGCCCACCACTTTTTCTACCCACCCCATAATTGACCCTGCTCTTTCCCATTACCCTAATGGCCTTATAACCTCCCACCCAACCTCACCATCAGTTAGGGAATGTTTTCACCCCTAACGTGTCCTTACCTACGGCCTTGCCTACCTCACGCAACTGACACTCACCATTTGTGATATTTGAAGTTGTGTACTCGCTATAACTTACGATAAGGCTACCTATGTTTTTCAACCCAATGACCTTACCTTACCTAATGTCGTAATGCGTATCTCGACCATGCCTTTGGTACCTTGGAACACAACCTATTACCCATTCTTACACCTGGCCTAGTTGTGTTTCAGTACCATATCCTATACCTTGAATACCTGAACCACTTCAACCTTGTTTGGATAAACCTATCAACCTTTGACAATGTAGAGTTTGCAAGTTCTTTGACCTAGTACCTTATCGTAATCTATGTGTGTGCATGCGTTATACTTCCCCTACCTATTACCTGATCAAAATCACCCTTACCTACCACCAACCTACCCTCATTTTCATCACTTACCTATTTATCAAACCACTCACTGACTCTATTTCACATTTCATCAATTCCATGTTTGAGGGGGATCACCTCCACCCACACTTGGGGCAACCTAATTTTCACTCATACCTGGGGTGTGGACTTCCTGTTTTTGTCAGCATCACTTATCAATATAAGCTACACAAAAAAGGGGCAAATGTAGATAGCAAATATGGGTCACACGCCCTTTAGTCCCCTCCTATTAATTAATGTAACACATTTTAATTAAGTTAATTTCATCCTCACACCTCCAACTCATCATTACACCTCACCCTAGACCCATTCCAGGGGCATTTAACTCACAATGACCAAGTCATCACTTTCAGTGTTGAGTCACCACTTGACCTAACTGTTAGGAAATAAGGGATAAAATATGTGGAATAATCCCTCACATAATCACAATAGTAGAAACTAATATGTAGAAAATTATTACAGACCTCAAATAAAAGTGCAAAATAAAATAACACAACATAAAGAGACAATATTTAACATGGTTCACCCAATTTGGGCTACGTCCACAAAGAATCACTTGCTCAGATTTTATTACAAGCCACCACTCTCTCAAGACAATACCAAGATCTGTTTGGAGCTATGCTCAACAAACTCTACAGAATTCACACCCGAATTCAAAGCACATCGTCAATGTTTTTCATACATCTATCATATGCATAAAACCATATAAATAGACAACTGCTTAAGTAGTTTTACAAAACTATGGGTATCAAAACCATGGGAAAAAATCGTCCCATAAACCTATGGGTCAAAATCCCACCCATATGAGAAAATCATGTTTCCCGATATATCGGGCACATTTTAAGGCCCAAAAAAAAATTGGGGGCTGCGCCCCTGAACCCTTGCTACCAGGGGCTGCCAGCCCAGCCCCGAACAACGGCAATGATACATGAAAAGTGTGTAGTACTCTTAATGTACAATCTTCAACACTTTCACACATGAAAATAGGCTCCTCAACCTAACACTAACTAACTAAGAATTCTTCTCAAACCTAATTAGACTTCTTCTATGACCTCCCTACCTTTTATAATGAGAACTCCACTTCCTTAAGTAAACTTCTTATTTTTGGTAAAAGGGACTAATTTACCCTAACCAACGCCGGTTTTTCCTCACCCGACGCTAGTTACCTAACCGTCATCAATCACCTAACCGTCATCGATCACCTTATATACATTTTCAAAACTCTTTACATGGGTTGGTCATTTAGTTATTAGAGCCTTATTACGTTCAAGCATGAATCTTCAAGCCCTCTTGCATCCAGACAAAAAGCACACACAACCATAGTACAAGACAAGCATTTGGTTCTCCTTCTAGAGCATTAGAATACTCACAGGAGCACACATGTTGTATTTCCACGACACTAGACTCAAGCACCTCTCCTCAAATCAACCATCAACCATCTCAACTCAAAATATCTACAAGACACCAAACAAGTACTGTGATTTTAATCATCTGGGCTTATCCCATTATAGATCTCTTTCTTCGTTCAATATTTTATTTCTTTTGTTACCCATACATCACCTTCTTCCCACCAACCCACTATTCAACCACCCCAATCCTTTCCACCCTTATAAACCTCCTTCTTATTATTCTTAAGTCTTCTTAGCCATATTACGACCCAAACCATACTACCCTCTCTCTCTGTGCAATCATAGAGAACCCTAAAACCCTTATTTAATAATTTATTACCTATTGCCCCTGCCAACATCGCTTCCTTGACTGTCGTCAGTTTAGTCTCCATACCAAAATTGGTCACCAGACCGATATCAGTCTTTGTTTCATTTCATATTCTCATACTAGCAAGCTTCCCATGCACCCAAAACCAACCCAGACCTCAACTAATCAGCCCCAGACCCTTACCATACCTATGACAAACCTGAACAAACCTTGTTTCTAATTAGATTTAGTGTTGAATTTTTATTTAACATTGAATCTAGTGTATTGTGTGTATGAGAAACCTAAATCATTACATTGCAATAGGACCTATTTATTTCAGTTTCTTATTCACATTAAATTGTTATTAAATAGAGGATTAACAACCATTCAAGAAAGCATCACGCTTCCCAGATCTAGCCTTGATAGGAATTCCTTTAATTCTTGTTATTTAATACTATTTGGTGGTTTTGATGTGTTTCTTACACATGTCGTTCCTCCTAGCCAAAGGGAAGCTCACACAACCATCTTGGATCAAAATTCTACAACGTGTGCATTTCACCTTCAACCTTCAACTCACAAGTATTCCTCCTTAACCATTTTACCTTCTATCTGTTTCATCTTAGAAAGCCTAAAACTTATTGGTGAAATATGTACACTCAGATTTATGGGGACTAGCCCAGGTAGCTTCTATTGGAGGATCCCAATATTATGTGACTTTCATTGATGATGCCACAAGAAAGGTATGAATTTATTTTACTAATCATAAATCTGATGTTTTTGAGACTTTTAAAAGGTGTAAATCCCTTGTGGAAAATTAAATAAACTTAAAGTTAAAGTGCCTTAGATATGACAATGGTGGTGAGTACTACATCAAGGCTTTCAATTATTATTGTTTAATGAATGGAATACGTAGATAAAGAACGGTTCCTAGAACACCGCAGGAGAATGGTGTTATTGAAAGAATGAATAAGACAATCATGGAATGTGCTAGAATCATGATGATATATGTTGGTTTTCCTTTGAAGTTTTGAACAGAAGTGGTGGATACAACAATGTACTTAAACAAACCGTGGACCTTCAACAACACTGGGAGGTGGGAATACCTTAAGAAGCTTGGTCTAGAAAAGAGGTGGATCATTCTTGTCTTAGAATTTTTGGCTTAGAAGCCTTTATGCATGTTGATAGGGAAAATAGGAAGAAGTTGGATGCTAAATCAAAGAGATGTACTTCCATTTGTTATGGATCTAGTGATTTCAATTATCATTTTTGGGATTTAGAAGTATCTAAGATTATTAGGAGTCGTGACATTGATTAGAATGAAAAGATAATGTACATGGATCAGGTTTTGGTGCCTAAACATGAACATGTTGATGATTTTTTGAAGGAAAATCAACTTTCAGATTTGAAATAGACATCCAAAGACATCGGCATCAGTTCTACAAAAGAAGGTGTCGGTAAGGGAAACCGATATTGATCAATAGGATCGAGTACATGACAGACGCCTACAGGAACCAGTGTCGGTAATCCTATAACTGGTATCGGTTAGGGAAATACAATCGGTAATCAAATAGAGGAACCATGATTAGTTATAGAACCATGGTTGGCAGATGGTGACTGGCATTGGTCACTGTCATAGATTGAAAGGAATTTACAACTAGAACAGATTGAGACCCCAACACCCCAAATCTCAGTGAGAAGGTCACAAAGTGTAAGGTAGACCTCCAGAGAGATTTTTACCTTCCTTCTATTATTATTGACTGATAGTGTTGAACCAGAAATATTTGAAGAAGTAATATAGGTGGATACCCACGAGAAGTGAGAGCATGGCATGGATGAGGAGATGGAACCCTTAGAAAAAATTAGACATGGGATTTGGTTAAGTTGTCAGCATGTAAGAGAGAACTACAAAATAAATGGGTTTATAGGATTAAGGAAGAAGAGGGTGGGCTGAAAAGGTACAAGGCGAGGCTTCTGGTAAAGGGATTGGAACAGAAAGTAGGTATTGAATTTGATGAGATTTTTTCTCTTGTAGTTAAGATGACTTCTATTCGTACTGTTCTAAGTTTGGTTACAGCAGAGGATTTGCATTTAGAACAACTTGATGTTAAGATGACTTTCCTTCATTATGATTTAAAGGAAGAGATTTATATGCAGTAGCCACTTGGTTACAAAGTCAGGGGCAAGTAGAAATTTGTGTGTAGATTTAAAAAGAGCCTATATGGGCTCAATAAAGTTCCAAGGCAATGGCATTTGAGAATTGATAGTTTTATGCATGAGCATGGTTATATGAGATGTGAATCTAACCATTGTGTTTATTTCAAGAAGCTTGAAAATGGGAGCTATTTTATTTTGTTACTGTATGTGGATGATATGTTGATTGCAATATCTAGTGTGCAAGACATTGGTGAGCTTAAATAAAAGCTAGCTCACAAATTTGTAATGAAGGATTTAGGAGCTGTAAAGAAAATTCTTGGCATGCAAATTCACCGAGATAGGAAAAACAAGAATTTGTATTTGTCTCAAGAGGCTTATATCAATAAGGTGTTAGAAAGGTTTAACATGCAAAGTTTAAAACCTGTTAGTACACCTATGGTTAGACACTTAAAATTGAGCAAAGATCAATGTACTACATCACATGAGGAGGTTGAGTAAATGGCACGTTTTCCCTATGCTTCAACAATAAGAAGTCTTATGTATGCCATGGTTTGTACCAGACCATATATTGCACATGTGGTGGGAGTTGTGAGAAGATTTATGGCTAATCTAGGTAAAGAAAATTGGAAAGAAGTCCAATATATTCTCAGGTATTTGAGAGGTACATCCGACATGGAGTTATGCTATGGAGGTTCAGATACTTCTTTACATAGCTATGTTGATTTAGATATGGTTGGAGATTTAGATGGTAGGAGGAGCACCACTGGATATGTTTTCACAATAGGTGGAACTGTAGTTAGCTGGATTTTGAGATTACAAAAGGTTGTGGCTTTGTCTACTATAGAGGTACAATATTTTTTAGCTACAGAAGCTAGCAAGTAGATGATATGGATGAGAAGGTTCATGGAAGAGTTGGGTAAGGAGCAAGAATATTGCATATTATATAGTCATAGTTAGAGAGTGATCCATCTGGCAAAGAACTCAATGTTTCATTTGAGAACAAAACACATTCAGTTGAGATATCACTTCATACGGTGGGTATTGGAGGAGGGAAATTCAAGTTGAATAAAATCCATATAGATGAGAACCTTGTGGATATGCTGACAAAGCCGTTGGAAAAGGAAAAGTTGGAGCTTCACTCTACTTCTATTGGTCTTTGAGTTTGAGACTTGAAGAGGAAGAAATAGGCCAAGGAAAAGAATCCAAGGATGGTTTTGTACAATACAGTACAACAGTTGATCTCCAAGTCAGAGATTGTTGACTGTTGATCTTAATTGCTTCACAGAAAGCTTTCTTTTACAATGTTGTTAGACTACACAGTAATCGATATTGGTCAGGAATGACCGATATCGATCAGGGGTCACAAAGAAGAACCGACATTGGTTGACCTGTGTGAAATTGTTTTATATTTGGCCGAGAATAAGATTAAATATTTTACTTTAAAGATGATTTATTGATTGTAAAAGTATAGTTAATTTCCTAGAATAGATATAAATGCATGTAAGCATTGTATGAGGGTATGTATGCAAGTAAGAAGTAATTATTTGCATGAAAGTTTCCTTGGTGAGAAATAAAGAGTAGCTGAGTGAGGGAAAAGCATTGAACATCCTGTAAGATATTGGAAGATGGAGGATCTTCATTGTATTTCCTATGTAAGGCATTATATAATAATATTGTTTGTTTCTTGGTGGACGTAGCCCACACTGGGTGAACCATGTTAAACTTAATGTTATCTTTCTCTTGTTTATTTTATCATGTGGTATGTTTCCGCATTCATTTCTTATATGCTTTATCTGATTTTATATATGTGCAACACTGTTATATAGTTAACCCCAACATAAATATGATTAAAATGGTAAAATGATAGGGGTCATTGGTGATTTAGGGGAGTCACTGGTGATTTAGGGAAATTGATAGCGATTCTAATAAATTTTTGATGATTGTTGTGTAAAATATTGATTTCATGATAAAATGTAAACTAAATGTAAATTGAATTATCCAAGGATTGATATGGTATTTTATTAAGATGAAAGTGAAAATAGAAGACAAATACTTACATTGACTAAGAAATGATTGAAAATGATGTTGTATGAACCTTACCGTGTTTGCACATTTTTTTTGGACGTGATAGATGTGTTGAAGGCCTTAATATGATCGTAATGATGTCGTCTAAGTCTCCAAAGTAACAGAGCTTTACTGCAATGCCTGAGGATCATTAAATAGGATGTTTGAGGTTACTTTTATAATAGTCAATGATTCTATTAAGATCGTCGGTGATCTAGAAAATGTGGGGAAAACTTGCTTAGAAGTGGTTTTAACCGCTTCCAAATAGGGTTTTCAGGTTTGGATGCAAGTGGGAATTATTGAGGAGCTTTTTAGGGAGTTGGGAGGTTAGGATGTTGGGGTTATAATGTGTTAGAATAGGTTTTGGGTGGTTATGGGGTTTAATATAGGTAATTAAGTTTTATGAGGGGTAGAAATTTGTTTTTACGTGGGTGAGGGTATGACTTAGGATATGTTTATGATTTAATAATAGGATTAGATTAATTTTGAGATATGAAGGTGAGAAATGTATACAAGTCACCTAGGGTGTTGAAAACTTGGTGTCTACATTTTCCCCTTTTTATCAAGTGGTTTGTGATGTGCAAGTCGCTAAACAAAAATGTGTGGAATGACCATATTCGTGTTGGATAGGTGGCACCCCCTCAAACTGGGGGTCATTACAATGAAGTGTAATGATCGTCGGTTTGAATAGGTTGTTGGATGAGATAGGATTATGTAATGTTGTGTTTCATTTCAGATGCCCCAAGACTAGGCATGAAAATAAATTGACACAAAGGTGGACTTGTGTGACCAGAGATTCAAGTGATAGGGGAACCAATGGGTTCTCAACCTATAAACATATGACTTATAGGAAGCAGTTGCAAGAAATGTTTCTTGAAAGTGTATAGTATCCATGGTGTATTAGGAGATACATGTTGGATAGAGGATGTTTCTAAAAAGGTGGGCTTACGCAACCAAGAATTCAAATATAGGGGAACTAAAGGGTTTGAGGCCTATAGAAATATGACTTAATGGTGGCAAGGGAAAGGTTTCCTTAATGGCTACAAAATATGAAATGGATTTGATAAAGGAAACCTTCGTATGATTTGATTGATTTTGATTTTTAGAGGGTCTTGTGGCCCAAAAAGGAAGTAAATATTTGAAAAATGTGCAATTTTGGCAAGGAATGATGAAAATGATGGTTTAATGAGGCTCAAAGGCTAGTCGATGATGTATATTTTTGAAACAATGGGATTTTTAGGCCCTTGAAGATGTATAGACATTTTTTATATATAATATTTTATTGGTGAGTTACGTTTTGTGTTTCAATTTACAATGTGATGGATGTAGATGTGATTGATGACATTTTAATTAATTATTTTGGTTATGATATGATGTGTTATGGAAATATTTACAATGTATGATTTATATTATAGATGCATGTGTTTTGATATGATTTTGATGATTTTAAAAATTGTTGTGGTGAATGGTAATCGTGTTATATGATTTGTGCACTTATATGATGGATAAGAACTTTTTGTGAAATATTTTCTTCCCTATTGTTCTAGACATATATGGTGTATGATGGTAAACTAACTTATATGTATGTTACTGCATGTGCGGCCTCATACTAGATTTCAACCTATGACCCATAATGGTTAGTCATACTAGGATCATAGATAAATATGAGATATTTGGATCTTATCCTTTTCCGACACAGGAAAGTTTTTGTGTGTAGAAAGCATGGGGAAATGGATTCTTCCTGATAGTTCCCATGGTTTTTCCCCATCTTTATTGTATATGATACAAGTTGATCGATGTCGGAAGTTTGCATTTTGGGAAAGTTTCTTAATACAGAAAGCTTTCCTGGGATGGTTTTCTTTTTTATTTTTGTATAAAGGTTGATTGATGTGGGAATCCCTTTTTCGATATGAGAACTTATCAATATGGGAAGTCCTTATTGTGTATTTTGATTGGGTAGCTATCCTTTGAGGAAGTGGTTTATGATTTTATTGACTTTTGATTTCATGGAAGCCATCCTTCAAGGGAGTGGTCTACAAAATTATTTGATATGTTCACTTTTTTATAGACATCCTTCGAGGGATCAGTCTATATTTTTATTGTATCCATCTCATATATAATTTGATTAAGATTTGAAGGCCACCTTGGGTAACCAAATATAAATAGATAAGAAAACGTGCAAGCTACACTCATTTTCTCTTCATGTCATTTAATAGGATAAGATAGGATAACGTGAGTAATGATTGTGGGATTCCCTAGCCGTGAGCAGGGAACTTATCCATGAGGAATGTGTTATGAGAAGAGTTTTGGTGCCCATATTTAAGGTCATGACTGATGTACTAATAGAAGACGCCACATGATTTTAAATCATTACGAGAGTGATAGGATGTGAGGAATTATGGGTGAATATCATGGTTTGACTAAAATCTCATGAGTTAATAAGTTAACAGTATAACGACCACAAGTACAGGGTGTTAAGAGGATCTTTTTCAGGTTTACCATCAAGGGAGGCTAAATGATAAGATCAAGACCTATATTTATGAGTGATAATATATGGTCTAACCTAGTTTGGAGAAAACTTCCCACATTTACTATTTTCCATGTTAGTGATGTATTGATTTTTTTTTAGAATGAGATCACCAATATCAAAGTCACATTGTTTGAGATTTTTTTTATAGTTATGTTTGATTCATTCTTGATATACATTGATGTGTTCAAGCATGGTCAGATGAAATTTTTCTAATAGTTCAAGTTGATATAAACATTCTTGATGGCAGTACTCATTGAAGATGAAATATCTGAGAGAAACACATAATGATGGAATCTTAACTTTAAATGGAAGAACAACTTCGATGTCATAGACTAAAGAGAAATGTGTAGCACAGGTATATGAGAACATATACTAGTCTGATAGGAAGATAATGCAAATGGAATTTGAAGATGTCAATCCCTCCTAGCTTAATCAGTAGTTTTCATGAGGGTTTTGTCGAGGGGTTCTTCACACCTCTCCATATCCTCGATAGGCCCTAATTTATTGGATAGATATATAGGGTTTCATCCCCCATATATGGATAGGCCCCAATTTATCCTCAATAACTAGGAAACCTACAAAGAGATATGAGGCACAAGGGATATTCCTCCCCTTTGACTAGAGCCATATATAGATAGGGGGACCAACCCAAGGGCCTGATATAGTATATCCTATATATGTGGTATGGGTGCCTAT
This sequence comes from Taxus chinensis, assembly GCA_019776745.2. Lineage (NCBI taxonomy): Eukaryota > Viridiplantae > Streptophyta > Pinopsida > Cupressales > Taxaceae > Taxus > Taxus chinensis. Next base: position 949,840,022 of record CM034146.1, on the reverse strand, counting down.
ATCTCTATTTGGTAGATTTGAGATAGTAGTAGGATTTAGCAGAAGGGGATCCTCTACCTCTGCCAATAAAAAGTAGGGCGAATCTTTATAGTCTACAGGTAACTATTGATCACTTCGATCTTAATTGAACCCCCATCTATATAGAGGGGGTTCCTCATGAACCCACCCACTACTCTCGCATAGTGAAGATCACGTATATAGATGATAGATGATGTGCACTCGACTAGTGGGTCATTGTCATTTATGCACTTGACTATTGAATGTTTTGTTAATGGCCTCTTTTTGACCATTTTCTTGTGGATAGTAAGGTGTAGAAAAGCTAAGTTTGATGTTGTAGGTGTCACAAAGTTTTTGAAATATTTTATTTTTCAATGATTTTTTGTTATCTATGATGATCTTATGAGAAATACCAAAGTGACAAATAATGTGTTGATGTATGAAGTTGATGATTTTATCTACTTTATTAGAAATAAGGGGAGTTGATTTGACCCATTTTGTAAAATATTTAGTTATTGTAATGGATTTGTGTTATTGTGATGAGAAAGGGTTGATAAGGCCAATGAGGTCGTCCCCATTATGAGAAGGGCCAAAAATATCGAGTTGGATGAAGAGGATGACTAGAGACATATGTGAGGTTGGCATGTTGTTCACATTTGATGCATTTCTTAACATAGTTACAACAATATTGATTAAGTGTGGTCCAATAGTAACACATGTGTAAGATGTGTTTAGCACCAACTAAACAATTGAAGTGTCCACCGCATTTGTTTTCATGGAATTCTTAGATAGCTAGACAAGTCTCTAGAGTCTTGAGACATTAGAGGAGGAGGCCATCAAATCCTCTTTTATAAAGGATACCCCTTAATATGACATAATGGGATACACGTTGTTGAAAGGATCCATTCCCATTTTTGGATATATGCACCTAGGGTCACCCTCATGCCAATGACACCAAGATAGCATACAGTATGCTAGATAAAATGCACCAATGTATGGGATGGAATAGAATGAAATCCTCTTCATATGCTAGATGTGTAGTAGCATAAAATGGTGCCCAATGTAGCATCCCCTTAAGCAAGTATGTAGTATAGATATTCATTGATAATAATTTTCTACCCATATAATGGTATGTATAGTTGTGTTTATATAGGGATCTCTTGCTTAATCCATTTTGACTACTAATTTAATGACATGCCAACTAGGACCTCGGGATTTTGGATCTTATGGAACACTAAAAAGTTGCAGGAGATATTCAACGATGAAAAATTTACCCAAGATATAAAGAGGACCCGGTCACCCAAGATGGACAAAAGTTCCTGATGCTAGTTTCTAGTCTGAGGAGCCAAGTGTCTAGAGGAAACTAACAGAATATGTAGGAAATACATAGCCGATAGGGATCCTAGTGACCTAGAGTCCAGATAATGAGGGCTTACAGTATATGAGAAATGTGAGAGATAAGGAAATAAAAAGTTTAGCAAGAAAAAAAATCATACTTGGCAATGGGACATCAGTCCCATACTTTAGTCTTACATGACTATCCATAGTACCTAAAACAACATAAATTGGTGGTACCCGTAAAATAGTATTAAGTGCATGATTTTTTTTCTACAAAGGGGTGTTATTTTGGTCAATGAGTGTTAATAGATTTGATCAAGAAACTATTTACATGCCGTAAATTGATTTGATAGGAAGGAGATATTCAACGAAGTTTATCAGTGAATGACCTGACCCCTTGATGGAATTTTGAGAGATAAATTCAATATCAAACTCTAGTCAGGAGCATGAGCCATCTAGTTATAAAATCATTTGTGATACGGTTTGGATATGTACATGGATTTCAATGGATTGATTTTTTTGACTACATATGTTTTATGATTGAGTAAGATAGTAACAGATTTTGGAAGTTGCGAAGTAAAAGGAACAACACAAATTTTCAACTTTGGAATAGCAAGGGTTGTCATAATTGTGAATGATACAAATTATATAGATAGATAATATTGTTCCTTACCTTGTCCATCTCAATGTGTATATCATGGATCCTAAGAAATGGTCAATAGTAGAGATACATAGATAGAAAGGGAACCCCCTCATGCATGGGGGTATAAGTACTCATTGGTGATAAGAGGTTTTGTTTGAGGGTATTAAAGGCCCGTTGACAGTTGTTGTCCCACTTAAACTGGATGTATTTTTTTATAAGGTAATGGAAAGGTTGAAAACTATTTGATAGTTTATAGATGAAAGTGATGGATGGAATAAAGCTTTCCTTAAATAGCTACAAACGTATGCATAAGATTATATGGAGGGGGAGTTTCATGGTAATGGGCTTTAACATGGGTAAAGGGGTCAACTTCAATTACCCTTATAGATACTATGAATCCTCTTAGGATATTTCCTTTGATAAATTTTAGTACACGTTGGGTTGGATTAACGATGAAGGGATAATTGTAACTGTCGCATAGAAGATCACATCAAGGATAAACTAGATGGTCTTTTTGGTGCTTGGATTTACCTAAGAGATAATCTACACGTAGTATTCTACATTTTTGTGGATGATTTCATGAAAGATGTATGTCATAGTACGTGTTGATAATGTAGCTCCTGTACATTTTTTAGGCCATAGAAGGAATTACTCTATAACATAATTTTCCCCATGCAATGATAAAAGATGTATTATGTACTGGTATCTTCTGGTGTAATTGAGGATTTTACTATAACAAGAGAAACCATCCATAAGAGAAAAAATTTCATGTCTTGTTGTTATATCGACAAGATTGGTCTATGTAGGGGAAAGGAAAATCATCTTTGGGGTAGTGAGGTTAAGGTCTCAGAAGTTTGTATACATATTCATAATTTCCTTATGGCATTTTAGTGATGGGTACGATATTAAAAACCCATTATGGGATAATTGATAAGTAGTATTAAAGTTGGCTGAAAGAAGACACTAAAGATATTCTTTGATTAAAAGTGCAATGTGAGGATGCATACTACAATTTTTTTGCTTCACGAGTTTGGCATCCAAGACAGTGAGGATATTGTGGAGAATGATGTTAGGGTCTAAGTTGGGCATATTGTTGTAGGACCATGCAAAGGGTTGACTATGTTTGAATAGGAAAGCAATGAATTCTTGGATTTCACATGAGTCTAAGGCTTGTCTGATCTTGACAATGTGTGGCTCTTGCAGTATGTCAATGTTAATGTCGATAGTAGATTCATTGAGGAGGGTAAACATGTCAGATTGGAGGGTCTTCTAAAGAGAATGATACTCAACACCCATATAGGTTAGGATGGAATCATTATCATGATAGTGGAGAATGTCGATGGTGGGAGAATATTATTCTATCATGTGAGGTATGTTTTAGGGGATAGATTCATTATCATTGATAACCTGGTAGGATAGTGGTCCAAGTGTGAAGGTATTGACTAAAAAAATGTTAGGAGGGATAGACATGGTATCATCGTTGTCTAAAGGGGTATCTGACATGGGTGACGAAGGGGATAATTAGGTGCTAACATTAATGGGGATGATTCAGTAGAGGATGACTTGAATCTGAGGCCATATTTATCATAAGGCTTGCAAAATTCCTCGAAGGGGATGTCGTGGAGACCTTTTTCATAACGAACAAGGCCAAACCCTTTCCAGGAATAATAATGAAGATAATTCTAGGTGAACCAAGGATTTTCCATTAATGAGTGTCTGAGGAGAAAGGTTTTACATGTGGTTGATTGTTAATATGTGTTGAAGAATGGTAGATGCCTCCATACACTAACTATGTTTGAAGGAATGGAGGGATAAAGGAAATGATGTTTCCTACATTAGGCTCTAAAGTGGTTGTTTTTCAGGCCTCCCATGCGTTTTAGTTGTGGGAAGTGTGTTAAGGGATAAGAGGTGGTACTCCCCTAGTGAAAGCTATTGCATGAGGTCATCAAAATATTTTTCATTTGGTAGTTTGGATGTGGGTAGTGAAGAACTTATGGAAGCTTATTTTGTTGATGTAGTATCTTACAGAGGAAGGAGGGTGTCGTCAAGTTTGTATGTCATGTGATAAGCTTTAAATGGATTTGGGTAGATAGGGACCATAACAGCCTTACCTTCGTTATCATATTGTATTCATCAATGTAAAGTAGATGGGACATAATACATTGCGCATATCCAGGGATGACCAAGTAGTATGTTATACTAGAACTCTCCTTCTATAAGATAGAAGAGTTTATGGAGGCTCTTCGAACCTAATTTTATGGGTTGGATAATTGTACCCAAGGTAGAAGTGACATTATTGTTAAATACATATAAGACGATGGGTGATTGAGTGACAATGGTGCTAGGTATTTGGAGTTGTTTTAATGCATGAAATGATATGGTGTTTATTCTAGCACCATTATCAATCATAACTCTTTTAAAAAAAGTATAATTGATTTAGGTGGTGACGAAAAGAGGAAGATCATGGTCTTCAGGTTAGAGTGACGGAATATCAAAGTCATTGAATGCAATGGAATTTGTCATCTTCAAGACACCAACAAGGTTAGAAAAAGTCCATGGATTGTCGGAAGGAACTGAAATTTCTCAAAGGGCTTCAATCATGGCTTGGTGATGTGGGGGGATTTCTAAATGAGCTCGTAGAGTGAAATTTTAACAGGATCCTGATGTAGTTGTTTTAGAACATTATTTTGACTAGATGTTGTTAAATGATTATTAGGGGTTGCAAGTATGGAAACTTTATCCTTATATGGTGAAATATGAGGTGACTCAGGAGGAATCACAGAGATATATTACCTTAATCTTATATTTATTTTGGGCCTTCAATTCTAGTGCGTGTTCTCGGGTGGTTATGCAGATAACGTAAATCTGAAAATGTGGTGGCTTACTAAAGGAGGCCAAAATTCTTTTAGATGATTTATTTTAATTGTTTGATTCAGGAACCTTAGGAATAGGTGTGATATGATGTTTTTATTTTTTTGTTTGGCAGGTGGATTGGGATGACCTTATTGATTAGGATAATTCCTTTATTAGAAAGATTTTGTATAATGGTGTGAAGGGATTTGCAATATTCGGTGTACTAACCTAATATTTGATGGTAAGTAAAAAATGCCTGGTAATTGTACCAGGAAGGTTTCCATCCCCCTGGGTCAGAGATTTTAATAGGCAGTAATATGATAGTTTATGATCAAATAAGTTGTTTGAGTGTTTTAGTATAATACCCTATCAGAGCTTATTGAGATGATGTTGAGGGTGTGGTATTATGAGTTTCGTCAGATGGTTCATGGGTACAAGGAACATGACATGTGTCTGAGTCAATGAATCTAGATGTTGTTTTGAAGACATGTATGGATTTTTTGATAGTGATTTTAAGCTTAGAGGATGGATGTAGCCCCTGGATGGAGGGAAAAGGGATTGTGTTAGTTTGGCGATGGTCTTGCGATAGTTATACTTTGTTAGTTAAGAAGGTGGTTGGTTTTGATGTGGGATTGCTAGGGATTTTTATTCTATGCAAAAATATGTGGTCATTGAAGGAGGTATTTAAATTGTCCATGACATGTTTCTTTTCTTGTGATGTCGAAGGGACAATATCGAATATTTCTATGGATTTGGATGTGATGGATTTTGAAGGTTGAGACATGGAATGATTTGAGATCTATGTAGTAATTTTATCTAGAGAGTTTGATTGTTCAGTTGGATGTCGGTCGTAGAGACCGATGATGTATTGAGTCCTCTGAGAGTTTATGAATGATATTGATGATGTGATGAGATCCTCTGATGTTGTTTGAGGTTGGTTTCTAGTTGGGGGATGATTTGGAAAAGGTTGTTTAAACACATCCAAATTTTGATTAGGAGGTGCATTCAAGTTATCAAGTTGTAACTCATCTCGGTCAATGAGATGTTGAAATATATTTCTATATGATTGACACCTTTCAATGTCATGTCTTCAAACTTGGTGATATTTACAGTAGTTACTTTCTCTATACCAAGAAGGTTAAGATGTGGAAATCTTGAGGGGTCAGATGGGAGGGAGAGTAATCATGCAAGTAGAAAGAATTTTATCAAAGATAGAAATGTATAATTCCCTTAGGGTGTAGATTTTCATTGAGTTCAGGATTTTTCAGAGTGTGAATGACTTTTAGATGATATTTTCAAAACAAATACATTTACGGAACCCTTATATTTGTCTGTGCTAGAACAAACCTTAAAGGAGGGGTCAGGTTGGGTTTCTTAAATCATTATTTTAGCTTACCATCATAAAGCTTTCAGAGTTTTAATTTTTGGGCCATGGTGAAGGATTCATAAAAGGTTGGGAATGATTAAATTTTTAATGTGGATGATATGTGTTTGGCACAAGATCGAGAAAATAAATCAATTAATGCATCCTATGGAAGGGAGAAGGAGAGTTGGTTGATAATCCCTCACCATAAAGTGATGAAATCAAGGATATATTCATATTCAAATTATTTGATGGCATAAATATCGGTGATAGATATATTACTGGATATGTTAATAGAGAAGTGTTCTAGAAATAACTATGATAGTTGTGCAAATGAGAAAAGGGAATGTTTGGGACTATTATACCAATCGAGGGAAGGGCCAACCAATGACATGGGAAAGGTCCTTAACATCAAATATTGATCATGGGTGATGAGGTAGTAAGCATGATGAAAATTTGTGATGTGTTCTTATGGATCCCCCTTACTGTAAAATTTGAATGGTATGGATAGGCTGATAGGTTCATTGCATATTTTTTCATAAGTGTTTCACGATTTTTTTTCTCCTATTCAAAGTTAATGAAATGGTATGCAAGAAAACAAGAAACTCCAAAATGTATGAGGGTTTAAGGCTACCTCCAATGTGCGATAATGATGTAGGATGCAAGGACGGGTAGCACAAATCATTTCCGAAACAAGCTTCAAAGACATGCACAATGCAAAGGACAACTATGACAAGAAAAATATTAGCAGGACAATATGGTGGGCTACCTGACAAAGTCAGTCCCAAGAAGTGATGAAACTTCATAGGGAGGATGTCAATCCATTTTTCTTGGAAAGGTATGATTGAAAATAATGGACAATTAACATGCATAAAGATATACGAGAATAAGCAGAACATAAATGATAAGAGATTTATTAGATCAAAGATCAAGGCATAATGTAGTAAGTGATAAATTGAGATAAAAGGAAGAAAACCAGATAGAGTCGATGGTGACCTGAGATAGTCGATGGTGAGTGTAACATAGAAGATAAAAATATGTGAAGACAACAATATCTGGAATTGATTCTTGGATGTTGTAGATGTCTTGGGTCTAGTACTAGAAGCACAGGAAACATAGAAAGGATGTAGATTACATGAAGGTAGATGAAAATGTAATTGATGCAGATCAGGTCGATGTTGAATATAGGAGCATACTCAATGGTAGATTGATGGGAACTGAGGTGAGTAAGATCTTGGGACATCAGTTGTTACATAGGAAATACATTAAGGTTGTAGGATCTGAGGGATACTGGGTGATAAAAAAAATGATAATTTGCTAGCAGGGGGGACAAAATGTAGGAAAAGGAACTGATGGAAACCAGGTTCGATGACGACCAGGGAAGAATCAATGGTGACTAAGGGAATGAATTAGGGTTTGATGGGGATTTATAAGTGGAAAATGAGCTATATGAGAATAGAGATAAGGGTGGTTGATGTAGATAACATATCTCCAAGATGGTGAATGATGCCTATAAAAGCTTATGATAAAGAAATTATGAAACAATCTAGGTCTCCAAGATAAACTACAAGCTTCATATCTCTAAAAATGATAAGAAAGGGCTCCAAGATGACTTCAAAATGTTTATGGTAGCTCACAAGAAGAGAAGAATAAATCTACAAAATCTTACATAGAATTTGAATCTACAAAGTTTCATCCTCTTTGAGGAGGGGGGATAGATGACATTTTTATAGGGTCATCATTGATCTAATAGGGTCACCATCAAATGTGGAGGGATCATTGATTTGGTTGATGGCTAAGATGCATAACTCAAGAAATGAGGTCATATTAGGGTTAAATTAGGGTTTCTAGTTGATTTTGTGAGTTAGGAGTGTACATAGGGATGAAGAAAGGGTGGTTGGATGGTTTGATATAATTAAATGAGGATAGATGATGGTTCTAAGAAGGGATAAATGGGATTTTTAGGGATGTGTTTAGGGATAGTTAAATGTGATTAGGGGTGATAAAGAGAGATGAGATAATGATGGGATGGGATAGGTTTAATATATAAAAATAGGGAATTTAGGGGAAATAAATCCTGGATTTTGGAGGGGAAATGGGATTTCAAATAGGATATGGGTATAGAGTGTGCACAATGACGACAAAGGGGTGAGCATTTACATGCGGGATGAGGAAACAAGTGAACCAAATTTAAAGTGTCTATATTTTCCCCTTTTTTTCAAGTGGTTTATGTTAGGCAAGCCTCGATACAAAAACAAGAAGTGATAGAAGATGGTAGCTTGAGGTGCTTCCCCTTACACTAGGGATTAATGACACGCAGAAGAATCAATTTCTAGGTTGAAAGAGATAGAAGGAAGAAGAGAATAAAGGGTAGAAAAGATGAGAAAAAAAGAGGAAATATGCCCCAATTGGAGAGTGATATGACCATTTCAATAATGATAAAAGTAAAAAAAAGATGGTGGTGATCCTGGAAACACATCGGTAGGGAAAGTAGCACGGTCTCAAAGGAGGAAATTTTAATGTCCTACAGACCCATGAGTTAGAAAAGATCACTATATTATGGAAGGAATCCACTCATATGGATGTGCAATCCATGGGACCAATTGGTCAAAGGAAGACATCAAAAATATGCTCAAAATGTGAGAATGGTCAAGATAATGGTTTGATAAAAGTTTAGGAAACAAAACGGGGTAAAAAATTATGTGATGTCCTTGAGATATGAGCAATCAAACAATTATGTGTCCTAGTGGGATAGAAAGGGAAAATTGGCCACAAATGTGGACTTAAGATGAGATATGGTGCCTTGAGATGGAATACAGAGATGGCCATAGAGTGGGCTTCTAGGTAGGATTAAGGATGTGTGACAAGATAGGTAGAGAGACAAAAATAACAAGATAAGCCATGTAGGGAAAGGAATGGATTGTTATGGGTGACACACAAGTCTGAAGTAGAAGAAAAGATAATTTAGAGAAGTATATTTGATAGGACAAGATGAAGGATGAAAAATAGGGTTGGGTCAATGATGATTTAGCTTGGGTCGATAGTGACTGGGTGGGTTGATGGAAACTAGGTTGGCGCACCTATATAAGTGATAGAGACAACCGATAAGGCTCATTTGAAAAGCACGATTTGGATGATTGAGAGCTCTAAGTGATATAAAAGCACGAGATTTGATCAAAATGGAGACCAGCAGAGGTAAAAGGAAGTGCCAGAGGTCTGAGAGAGTGGTAAGTTCCAAAAACTTAGATTTTTTTTTTTGGATGTTAGGAGCCAAAGGCCGATCGGCAAAGACCAAGCATGGCCATCGTCGACCTAGGGCAGGTAGGCATCGAATTGTTTAGGGTCAATATCAACCGAGTAGATATTAGATTTTGTTGATAAATTTGGTTGAAAATGATGATTTTAGATGAATTGGGAACTAAGGGATGCTTGTTGTTTGATTTTGAAGGCCGGAGACACCTTGTAATTGTGAGATAAAGTACCAACCATGCTGTGCATGATTAGGTTTAATGATGGCGCGTGGGATCACTTGGATGTGGTTGGATTGGGGAGATTACACCATTATTAGAGAGTTCCTCGAGATACATGGCTTATTATAGCATTGATAGAGAGATGGGATCTAAGGACCAACACCTTTTATTTCTGCACAGGAGATATGATGATCAAATTAGAGGATGTTTATTATATATTAAGATTTATGATCCGGGGGGGCACTTATAGTGTCAATCACACTAGAGGGTCAGGGAGATGCACTGGAGCAATTTTTTTAAGACAAGGCCTCGTACATCACTTTTGTATCTGGTGATTTTCATATTGAGACCCATTATCATCCATTGGTGTCGGGGAACTGGTTGATATGCTTGGTGATGATGGTGATATCCTGCTATGCACTTCCAGATTCAGGTGGGGTGAGATTCCCATGGGTCCTAACAGAAGTGGTTGTTGATATTGTTGAGCATGAGGCCATATTTACATTCTAGGATGCTCTCCTAGCACAGGTGTATCATGTTTAGACATGGAATTATTATTTCATTATTGTTTATACAATCATATAGTAGTGGTGAGGCCACTAGGGCTTCCATGGGTGATAGCTGATCACATAGGCTTGAAATTTGGATTTTTTACGATGGAGGGCTGACTAGGATCATGGTGATAGGGGTGAGCAGTGAGAGGATTTGTATACAGAGAGACTAGGGAGTCTCATGTTTTATGATGTCAGATGGAGGCCATGCATATGGTTCCCCACATGGTTAAGTGTGGATATCTAGCTCATGGGTTGGAGGAGGGTGAGATGGGTACAAGCCAAGAGACCAAATATGGTGGAGGTGATACAATTTCCATGAGTTATGAAGCAGTTTGGAGTGGTACAGAAAATTATTGGGGTTTCGATTATATATAGATGTGATGAGGTGGAGGGGGACTTACCTAGTCCAGTGATGGTAGATCCATTGGTGGCGGAGGCAGAGCTAGTGGATATAGATGAGAATGATGTGGGGGTTACAAAGGGGTATGTAGAGTGGATGACTCAATAGTGGGTGTCTTAGAGAGATAAGGAGGTAGCACATACAGGAGGAGGGAAAGTAGTGCAAGTAGGAGGAGAGGTGGAAGCATATACAGGAGGAGAAGGGGGAGGTGTAGGTGGGGAAATTGAGGAAGAGCTATATGTAGCTCATCAAGAGCTGGAAATGATGCACCAAGAGTGTGATGCTCTACGCTAGGAGAGAGACCTAGCTATCCAACAGAGGGATAAATATCAGAGGTAGAGATAAGCCCTATGAGAATAATACATAGATCTAGGAACTCCTTCCGAGGTGATAGGGGAGCGACCCAGGGAGCTGTAGAAATGGCACCTCCTAGTTCTATGACAATGGAGCAGTATCAGGCTCTAAGTGAGGAGGCACGGTATTATGAGTGCATAGTGACAATGAGAATCCCTGAAGTACCACGCTATGTGGTGCACATGACTGGGGAGAGGATATTGGCAAAACATATGGCTTTAGGGAGTAAAGCAATCGTATCATAACCTAGGCACGATGGTGGATATGGAGGAGGACAGGATCCTACTCTGAGAGACAAAGTCTCAAATTTTTTGTTCACCGATTAGTGGGTGAACATTATATACCTATAGATTTTAATGCATAGATAGAGCCTAGTTAAGGCCTATCATTGATGTAAAAATATTCAAATGATATATATATATATATATATATATATATATATATAATTTTGTCATGTTTTATACACGTTGTGATATGTGGATGAGTATATTAGATATATGTGATGGATTATGATTAACTTATGTTGAGTAGTTTGTGGATATGATAATGATTTGATAGATATAGATGTTCATGTAGATATTGATGTGATTTATTCATTAGTGTATATGATGTATTTATTGGATTAGATGTGGAATTGATGTGATTAATTTAGATGTTGGACTAGATGTAAAAAAGATGTTATGGATTTAGATTAGATATGATGTGATGGATTGTAGATTAGATGTGATGGATGTAGATTAGATGTGATGGAATTAGTTTAGATGTAGATGTATGATGTAATTAGATTGGATTGGATGTGATAGATTATAACATAGATCAAAATGGAAATTGATGTTCAATGTGAACGAGTGTGACATGATTGGATAATAAAAATTATTATATATAAAGGTAAAAAATGGAACGCGGCCTTGTTAGGATGACGCTAAATGTAGGAAGTAAACTTTTATCATAGTAAGAAGTGTACATAGGATAGACACTATGAGATTGGATTGGAGGTAAAATGTAAGAGGGAACACGAATAAAGCAATGTACTTATGTCTATAAGCAAGTGTTAATACATAACTAACGATAGTTAGTCATATGTAATACTATGAGGGGAAGATGGAAGGTGTGCTTATATACCTGATGTAGACATGATTAGGGGTTTAGACATATCTTGTAGGAGTAAATAGGTTCTCATTAGGTCGTTTTCCTAGGCGTATACCCCATCTTTGAGTACTTTTCATAGACTGATCAACGTGGTAAGTTTGTTTTTGATGGGAAATTTGATCGATGTGGGAAGCTTTCTTAAGATGCTTGATTTTGGATGGATTTATTTTTGTTTTGATATTTTTAAGGTTGATGAATGTGGGAAGCCTTTACTGCCATGATATAAAACCATCCTTCGAGGTATTAGTCTATAATTGGATTTTTGACCTTTTATTTAGATGGCAGGATAAAATATGTGATATCTATCCTTCGAGGGATTATTATATACTTTGATATTTCTTTCTTTTATATGAATATATGTCATTCTAGGGAGTAATATTTACTTTGGATAAGATAGCTTTGCTATGAGCATCCATAAATTTTTTTGATAGGATTTTTTATAGAGGAAATAAAATACATTGGTGTATGGCTTAGTATGGGGTTGATCATCGGTGTGGGAAGAAGGGTGATCGATGCCACTTTAAACAAGGTTGGTTTTCAAATGAGGTGAACTGAAGGAAATGATATCCCCAATGTTAGGTTGATACATGGGATATTTTTCAAGTGTACCGAATTTAATGGGTGTGGGAAGAGCATTAAGAGCAAGGAGATGATACTCCCCTAGTGAGAGATGTTACATCATAGTGTCGAGAGATTCATCATTGGGAAACTTGGATGTATGTACATAAGAATTGGTGGAAGGCTTAGGAGACGAGTCTTTCTTGGGGATGAGTACGTACTTTGGTTGATAGGTCATGTGGCATACTTTGAAGGGAGGAATATCAATGGGGAGTGTGTGGAGTTTCCCCTCACGCTCATACTTAAGGCAGCAATGAAGGTTGGATGAGATACAACACAAAACATAGATCCATGGACATCCAAGCAAGATATTATATTGAAATTATCCTTCTACAATGTATAAGAGTTCATGCAGGAGTTTTTCACCAATGCGGATATAAAGGATGATTATTCCCAATGCAAGGGCAACAACATTGTTAAAGGCTCGACGGATTGCAGGTGATTGAGTGAAAATGGTGGTGGGAATCTTGAGTTGATTGAACATTTGTGATGAAATGATGTGTATGTTAGCAAAATTATCAATCATAGATTGTCCAATGAAGGCGTCATTGATACAGATGGTGATGAAGAGGGGAAGGTCATGATCTTTGGGTAGAATGTCAAGGACCTCATAATCATCAAAGGAGATGGTGGCGGAAGTGGTAAGAGTGCCAATGAGGGCCGCAAAAGGTTCAGGTTCATCGGTTGTGATTGGAATTTTCTATAAAGCTTCGATGAGATCCTTTTGATGATGAGGAGATATTTGGAGAAGCTTATAGAGGGACATTTTGATGGGAGCCTGATGTAGTTGTTTCATGATGATTTTTTCTAATTCAATAGGATTTTGGGTTTTTGAAGTGGATAAAATAGATACCTTGACCTTGGATAACAAGGGAGATGGGGTAAATTCGTTAGGAGGAGCAGTAATGATAAATCTTGGTTTTTGTTGAGTGAAAGGTTGAGAGTAATGGGGGTGAGAGCGAGTGGTGACTTGAATGACATTTATGAAAAGAGGGGGACCTTATTTAAAAGAGTTAGAATTGGATGGTGGGGTTGAAAGGGTGGATGAGGGACCAGGTTTAAAGGTTTTGGAGGCTACAGATTTGGTTTGAGGTTTGTGCTTGGATGTGGATGAGCTAGTAGATGGAGGAGGGTTGTCTTCTCTAATGAGAATATCATATTATTATATGAGATTTTCATTTCTCTGTGTCATTCCCAGGTACACGATGGTAGGTGCAAACGACATTATAATCAAAACATGTGGGCTTCCACCCACGTGAATCGAAAGACTTGATGGGGGGAAGAGTGATCGTAGATGCTTGGATACAGTGATGAAGGATTTTAGAGTATAATAAAATGGGGGTTTTTAAATATAAAGTGTCATTGACTTTGGATTGATTTTATTTAGGAGATAAGGATGAAGGAAAAAGGGGTGCCCTACTCTTATGGGGTTTGATAGGGATCTTAGATTTACATTTGGAATTGGAAGGGGGAGTAGATGGTTTTGATTCAAATGTGGTAGTGATGGGAGATTTAGGTGGAGGATGTGGTCCTAAAATAGATGGATGATGCCCTAAGATGGATGATTGGATAATGGGTTGTTTGGATTGATGGGGCTTTGAAGGGGAAAGCTCAAATTTATTGCGCAGATGAGTAAGAGATTTTTGGATGGGGGTGTCAAGGTTCTTATATTTTTGTTGTGAAGCTTTTCCCTTGGCAAGGATGATAATGTTTTCAACAACAAAGTCTTCTTTAGGAGTGGGATCAAATTATTTGGGTGTGGGTTGTATAATAGATGTTGTTTTTAAAGATGGGGATGGATTTTTAGTAGGATCATCATTAGAATTAGAAGGGCTTGTAAATTGGCTAGAATTGGGAAGTGTTGATGTAAGATTCATACTTGTTGGAGATGAGGATGGGATTGAGGCATTACTTGTGGCATATGATGTAGGTATAGATGTAGATGTAAACGTGGATGACGGCATATATGCAGATATGGGTACGAGTGTAGATGTGATTTTAGATGTAGATGTAGATGTAATAGTAGGTGTAGGTGTATCTGTAGATATAGATATGGTTATAGATGAAGGTGTAGGCGTGTGTATAGGTGTGGATGTAGATATAGGTATTTGTATAGATAATGAAGTAGATGTGGGTGTAATAGATATGGGTATAATAGATGTGGGTAGCAATGTTGAAGCTTGACTTAAGGTATTAATTGCATGGGCATCAGGTGCTTGAGATGTGAGGAGTTGGCTTGATTGTTTTGTGGATTATTGGGGAATGGTTTCTTAAAGACATCCAATGGTTAATTAAGGGGAGAATTTGGATTGTATAATTAGAGATCCCCACGATCGATGAGTCATTGGACTAGATCCTTAAAGGTATGATATTTTTTGATGTCATGGCCATAGACTTGATGATGTTTGTAATAATGGTCCTCACAATACCATGTGGGTTTGGGATGTAATTCATTATCAGGGAAGATGGGAGGAAGTTGGATGAGGCATGCAACCATGTGTTTATTGAAGATTGAGCTATATGATTCTATAATAGGAGTATATTTGGGGTTTGGTCGAGGATTTCTTTGTGGAGGCTTGGCATGAGATGTGGATGTGGAAGAAATTTTGATGACAATGGAATTTTTTGCATTCTTGGATTTATCATTATGGGTGAATGACTTGGTGAATTCAGCCTTGGGTTTGTTGGAGTGAAGCTAAACATGGCCTTGTTCAAGGGCGCATAATTCTAACTTGTGAGCCATGATAAAATCCTCCTCAAAGGTTTAGAAGGATTGTATTTGGAGGGTAGATGAGATATGTTTGGCACATGATATAGAGAAGAGCACTCTGAGTTTGGTTTGAGGCAATGAGAAAGATAATTGATTATAACAACAAAATTAGCAATTGATTCATCCTCAAATTGTTTGATGGCATAAATACCAATGATAATTATCTTGCAAACTATATTGATGGAGAAGTGATCAAGGAAAAGTTGTGAAAGTTGAGTGAAGGAGAAGAGGGAATGTTGAGGAATGCCATTATACCAGTCTATTGGGTTTGGCCAATGACATGTAAAAGGTGTGAAGCATGAGATCATGATCATGGGAAATAAGATAACGTGAGTTCCTAAAAGCACAAATATGTTGTTTTGGGTGTTCCTTGCTATTGAATTTGGATAATTTAGGAAGCTCCCAATTTGGAGGATATGTCTTGATGAGTACATATGGGTTGATGAGCACATTACAAATTTTCTCATATGTGAATGTGCTCTTTGGGCCCAAAGTAGCAGCCTATAGGTTTTCCCTCCTACTCAAAAATACTTACACAGGGTCATTGGATGTGTCAGGATGAGGAGATTATTGATGGGGTTGTGGGTAAGATTTATATTGTTAGGTGTAATTAAGAGTTTGTGGAGGTGGTTGATAAGGAGGAAGATAATTGAAGGTATGTGATTGGATAGGCTACAAAATGGGATGTTATGGTGGGATGTAATTGGATGGGTAAGATTCAAAATATTGTTCTTGAGTGATGGGGGATTGCATTGTGTCTATGTTGGATGAGTTGTGATATATGCATGAGGTTGTTGGGATGTTTGGATAGGTTGATTAGGAAACATATGTCAAAATATGCTTTGGAGTGGAGTTTTATTAGTTTTATTTGACTCCAAAGGGTTGGGTTGTGAGGTAACAACATTGGCATGGACTTGAGATGTGAAGAGAGACACCAAGCTTTGAACATTTTGTTCAGGTGGTGGAGGAAGTTGGTTAGATTCTTGAAGGGTTTGGGTAGGAGCGTTGAAGAAAATGGTAGATGAGGAGGGAATAGGGATAGAATTTGTAGGGAATGTATTGATATGATGTGTATTAGGTGGAATAGGGACCACCAATTGTGTATATTGATGGGCTTGAGGAACTATGGTAGAAGACTCATGAGTGAAATGTTTGTTTTGGGAAATTTCTAGCTCATTCATGGTCCTAGGAAAGAAGAAAACAAGTTAGGAAGTAAGAACTTCAGTAGATTTAGAATATGGGGGATAAACATAAAACTATTGAAGAGGGGCTCCATTGATGGGAATATTGGTGGAATTATGAGATAAGTAGTTATGGATGGAAATGGGATTAGCATCAAGGAGTTTCTAAAACTCCAATAATTTACAAGGGACAGTGGGAGGTCCAAATAATCCTAAGGAAGTAGCAGAAGGAGGTTTGGCTGGTCTAGAGGGGATGGAATGGTGATATCTAAAAGGATTAGTTATACTAGATTTTAAGTTAGCTTCAGAAGGAGGTGTGGCTGGTCTAGATACTGGAAATCCAAGCGCAGGGGCTAGGTTTACAGGTAGCTTCAGATGCACACCCATAGCCTAGGTTGTCTCTGCTAGCGTGCTCCCATGTGAGGCCAAGGAGGGTTCCCTATTATGATTTCCCAAATGGGGGAGTTCCAGATGCTCTAGCTCCATGCCTCCTATGTGAGCTTCAAATCCTTCATCAGTTATCTTTCTCCTCAACGCCATCTACTCTAAAATATCACGTTGTTTCTCTATCTCCCTCTCACGCGCCTCATTATACTTAAGTTACATTTCTTCTCTCTGCCTCTTCATTGCTAGATCCACCAACTACAACCAAACATGTTCCTGCCCCCGCACGTGGTGGGGTTTAGCTAACCATAAGTTTTTCTTCCAAGTTCAGGGTTACCATCAAAATTTTGATTACTAGTGGAATTCCTTGCAAATAAGTTCACCTAGGATAACTTAGAAAATGGAACTCAGCTACCTTCAGGCAAGAGTAAGTGGAAATTGAGTACTCCAAAATATAGTTATTCAAAACACCACAGAACCAAGTATCCACAACGCGCATCCAAATTAGATCAACATCATAAAGCGCCTGAAATTCTTCATGCATCCAAACAAGTGTGCAATACGTCCAATTCCTCTTAGACACATAAGCAACCAGCCACTCATATAGCTCTACCAGAAATATAGCAAAGAATCTCTCCTAAAAATAGTCTTACAAATTCTACTCCACCCACACGCTTGTGTCAAACTCAAATCCCGTGTTGAACCTTTGAGCGTACTCTTCTTCTAGATCCTTTATCCACTCCTCAACACTTGCTAAGGTCAACTGGTACGTCTTCATCATGAAACATCCTGAAAACATCTGAAAAAGAGGTCCCAACAACAGAACCAATGATGCAGCCAAGAATCTACTATATAAATTCCAGAAAAACTCAAGCTCGCTGGCACATCACCCAGCCTTAGCTGAGTGCTCACCCAAAACGTGCAAAGGTACCAGGACCCTCTTTAGATTTTTTTGTGCAAGATGTTAGTGTGATGAAGATACATCATATTCAGAACAATAAATAACCATAAACATTCCACAGAGCATAACCAGATCTAGATTTTAGAGAATCATAAATTAAAAAATAACTATAATCAGATTAACCATACAAGAACCACTTACAGTCATGTTTAAAACCATTATTCATCCAATATACTCCATTTCAGTAAACATTGTAATACATAGAAGCTTATTACATTACAAAGCATCACCATAAGTCATGTGTGCATCAGATCCAACAACATAACTCTACAATAATTCACTACTCAGTATATATATATCTCTTACTACACAGTTCAATACATATTTATAGGGGTGGGGAATTTCCCTTCACCACGTACGCTCTTCCCAAAATAGTTTTCATGTTGATAATAGCCATGCACCTTTACAATAACATGAACACATGCAAGTGCGCTAATAATAGACATCCTATAGTTAACTAGTAGAAGTAATCTTATTATTAACTTGAACTCATGCATGGCGCTTATCAGACACTCGTTCCCAAAATAACATTTGTGTGTCGCGCAAGTCTCCATCTTGATGTTTTATCTGCATGTTATCTTCCAAAAATAGCTCGCATCCATGGAAATGGCTAAGTCCCAAATCAAACTATCCTGATGTGTGTTTCCTTTCCTATCCTTCTGCGCCTTCAAGTGCGACTTGTTCCTGTTATCCAAAATTCACCCCCCTAGGGTAAATTTTGATAACATGCATCAGAAGATTCAAATCCCAAGCAAATTGATTGATTCAGAGAAAAATCAGGTTTCTAGGGTCCCTTCAGGTATTTTTCTAACTCCCCTGGCTGAAGAAACAGGGAGCAAGCTCTGAGAAAATGCAAAAAAGTTGCAGAAAGGCAAATAGGTTGATCCAGGAAAGAGTGTGAAAATTGGCTAAGTCCTGCTCAAGGTAGCATTTGGGACAAGTGGGACAAATGGAAGCGGATCGGCCGAAAAGCCTCTAGGCGGCCCAAATTGCATTTGGGACAATCGGGCCAGGAGTAGGCGGCGGGCGCGAAAAGCCAATCCGGCCGAAAGAGGAAGAAAAATTGGCTAAGTGTTGCTCGGGACGTTTGGGACAAAAAGGCCTGAACCGGCCGGTTCGGCCGAAATCAGCACAAGGAGCACTAAGAAATTGGGACGTCTGGGACAAAAGGATGCAAAGGGCATCAAAAAGCCGGCAGGGCCGAGAACCAATCAGAAGCCGCCACGTGTCTCAGGGAAAAAAGGTCAAAAAGGTCAAAGGGCAAGTTTTAAAAGGTCAGCCCGAACCAATGAAATAGCGCCACGTGTCTAGTTAAGGGCCCCACAAGTGAATTTCAAAATGAAAGCCCGTGAAAGATGGAGGAGAGAGAATTACTCGTCCAATCAGCATGTCCCACATGTCGTCCAGGTGGCAGAGCGTGGGAAAGGATTTCAAAACATGCTTTCGCCTGTTTTGTGCCCTAGATCTTCAGATCACCATAACTTTTGATCCAGAGCTCGGATTTGCACGTTCTTTATATCAATAGAAAGCTGGTGAAATTCTCTACACGATTCTGGGGTCAATCTTGCGTTTTGGAGCAGTCTGGAGGGAGAAAAATCAAGAAACGTCTCTGACACGTATTCATGGCCATAAATGACATTCCAGCGACCAGAGTTAATGCAGAATGGGTCGCATTCTCCTGTAATCCGGTCAAAATGACAGGGTATGGGTTTGTAAGGTCCTCCATGCTGTTTTAATACACCTGCAGTCAAGAAAGAATGGGCTCCCATGCCTTTGTACGTCTCCTGTTCCCTGGGTTCGACCCTTGCATTTTAAAAGCCAGTTTTGGGCTCATTTTCAAAAAAAAAAAGGAACATTTTTGGGCATAGCAGACTTCTTCTTTCACCTTCTTCAAGGGATTGATGAAGTATCAGACCTCTCCAAGGATTGTAACAGTTTTCTTTACCTCTCTGAGGGTGTAATGCGTATTTTGATATTAAATTGATAATGCAAGCTCTGTGAATGGGTTTCAATCCTCTGTTTGTATTATTTGTTTGATTTCAGATGCTAAATTATACATTATCAGTCTGTGTATGTTTTCATGTTGTGAACCTTGGTATGTGTCTATTTGCATGACTAATATGTTTCACCACTCCTTTTTGGTGCATCACCATCTTTAGTTAGTTTCAATTTTTTACACTTCTACCCCTGTCTCCTTGCAAGTTATAATAGGATTACGATCTAGACCTCTGTAGCTTTGCAAAATATAGATCTAAATCAGAGGAGTTTGAGGAACCAGCCTCTAATCTAGAGATTCCTCTCTCAGTTTCCAAGTCCCACACTTGGAGAGAGGTTTCCATGTTGTGTAATTACACTGGATGCAAGAGTGATCAACCTAGAAATCTGATCAGCGTCCAGGGGTGCTGTAATTTTGCACTAACAGTTTTGGCACGCCCGGTGGGACCAGAGGTCTCATTTTTTATTGCAGCAAAGTTGATGTGCATCTGCTGCAATTTTCTTGCTTGAAAATAGCTATTATTTGCATATCTGGCGACTCCGAGGGGAAGAATCAACTGGTTTCAGCAGTCAGGCCTGAAAGCTTATGAGAAGAATCACAAGGTCAAGAGTTGGAGAGGAGGAAGTACTGTTTGAATACCTGCAATTATCTCCAAGAAGAAGGCAAAGAGGAAGAAGGATTCAAAGGTCCCCATCTCCACCAAACAGAACTCTCTCAACTCCTCCACCTGAGCGGCCTTTCTTTCAATATACAAGGGTTTTAAGACCAATCAGAATGGCACAACCAGTGAACCCCTATGTCAACTTCACAGGCAGCAGCCCACTTGCTCTCAATGCACAAAATCCAATCCCAGTTGCAGCACTGAAGAACATTCCATACTTTACTGGAGAAAATCAGACCACTCTTGGTGATCATGTCAAAGACATTGCTAACTTTTATGCAATCCATGAGATTAATGAAATGCAAGTAGTTGTCAAATTGCTGGCATCCTCATTCAAGGGAAAAGCATTGCAATGGTTTAGGAGCCTTGAAGCTGGCTCTATCATAAACTGGAATCAGCTGTGTATTGCACTTCACAATCAATTTGGAGAGAAGGGAGACAACTTGTATTTTTTGGAACAGCTGACAACTATCAAGAGAGCTTCCAATGAGCAGCTAACTGACTTCAACTTCAGATTTCAAAGGTCTTGGGATAGGATTCCAGTAGCAGTCAGGCCAACAGCAGAAGGTGCTTTTCTATATTACCTTAAAGCTTTAAATTCTGATATTTCTATGTTGATTCAATCTATGGGAGGCACAACTATCCCTGCTGCTTATAGTATTGCCATTAGAGCTGAAAATTGTCTGATTCAAGCTGGAAAGCTAGCTCCTAGGCCTCCAATGCCATTATATCCAAGTTTAGAGAGCCCAAGTACTAGTCAAGCACCTGTCTTAGCTCCTATTCCCACTCCTAAGAATCAGAGTTCAAATGAAGCTTCCACTTCATCTCCAAGTGCCCCAAATGAGCTTCAAGAAGTCATGAAGCAACTGTAAAATTTAGGTAATGAGCTGGTCACACTCAAGAGACAGCAAGCTCAAGGTTTTAGACCTTCGTATCAGCCTCAAGCTCAACCTAATAGGCAGCCATATCAGCCTCAAAGGCCACCCAATCCAGCTGCAAATATGAATCAAACAAGGCCTCCTGCCAATAGACCATTCCAGCCCTATAATCCAAATGCCATATCTGCCTCTAAGGCATTAGTACCAGCACAAAACAACACTGCCCAGGAGTATGATTGGTGTTTTCCATGTAATGAGCCTCATAACCAATCCATGTGCTTCAATGGTGCTTTGACTCAAGCTTTAATGGTAACAAGTGCTGGTGTGGAGGGTGAGAGTAGTCAAGAAAATAGCCAACAACAAGAAACATTCCAACAGCAATCAGCCCCAAAATGACACCACATTGGTAAATTGGCAAGCAAAGGATTTCTGTGGCATGAATCAGGCAATTTATCAAGGTGTTGCAGCCAACACAAGGTCAAAAAAGAGAAATTTGGGGTGAACAACAGTCATTAGCCCCAGCCAATCCTCAACCTTCCACAGCTCCACAAATAATTGGCAAGCAAAACCCAGTTTCAAATGCACAAGGGCAGCCAAGAACAGCCCCTAGGCCGACTCAAATGCCAGCTGTTGTTGCCCACATATAAGGAGCAAATGTGCAAACCAAGGGACAACAGAGAGATCCTTCATCACCATTCAGTATCATTGATCAAATGAAGAAGACAAACGTCAATATATCTATGTGCGAATCCCTATCCATCCCAGGCCAAAGAAATCTGCTGCAAACTGCCATGAAGGATTGGCCAACTTCGAATCAGCAGATCCAAATGTAGGAGAAGGTACTCACAAATGCTGCCCAGCCTGAAGGAAATCATGGAGCACAACAAGGTAGAATGCTGAAGCCTCCCCCTTTTTATGTTTCGTTAATCATTGGAAATCAGCTAGTGCATAATTGCATGATAGATTCCGGGGCAAGTAGCTCAGTAATGCCTAAACAGATAGCTGATCAGTTAGGGCTCCAGTATGAATTAACATCTAAGGGAGTAGTGCAGCTGGATGGGACAACAATAGCAACAGTTGGAGTGATTAGAAATTTGAGTCTTACCTTACATGCATTTCCAAATGTTGTTGTCTTACAAGATATATTAGTCATAGACCTTCCACCACTCTTTGCCCTCTGTTTGTCAAGGGACTTCACTGCTAAAATTGGGGGATATTTGTCCGCTGATTGGTCGTCACATGTTATTCAGAACAAGGTATGGAACTAAGGCTACAATTAGGTCAGAACCCTATTGCAAACTTCCACATTGAGCCCTATACTCCAAGTCAGATTAATGCCAATTGCTCAGCATTTGATCAAGAAGATCACCCTGGCACTGATGAAGCCGACACTAAGGTTAGAAGTATTCCAGATTTGACTCTTGATGAATGGGCAAACAAGGTACATGCTTTTGATCCTTATCAAGAAGTAGAAGAATCTGAGCTAGTGGTCTATTGCATACACGAAGAAAGTCAACCTATTCCTAGCATCACCAAGCCAAACCACAAGGATGACAATGAAGTATGGCAGCTGTTTTTCGATGGATCAAGGAGTAGACAAGGTGCAGGAGGTGGAGCCATGCTTGTTTCACCTCAAGGAATAAAGCATTATTCAGCTTTTAGATTTCAATTTGCATGCTCCAATAACACTGCTGAATATGAAGCCTTGGTGCAAGGGATGCATTGGGCAATCAAGAGAAAGATAAAGAACTTGCAAGTTTTTGGGGACAGTGAGCTGATTGTAAATCAGGTCAAGGGACAACATGCTGCCAAAAATGATCTACTCAGGTGCTACAAGAACAGGGTATGGGACCTCATGGAAGATTTTGAGGGCTTTGGCATCAAATCCATCCCTAGGAAAGAGAATCAAGCTGCTGACAGGCTTGCAGCAGTAGGGGCAGCCTTTGACATTATAGAAAAACATTCAACAAGACAAGGTACAGCCAAACATCCACGTGATTGTGAGGCCTTCAGTGCCGGATAACGATGTCAGTTGGCAAGTATTTGAGAATGATCAGCAAATCATCCACTTCTTGCAAGAAGAAGCTGAGTTCTCAGCTAAGAATCAAGAGAAGTTGGAACAGCAATATGGTGACCAGGTGATACAGCTGAGAACTGACAAGCTGCCCAAGGGACTTATCACCTTGGAGTCCATTTTTAACCCCAATGATCAGTTTAGAAAGGAGAAAGCAAACATTCAGGTTAAGAGAGAAGATTCGGTATCCATCTTGGTAGAAGAGAACAAGCCATTGCAAATTGGAAAGATGACAACTGAACAGGAAAGGTATGAGTTCATACAGCTATGTCAAGAATTTCCTGACATGTTTGCTTGGAGTTATGAAGATTTGAAAGGGTTCAATCCCAACTTAGCTCAGCATACCATTGAATTGGACCCAAATACTAAGCCTATCAGGCAGAAATAGAGACCATTCAATCCACACATGGAGCCTCTCATGATGAAAGAATTGGACAAGCTGATTGAGTCAGCAATTATATTCCCAATCAAGCATTCTAGTTGGGTTGCCAACTTAGTTCCAGTCAGAAAGAAGAGTGGAGAGATCAGGCTATGTGTTGACTTCAGAGATTTGAATAGAGCCTCTCTCAAGGACCATTATCCACTCCCTTCCATGGAGCAAATACTGCAGGTCGTAGCTGGTTCAGAAAGGTTTTCACTACTTGATGGTTACTCAGGCTTCAATCAAATTATGGTAAAGGAGGAAGACCAGTTCAAGACAGCCTTCACAACCAAATGGGGCACATATGCTTACAAGAAGATGCCATTTGGACTGTCGAACGCCGGAGCAACATTCCAGCGAGCTATGGATATGGCATTCAAAGGCTTGATCAACAAGATAGTGCTGATATACTTAGATGATATTACTGTCTTCTCAAAGAATGCTACAGACCATCTCTTTCACCTCAGGCAAGTGTTTCAGAGGTGTAGGAAGTTCGGTGTGTCTTTGAATCCTAAGAAGTGCATCTTTCTTGCACATGAAGGGAAGCTCCTTGGCCATATTGTCTCCAAGGAGGGATTAGCAATTGATCCAGAGAGGGTCGAAGCCATAAGAGCTCTACCATTGCCAAGCCACAAGAAGGCCCTTCAGAGTTTCCTGGGAAGGATAAACTTTGTTCGGAGGTTTGTCCCAAATTTTGCAGCCCTTGTCAAGCCCATCACCAAAATGTTAAAGAAAAAGCATGGCTTTCAAGTGGACGACAGAAGGCAAGGAGAGTTTTAAAGCAATCAAAGAAGCCATCTCCCAAGCACCCACTCTCATCAACCCAGAATTTTCCAAGGATTTCATCCTCTATGCAGTTGGAGGTGATGACACTATTTATGCCATTCTGGTACAGCAGAACAAAGCTAATGATGAGCAACCGATTGCCTTCTTCAGCCAGAGCCTAAATGACTGCGAAGTGAGGTACTCTTTTATTGAAAAGAATGTGCTGTGCAGTAATCAGAAGCTTGAAGAAATTCAAGCATTTAATCTCAAACAACAAGGTCCAGTTATTGGTCTCGTATGCTGGGGTTAAGGACTTCCTCCTCAACAAGGATTTGAATGAGAAAAGGGCAGGATGGATCACCCGTGTCATGGAGTATGACATTGAGATCAAGATCACCAAGCTGGTAAGAGGCAAAGGTTTGTGTGAGCAGCTCGCTTCCAAACAACCAGACAACCCAGAAGATGAAGAAGACGCTGTCCTGCTATTACAAGATGATAAAAAACAGGAAAATGATGATGTGTCCACTCCCTGTTGGACTCAGAATATGATACATTTCCTACAGACGGGCATGTGCCCTCCAGAAATGAGCAAAGCAAAGAGGAGACATTTCAGATTGCAGGGTATTCCATATACCATCATTGATGGATTTTGTTCAAGAAGGACGTGAATGGAGTGCTGCTGAGATGCATTAACATAGGTCAGATCCAAGGGGTATTAAAAGAGTTTCATGATGGACCAGCTGGTGGCCATTTTGCACCAAGAGTGACAGCTCTGAAAATCATGAAGGCTGGTTATTATTGGCCTAAAATCTTCAGTGATTGCTATGCATGGATCAAGAGGTGTAAGAATTGTGCATTCTTCACAGGAAAAGAGAGACTCGCTGCCCTTCCATTGCATCCAATTACAGTAGATCAGCCATTCATGCAGTGGGGTTTGGACTTCATTGGAGTCATCAATCCCAATTCGAGCCAAGGGCACAAATGGATTTTGACAGCCACAGACTACTTCACCAAATGGACAGAAGTAGTAGCACTCAAAGAGGCGAATGAGTCTAGCATCTTGGACTTTTACGAAGGGATAACTTCCAGATTTGGTGTACCTGCTACAATAGTCTCTGATAATGCATTGGCATTCATTGGATCTAAAGTGACTGAGTGGGCTGTCAAGAACGGGATTTACCTGAGCACTTCATCAAACTATTACCCTCAAGGTAATGGCCAGGCCGAGTCTACAAACAAAAACTTGCTGAGGATCATTAGGAGGACTCTTGATGAGAATCAGAGGGCTTGGCATACCAAACTGAAATCAGCCTTATGGGCTAATAGGATAACTCCCAAAAGATCCACGGGTAACTCTCCATTTAGGCTTGTCTACGGAAGAGAGGCAATCTTGCCCATGTCACTTGAGTTACCAACGTTGGAACTCATGAAACAGCTGGAGTTGCTAGAGTTTGAGCCGATGGAGGTGAGGTATGCAGAGTTGATGGAGCTGCAAGAGATCAGAGATCAGGCATCCCAAGCAATGGAAAAGGATCAAGCTTTGATCAAAAAGACCTTTGATAGGAAGGCCAAAGACAGATCTTTTCAAGTAGGAGATCTAGTGCTGAAATGGGATGTGGACAGAGCAAAACCAGGAAGGCATTCAAAATTTGATGCCATTTGGAGTGGCCCATACATGGTCACAAAGTGCAAGAGCAACAATGCTTTCCAATTGGCCTCATTGGATGGTGAAGAACTGCAGATTCCAGTAAATGGAATCTATCTCAAGCGTTGCTTCTAGAGGGAGGTTCACTACACCTATAGATATTAGATTAGATTTTATTTCCTCCAAGTGCTTGTGCACATTGTTTTGCTGTAGGTTAGTTTTGTTTTCCCTAAGTGCCTTGGCACAGCTTACTGTCCATGGAGATGTTTAGCATGTCTTTGCTTTCATCAGGTCACATTCCATCTTCCCCCTTGCACATTCTGAGTCAGTTTAGATTCTAACAGAATATTTGATGACTCCATGCCCAATGGATTGCTTCAGGCAACTGGTCTTTCCATCTAGCAGGCAGATGATCCCGCTGAGTCGCCAAATTGTTATCCAAAATTCACCCCCTAGGGTAAATTTTGATAACATGCATCAGAAGATTCAAATCCCAAGCAAATTGATTGATTCAGAGCAAAATCAGGTTTCTAGGGTCCCTTCAGGTATTTTTCTAACTCCCCTGGCCGAAGAAACAGGGAGCAAGCTCTGAGAAAATGCAAAAAAAAAAAAAAAAAAAAAAGTTGCAGAAAGGCAAATAGGTTGATCCAGGAAAGAGTGTGAAAATTGGCTAAGTCCTGCTCAAGGTAGCATTTGGGACAAGTGGGACAAATGGAAGCGGATCGGCCGAAAAAGCCTCTAGGCGGCCCAAATTGCATTTGGGACAATCGGGCCAGTACGCGGGCGGGGCGCGAGTACGTCCTGCTCAAGCGGGACAAGTGGGACGAAATCGGCCGAAAAAAGCCTCTAGGTGGCCCATCCGGCCGAAAGAGGAAGAAAAATTGGCTAAGTGTTGCTCGGGACGTTTGGGACAAAAAGGCCCGAACCGGCCGGTTCGGCCGAAATGAGCACAGGCAGTCCAAAAGAAAATGGGACAAATGGGATGAAAGTACGCGGTGGGCACGAAATGCCGGTTCGACCGAGAGAAAATTGACTAACTGCTGAGAGGGACAGTTCGGGACAAGCGGGCCGAAAAGGCGCGAACCGGCCGAACCGGGCGAAAGAGGTCAAAACAGTCCGAAGGCAATTGGGACATCCGGGACAAATGGACGCGAACCGGCCGGTTCGGCCGAAATCAGCACAAGGAGCACTAAGCAATTGGGACGTCTGGGACAAAAAGGACGTGAAGGGCGCGAAAAGGAGAACCAATCAGAAGCCGCCACGTGAAGGAAAAGAAAGGGCAAAACAGCGAAAAATTGGGACGTCTAGGCAGGACCGAGAACCAATCAGAAGCCGCCACGTGTCTCAGGGAAAAAAAACGGTCAAAAAGGTCAAAGGGCAAGTTTTAAAAGGTCAGCCCGAACCAATGAAATAGCGCCACGTGTCCAGTTAAGGGCCCCACAAGTGAATTTCAAAATGAAAGCCCGCGAAAGATGGAGGAGAGAGAATTTCTCGTCCAATCAGCACGTCCCACGTGTCGTCCAGGTGGCAGAGCGCGGGAAAGGATTTCAAAACACGCTTTCGCCTGTTTTGTGCCCTAGATCTTCAGATCGCCATAACTTTTGATCCAGAGCTCGGATTTGCACGTTCTTTATATCAACGGAAAGCTGGTGAAATTCTCTACATGATTCTGGGGTCAATCTTGCGTTTTGGAGTAGTCTGGAGGGAGAAAAATCGAGAAACGGCTCTGACGCGTATTCATGGCCGGAAATGACATTCCAGCGACCAGAGTTAATGCAGAATGGGTCGCATTCTCCTGTAATCCGGTCAAAATGACAGGGTATGGGTTTGTAAGGTCCTCCATGCCATTTTAATACACCTGCAGTCAAGAAAGAATGGGCTCCCATGCCTTTGTACGTCTCCTGTTCCCTGGGTTCGACCCTTGCATTTTAAAAGCCAGTTTTGGGCTCATTTCAAATGGAGGAACATTTTTGGGCATAGCAGACTTCTTCTTTCACCTTCTTCAAGGGATTGATGAAGTATCAGACCTCTCCAAGGATTGTAACAGTTTTCTTTACCTCTCTGAGGGTGTAATGCGTATTTTGATATTAAATTGATAATGCAAGCTCTGTGAATGGGTTTCAATCCTCTGTTTGTATTATTTGCTTGATTTCAGATGCTAAATTATACATTATCAGTCTGTGTATGTTTTTATGTTGTGAACCTTGGTCTGTGTCTATTTGCATGACTAATATGTTTCACCACTCCTTTTTGGTGCATCACCATCTTTAGTTAGTTTCAATTTTTTGCACTTCTACCCCTGTCTCCTTGCAAGTTAGAATAGGATTAGGATCTAGACCTCTGTAGCTTTGCAAAATATAGATCTAAATCAGAGGAGTTTGAGGAACCAGCCTCTAATCTGGAGATTCCTCTCTCAGTTTCCAAGTCCCACACTTGGAGAGAGGTTTCCATGTTGTGCAATTACACTGGATGCAAGAGTGATCAACCTAGAAATCTGATCAGCGTCCAGGGGTGCTGTAATTTTGCACTAACAGTACTTGTTGCTCTAAACTTAATTGACCGTGATCTTATCCTATATCACAATGAGTGATGTCTGCTCAATAATAAGGACATCACTGAGAATACAGGTAAAATTATCATTTCCTTTGGTGGATGAATATATTTACTTGTTTTGTACGAGCATCCAAGCTATAATTTTGGTAGCATCACAAGTGAATAAAGTCCAACCTGTAGGGTTATTGGTAAAGAGGTTAATGGAGGGACCAAATACCCAAATTTACAACATAAATGAGGAACTTAACAAACAAGATAAGCAAAGTCGCACCAGGCATGCCAGATTTTTTGATCCGTGGGGTCCACACTTATTCCAAGTTAATGAAATGATATGCAAGGAAAGTGAGTAAAAAGCAAAGGTATGGGATAGTTTAAGGCTACCTACAAAGAGCCCATGATGAACAACATGAATTGACAACAAAATTGCTTTCCGTATACAACAACACAAAAATGCTGCACTGAGACACAAAGGAAAACTAGACAAAACAATTATTACCCAGATTATATACTGGTCTGCTAACAAACTTTGACATCCAGTCCTAAGAAGCCTGAGTAAAGTTCCTAGGGAAATGGCGATGGTGGGATCCCACATTTTAGAAGCTTTTAACTTTCTTGTAATCTTTCCATTCTTCCAATCCGTATCCGAGATGCCACTGGAGTTGCAGATTTGCCAGAATGTGTACCTAGAGATAAGGTCCATTATAACAGATGTGCATAGCCAAACATATTGCTGTATTTATCTTCTAGAGTCTTAAGACTAAGAGTTTCCAAAGCAACAATTTCATCTTTGAGGCTTGCGTTGGGGTCCCGAGGCAATTGCTCTTTAACAGTAGACTTAAGCAGGAAGATCTACATATGTAAAAAAAGGGGAACTAGACCACATTAGCATGCATGTTGAAGATGTCTTAGGTACCTGGTACTACCAATTGCATAGGATTTTACGACTTTAAGGATACTTAATTCACTCAGCATCAATATAAAGGACTAAGCCAAAATTTATAAGGTCTAAAAATAAAAAATGAAGAAGCTGATAACGATTGAGACAGAATACTAGGACACATCAAGAGTTGCTCTAGATAGGAAAATTAATGAAAATTTTCATGCCAATCACGTAGACAAGATATTAGATTCTTTTATTGTTTAATTGAGAAGTTAATGGTAGGGGATCACAATCATATGAAATAAATATACTATACAAATTAGGTCACATGGTGATCTGAGGGACATGTATTTGGTTTACGTGTGACTGAAGATAGGATGAAGGTTTGTCTGGAGGAGTGTAGTGAATGCTACAAGTGCCAAGTCAGGGGACCATCATCATCAATTCAAAAGTAGATGATGTTGAAAATATCACAAGACCTAGATAAATGAGCCTGTAAAGACTATTGGGAAGATCATCATCACATGTTATGTACCTCTGGGATATGACTCCATCTATAATGATATCCATGGGTTATGGAGATGGATAACATGTAAGAACACTCCCCCCTTAGTTGATATGTTCTCATAATAGGATGAGGTCAAACATAGGAAAGCTTAGTTATAATTGGGTAATAACTCATCATACATTGGGATTAGGTCATAACTCATCCATTAAGGAGTAATATAGTGCCATATATAAAAGATCACCAATTGACTCATTATGAGTCATTGTCGACTGCATTGCGTGGAGTCTTCTACTGATGGTATGATGTCCATATAATAGAGCATGAGGCCCTATGAAGGTTAGGTTAGGGTTCCCATGAGTTGGAATATCTAGTGGAGTTACTCCTTCCTTAAGGATGTAAAATGGTAGTTGGATGTTTCCCTACCATTAAATGGGGTTATTTGATGGTTCTAGAAAGGATAAATGGGATATTTAGGTCATATTGGATTACACCGATATCTATTATGTTGTGTTATATTCTGATAATATTGTTCTTATGATACATTTATTATGGGATGTAATAGATCTTATCAGAGTAGGTATCACAACAGGGAATTTAGAGGTAATTTGATGGGATTTAGGAGACCCTAATTTTAGTGATTTCACTTAGGATATTGGGGAGAGTCGAATGCATGATTTTTCGAAGTAATTTTTGTGTGAAGTGGAACGCAGAATGGGTAATCAAGTGAATCTACCCTAAAATTGTGTCTACATATTTTGAAAGGAGTTGATCTTAGTGTAAGATATGTTAGTTTTAAGGTTTAAGACTCCTAATTTTAATGCTTCACATATATCATCTGAATGGGTGAAGTTTTTTTCAGATGATTTTTTTGGATACTGGAAGTGGATGAATTAGATTGACTAGGGAGAAACCCTCAAAATTTCAAAAAATTGGATATACATTTGTGATACATTATTGGAGTTTTAATTTTTTTCACAAGGAATTTCCCCACATGATTGAAATATTAAGATTGTTTACTAATTAGGTTGTGAACATTATTCGGAGAGCTTGATAACATAGAGATATAATTAGTTTTTTTTTTATACTGTATCTGATTTGAGGCCAACATTTGGTTGAAAAGGATGTAGAAACAATATTTCGGGGGTGTGGCGGGTAATGGTTACCTGATTCTTGAGAACCCTAGTTTTTGTAGATCATGGCGATGATGTTTTTTGGATGTGGAGATGTGTGCAATGGATATGACTAAAGAATGGTGGATAAAAGTTACATGGAAAATTAGTTTCCAATGATGAAACCCATGGTTTAGATTTGATCAACTTATGGCTTAGAGTGAGTTGAGCACAACTTGGTCGTCATCAGAAGTGAGGGGGAGGAGAGGATATTGAGATGGCTAGATCTTGACGAGGAAATGGAAAAAGTTTGAGTCTTGTGAACGACGGGCCAAGAAAGATGAAGGATAGAAGAGGTATGTTACTAATGAGGATGTTGCATCATAAGGATTGAAAGAGAATATGGCATTAAGAATAATAAGACTGAAGAAAACAAGAGTCGATGATGAAGTAGGTGCTAACATTCATGATATCAATAGTAGGAGAGACAACTGATCA
The DNA here is from genome assembly GCA_019776745.2 of Taxus chinensis. Lineage (NCBI taxonomy): Eukaryota > Viridiplantae > Streptophyta > Pinopsida > Cupressales > Taxaceae > Taxus > Taxus chinensis. The sequence continues at coordinate 949,807,999 of CM034146.1, read as the reverse complement.
AGATAATATTTTAGATAATGCATCTGATAACAAAGAAAGCTTCATATAGTTTAGAATTTGAAGGGCACATGTCAAATTGAAAAGAAGGGAATTATGTTCCATAAACCCTAGCAACAAATGATATGAATACATAAATAGCAGCGATGTAACCATCAACAGTGCTACATGATTCATATCAAAGAATATCAAGTGAAGACTCAAGTCACCACTGCTAAGAAGAATTTAAGTCTTTTCAAGATTTAAAGGATCTCTATGGATAAATATGTTTTGCATTCAAATTTGTATGCTTTAGATATGGATGAGGTATGCATATTTGTTCTTCAAGGGTTGTCCCTAACATATACAGACATGTTTGGGGACAATTAAAATTAATGTGCAAAATAAATTTATTCCAAGGATTTGGTACAAGAAGAAGAAGATCTACTTTACAAGATGATTACGCTTAATGAAAAACAATAGACATAGTCAAGATCAGAGCACATGGACTGATTTTAAAGATGGGGAATGAAGGGAATAAAGATGATTCAATATGAGCTAACATGAAGAAAATGAAAACAACACACACAAAGAAATTTTAGATTATCTTGATTAGTTAAAAAGATGTGAAAAAGAGAATATGGTTAATGAGGGTACTACGTAAGAGGCTAGCTAAGGTTGGTTTCAAGTAATTTTTAAATTTTAAGTCCTCAATATACCCAAAGGTACGAGAGGCCCATATCTGTGTTGGTGTCAGTATAAGGCGTGATATTGGGGCTTAACCCCTCACTTCATAGTCCCACATTGATAAAGGTGTCAGGTGCTTAGCTGATATGCCACCCACCAAATTGTTTATACTCATCCAAAATATTGAGATGGCTTCCCTCTTAGTGATGAAATCCAAGTAGGAAAACACAGAAGAAATTTTTTAGATACAAGTTTGATTTAATATGTGGTTTGGTTGTGTGTGAGGGAAGATTGTGAATGCAATAGTTTAACCATTAATTAGACTATGTGAATAGGTAGATATGAAAGTTCATTTTAAGACCCCTAAAGGAAATGTTGGCTTTAATAAAGATAGATCAAACAAAGTGTAATACTGAAATAAAATGAGAGAAAAGAAACGTACTCGTGTTCCCTGTTCCTTTTTTTATTTTTATGCACTTTTTATGAAATGATAGCAAGGCAGTTTCAAGTTGTAAATTTATATGATTTAACAAGAAACAAAAAGGCATGAAATCTAATGAAAAAAAGGCCTTGGGTCTGACCAGACATGCTAGAATGTTTGTGGTGGTGAAATTTGAGTGTCAATTATATGATAAACACCAAAAACTCATAAGACAAAGGGGTTTAACAATACCTGCATCGAAAGTGCAATGTCAGGATGAATGGATGTACAAAAAACTTTAGAGACTCATCCTTCCACCAGATGAGAGACCCTGCATGCAAACACAACTAAAAAAATATAGATATTAGATAGAGATTAGATAGATATTTGACAAGTTATTTATAAAAGACCAATCCTATGAACCAATGGGCTTCCTCGAAGGGTATCCACTCATCTTTATAATTAAGTGATATGGTATGGAAGTAATTGACAATATAATGATAATTCAAAAATCTAAGGGGATAGAAATATCTTGTTCCATGTGGTATGTGGCCTAGGCGAGGGCCACGATGATCTCAAACTCCTCAAAGTAATTGAACCATAATTGTTCAAAAGCATCTTGTTCTTCTTGTATGATTTCGACTTAGTCTTTGATATCTTCAATTTCAGGTATCAAGGCGATGGAACAAAGGCTAAGTTCATGTGCGATGTCAAATTTTTCCCATACACGGGGTTGATGCACAATCGGAAGATCATATATGTTAGTAATGGAGTATGACTCACATGACATTGTCATCTATAGAGAAACACATCTTAAAAACCAGCAAATTAGACAAAAAAAATAGAATGATAAAATGATCACAGATACGATAAATATGATTAAAATGGTAAAAATACAGGGATCACTAGTAATTTAGAGGAATCACTGGCATATCTAATAAATTGTTGATGATTGTTGTGTAAAATATTAATTTCTTGATAAAATGTAAACTAAACATAGAGTGAATGATCCAAGGATTGATATGGTCTTTTATATGATATGTTGATAAGATGAAAGTGCAAACAAAAGATATATCCTTACCTTGATTGAAAAATGCTTGAAATATGATGTTGCATGAACCTTACTGTGTTTGTAAAGTTTCTTTGGATGTGACAGAGGTACTGACGGTATCAAGATGATCATGATGATGTCATCTAAGTATCTAAAGTAAAAAATCTTCACTTCAATGCATAAAGATCCTTAATGAGGAGGTTTTAGGTTGCTTTTATAATCACCAATGATTTTATTAAGATCGTTAGTGATCTAGAAAATAGGGAAGGTTCGAAACCAACTTGTGACCATACCAATCATAGGTTTTAATCATTTACAGTGTTCAGAGTGCCTAGATTGCATACCAGGGCACCCCGGGGCACCTCAATACACTCTCAGGCACCCCAGTCACTTCAAATCCTCCATATCTTCCCTTCACAAGGTCCTTAAGTGTTCATCTACACTTACAACTTTTATTCTCAGACCTGTGACATTGTGCAACCATCTACAGTAATCAGCTAAGCCATTTCTCTCTACTCTCTTGCACATCTAGGGTTTTATTTCACTTAGCATATTTATTTGCATCTACTTTATATTATTTATTACATTTATACAATGTTTTAGTCCTCCCTAATTAGATTAATTAGGATTATTATTTCCTTGCACTTAGTTCAATTTTAGTTAATCATTTTGGTGAACCTAACGTCTTTCATGCTTAGGATCCTTATTCTTCTTACATCATGGGTAAAGATTCTTTATCTCATTTACTTAAGAGATATCCCACTTGTTAGGCTATTTTCCAACAATCCATAGACACCAAGTATTTTGATGACAATACGCCACCACACGAATTAAGTGTTATGCTTCATTGTTTCTTTGTCGACCCTAATCTTGACGATCCTCCATCTAATTAACCTATCTTAGACTCAATTCAAGCCTTACATGCAGAATTTTTTGTCATGGAATCCACAATCACATCTCTTAGATCTAAAGGTCAACAGTCTAAGGATGTTTCTGAATTGTATACATCCTCTATGCAATCTATGGAATCCACAATCACATCTCTTAGATAATTCCAAAAGCTCAAGGATGCTTCTCAATTGCATACATCCTCTATGCAATCTATGGAATCCATAATCACATCCCTTAGATTTGAAATCCAACAGCTTAAGGTTGTTTCTCAACCGCATGTTTGTGTTCCTTCTACATCTTATTTTCAATCTATGTTCACCACATGTCATATAGACGAACCTAAATTCAAGTCATCGTTAGAACCTCTCATACTTGATCACAATGCTAAGCCGTATGAAATTCTTGCTAAGCTTATTAATCATCATTTGATCACCCTTACCATCTATTGATTGCTATCTTCCTTGTAGCTGAAAAAAGTATCTAGATCATCCATATTACCATTGACATCAAATCAATGGGCATAATGAGCATGATTGTTATGCTTTACAACGTAGCGTCAAACAACTTGAGCGTCAGGGATTTATTTCATTTACTAGAAAACATCTTATTGCATGCCCACCTACAAATACTACACCCACATGGGTTCCTAAGGCTACTTCTTCGGTTAGTTACAATCCACCTACATAACCACCTATGGTATCACCAAGTCAACCTGTCAAAATTAGTTCACCACCTCCTTGTATCCCATCTTCTACAACATTACCAAATCAAAACAAGTCATAACTTCTTAACTTTTTCTCTACATCTCATCCTATTACTAAGTCATCTATTGTATTACCAAGTCAAGCTAAGAAACCTTCATTTAAGCATGATATCCTTCCTCCATTATCAATGGTATCTACAACATCATCGGGCCATGCTCAGTATTCATCTCCTAAAGTTAAGCTAGTTATTCCAACATCTTCTATAGACCCTACATATGTTGATAATTGGGACTTAGATGACGTTTACTATGATGATGAACCATGTGATATTCCTCTCTCACATCCCATCACTTTTGTTAAGGAAAATACTCCATACACTGATCCACTTAGTGTCTTTTGATTCAACCTTCATCACATACATAATTGGGGGCATAGCCATGACACATCCCCCCATCACCTTAGATTTATCCTCTATTTCATTTTAATGCAGGGCATACTTATCACATGTTATAGTACCCTCAATACCCAATGATGCACTCTTGTGTTTTCGGTTGACACTGGACTGTTGAGGGAAACACCATTACACTGAACCCCACACACTATACTCTAGGATCTACACATTTACATTCTACTTCATACACCACACATCCTACCTTATCCTCTACATACCTCATCTCTTAGTAATTTATACATCATCTATCTCATACACTCCACACTATTCATCATCTCATTTGTGTCTGGTTTTTTTATCCCTTCCTTACATTCTATATTTATGCTAGGTTACATTATATATGGGTCTAGATTTACCTGTCATCATTATACATTCCATCTACACACCCTAAATTCCCTACATTATGATTCACACAATGCATCTCTCCATCATATACATTCTACATACTACATTGGCTTCCACTGTATATGGGTCTAGTTCCATCTATCATCTTTACATATTCCATTTCTATATACACCTATTATTTCATCTCACACCTTACATATTCACACTACACATTCTATATTTCATTTCTCACACTGCGCATTTACATTACATATTCATAACCTGGTCATTTCTACTATGTTATCTTCTACACGCTGCACTCACCACCCTATTACGCACTCTATTTCATTGGTCCATACTCAATTGCTGAGTAATTTACCAATCAAATGGACCTTACCTATATGTGACATGTCATCATACCACATTCATTGGACTAGTGACTAATGCTCTAGGCTATATCATCACCCACGCTCATCATCACATACCATAGTGGTATACACATTCGGTTATATCACCACTCTTTTCATCAATTCTATATCATCTTATTACATTCTATCATCTCCACTTATATCATCCTCTTACATTATACCTTTTTTTTCCAATTCCAAAAGTATTACATTACATTATCATGCCTTCAATCATCATGTAGTGGTATACACCTTAGGTTAAATCACCACTCCCTTCATCCATTCTACATTATCCTATCACATTATATCATCACATATTCTTTTATCCTATTCTATGTCATTCTATTAAATCATCATTTATCCTACTCATCACTTAGTGGTATACGCTTTAGGCTAAATCACCACCTTATTCTTATTCATCACGTAGTGGTATATTCTTTAGGCTACATCACCACCACATTCTTATTCATCACGTTGTGATCTACGCTTAGTGCTAAATCACCACGTTTGTTATCCACCACATACTCATATACGCTTCCTACACCCTCATCACCCATCTCGTAGTGACATACGTTATAGGATAAATCATCACCTTCTTCTTCCATCATGTAGTGATATATGCTTAGGGCTAAATCATCACTTTTCCGTGTTCTAACCAATTTGTGATATACGCTTCGGTTATATGGTTCATGCACATTCACTATACAATCACATATTTCATCACCACTTACTACCGCTCATCCCATAGTGATATATTCTTAGGGATAAATCATCACTCCTGTCTATCCTACTAAGTCATGGTATACGCTTACGCTATAGGGTCCATGCACATCTTATCCCCATGTTACATTTCATCACCACTACACATACACATTCATCACAACACGCTAGACACAACCTACACTACTCGACCATTTCCCAATGATGCACTCTCATTTATGGTTCATTCCTGAATGCTGAGGGGGAAACCAAAATGAACCTCACTACATACACATTCCATCCACTTGTGGGGGCACACGTCGCTCCTATCATTCCATTTTGCATTCCATTCCATCCATCCACAACATACTGCATTGTCTTGGTAGCATTTACTCTTTCTTACTAGTGTTTTACATGATCACTTTATTACACATGTTAGTTTACTTTCTTATATGTCATTATCATACACACATGCATGTTCACGCCTTTATCTAGTGTGATCACAGATACAGGAAATTTACATGCGGCATGGATTCTTTTCTTCTACCCTTACTATACTGGTCACTGGGGGCATCCACATTCATCGCATACAGGTGTTATTGTTTCATTTTTTACTTAACATCTTATACTACTTGTTCATACACACTTTGAAATATTGGTTATCACTTTAACATGCTAACGGGTGTTCCATGTGCACATCACTTGTTTTTGCAGGATTACATGTTCCCATGACTACTTGTTTGTTTCTACTTGTCTCCTTTGTTTTCCATTGTATGCGAGCTTTGCCCTTTTCTTGTGTGCACACTTGTCTACTATTTGTGGCCTTGGTGGCCTTGTGTGTCTTGTGATGTCGTGAGTGATGTTCCCATGTTTGAAACCCAGTTTGTGCGGTTATGCTTATTTTCTTACGTGTTTACACTACTTTGTTTGGTAGTTTCTACATTGTCTACGTATTTTACACTTGTCTTATTACATGCATGTGTTTTTGGACTAACACTTGTATTTTCTAGCCATACCCTTTTGTGTGCACCTTGGTATCTACCAAGCGTTTCCCTTTCCCCCTACAAGGAAGATTTCTATAGGTTAGAATGTGGTTGGTCCTCTTTTGGGGCTGCATTCTCCTTCCAGGGTCATCACATGTGCCCTCAAAAGATGGGGGGAATCATTGAGGGTTTTCTACTAACACAACATATTTACACCTAGTTTAGACACATAGCAAGTGAGTTTAGACCAGTCTACAAACTCCATACACAAGTGGCCTTAATAGGACATGGTGTCCTTCGGAAATTCTGTGGAGTGGTTACAGGCTTGGGGGTTACAGTGGGTGTGCCTCTCTACACTTCTCTATCCAGTGGCGTCGGATCATTGCCCAAAAAACCAGGACAGTATAGAGATATTCTTCAACAAATTTCAGCAGAAGCAGTTAGAGTTGGAGGACACAGATCATTTCCTCCCTACACTTCTTCAGCCAGGGTGGTGTGAGATCACCCAAAAAACTTGGGACAGTACATGATATCTTTCTACACCCTTTTTCTTAACATGGATCAGGTGCACATGTTCCATTTACACTTTTTCTAGCATATTTTACATTTGCGTACTTTACACATGCGTATTTTACACAACATTTTTACATACATACATATTTGACTACTTGATCATTTTCTCCTTGCAGGTCCGCTGTATGAGAAACAAGCAGTCAAATTGGGGGCAACAACAACAATAACAACAACAAATGACAACGACAACATGACATTTTTTGGTACACTTTCCATACTAACCATGCAGGTACACTACACACCACAACAACTACACATGTGTTCCACCCTAGGTTCACTCTCATCACTTTTTATGCCATTTTTCATCTTTAGAATCCACACTCCACATTTTTCTTTTTTTCATTCCATGCTTGAGTCTAGTCCATCGACACGTCTTCTTCTACACTCTACATGGATATCATGTATGCATCCTCTATCTACTTTATGTTACCGAGATTTCTGCTCACCAACATAAAGTGGGGGAAAATGTAGACACAAAATTATGCACTTTACACATAATTTGGTTCCAGTCTTATACTACTATTTAGAAGGTTCTCAAGTGTACAAAGTACTAATTAATCCCACCTTTTGGCCATCTTTATTTTACATTTTATTTCCTAGTTCCCATGTATTTTCTAGCACTTATCCATTCATTTCACAACTTCCCCGACATTCTAGCCCTAAATCAGGGTGCCCCATCCTATTAGGGCATTCCCGCCTTAGATCCTCATGCAAATCCCCTTTCACTCCTTTTTGGGTCATTTCTAGTTGTTGGTCATCTTTATCTTCTTCTCAGTCGGCCTTATCAGGATTAATTACGAAATTAATCTTGAGAGACCTATAAATATAAAGCTATAAGACCATAATGAGGGTCCTAGGTCATAACATTACACACTACTATCACTCCATCTAGAGTTGTATCCATTGCATCACTTGCATCCACATAGTTTCATGCATCAAGGCTAGGAAATCTGCATCACACACACTTCATAGGGGGATGGATTCTATTCTATTCCATGCACACATGCTATTTACATTTTCTATAGTTACTATTTCTCACTACTTCACAAAGTGTGACTGACACGAGAGCACCTAGGGCATGACATGCACACACACACACTAGAACTACATCCAGGTTTGAAATGTAGTGTAGCGCTCAGTGATAAGTCCACTATTTTGGTGGCTGAGGTCATTCTGACCCATTCATATGCATATTTTATTTTTATAGGGTTTGATACTTTTCTTTGCATTGCAGGTCATTTTCCATCTCATCTGACAGATCCAGCGTGACAAACAGGGAAGGTTCAGAACCAACTTGTGACCATACTAGTTGCAGGTTTTGAGCATTTACAGTGTTCAGAGTGCCCATATTGTAGACCAGGGAACCTGAGGCACCCCAGTACACTCCCAGGCACCCCAGTCACCTCATATCCTTCATATTGCCCTTCGTAGGGTCCCTGAAGTGTTCTATCTGCACTTCCAGATTTTATTCTCAGACCTGTGACACTGTGCGACCAGTCACTACAACAATCAGCTAAGCCATTTCTCTCTACTCTCTTACACATCTAGGGTTTTATTTCACTTAGACTTAGCATATTTATTTAATTACTTTATATTGATATTAGTACATTTATACAACATTTTAGTCCTCCTAATTAGATTAACTAGGATTACTATTTCCTTGCACTTAGTTCTTTCAATTTTAGTTAATTAGTCATTTAATTAATAAACCCTCTTATGGGTTAAATTATAGTCTTCACAAATCATCCTCTAATCCTATCTACATCCCTCGATGAAACATCACCCCAAATATGGGGAGCTTTGGTTAATCTTATTCTAGCCCATTAAAAGTACATAATTATTAATTTAGGCATGCCAATACTCCCTTGATTTGCAATCACTTAGCTTCCTAATCAAGCTTATTTCTTCAAATCTAACTTGAGTCCTTATATATCACAAACTCCAAGATTCCCAAAATTAGGAAAAATACGCAGTTGGGTGCTCGTAACCTTTCTTGGCCACTGCACTTTTTCTAGGGGGTATTTAGAGTCATTTTGATCAAGAGCATTTTCATATTTTGGAATTTGCATTACAAGAACTTACATCTAACAACATAATGTATTCATAGTCCTTTTTCTAAGGGAACTAGATCCAAACATGGTCAAAGTAGGATCATACCGTTCTTGGTGTATAAATTATTTCCTCTCTTTGGGATAGAATACACACTAGATTTATCTGCTTACACTCTTCTGTCGTGGCGTGATACTTGAATAACAACCATACATTATAAGAGTAGTGAGATCAAGCCCAGCATTAAATATTTTTCTTAGCATGCAATGCATCAAAAAACATTTCACTCTTAAGATTTTATCAATGTTAAGGAAGATTATCTTCCTGTTATTGAGACTCTTCAAAGATTGGTGTTACGTGTTCTTTTAATTTACTACTTAGTTTGCAGTTGTTACATATTCACATATTTTTTACAGATTGTGAATGTGATCCTCATTCTCTCTTATTTTGCCCGATCCTTACTACACAATGTGTATGAGATGAGGTTCCATTTCAAGTGCACAATGAATAGATCAAGAACAATATTTACGCTTCACCGAATAGGGTCAGATTATATCATCCTTGGAAATTCCATGTGTTGTATGAATATTTAGATCACTGGACCATGAATTTTAGTCTCCTCGAACTCTTTAATGATGTGAGATTACATTTATCAGAATTAGACACATCAACGATTCTAATTTATGAATTGTGGAACAAGTAGTGTGTATTGAAAACATTTGAAAGTGGGGGTAAATTTAGACACTAAATCATGCACTTGGTACATTTCTATGTCCTAATCACATATTACTATTCATATGATTCCTAAGTGAAAAACTAGCAATTAAGAACTATCTTTGTACTTTTATTCTATGTTTCTATGTCCTTCTTTGGCCTCATACACACCTAAACATCCTAGTCAATGACTTTACTTTCTTTATATTTTTGACTATGGATACCAACTCCTAACCAAGATTTCAGTGCCCAGGAACCCCCATTTCCTGGGTTTGATATCTTTTACTTTACTCACTCTTTTGGGCTTCTTTGAAATATTTTGAGCATTTTGTTTTCTTATGGGTTGGCCTTTTATTTGTAAATTATGAAATTCAAACAAGGGAATCATATAAATACAAATCTATGTGACAATAATAAAGGACCAAACTCTAAACATCTACTATTGTGTTCAATGAAAAGTTACAAAAGCCATGGATTTGGGGTAAGAATCTCTAAAGAAACCCCAAAGGCTGTTAGCAATCTGATCAATGGACCATCTGATAAGAAATGAGCAAGGTTTTCTTCTTTGCATACATTAATTTGAAATAAACAAGAAAACTAAGCAAATGAAGCTAACCTATATTCTTTGAAAGCTTGAAATAATGAACCTAAGAGGATCTAAACATTCAGTTATGTGTTCGAAGAGAAAGATATCTCCCCATTAATGGCTTCAAGGCCAATGGTTCTTCCATTTTACTCTATATTTTGTGCTATGAAATACAAAATCAAATGCTACTAGCTCAATGGAAGAAAATGAAATAAAATCTAAGGCTTAAACAAAATACTATAATCTATTTTAAGAAGAAGAGAGAATTCTTAGGAAAATGAGGGAGGGGGTCTACCCCTATTTATAGTTTTCCATTTGGGAAAATGGGAGATTTGGGTGCATGTGGGACAAATGCAAAATTCCAAAAAGCACTTTTAGCAAATCCAAGTAAGGTTCGACTGTGTTTAGAAGAGATTGACCATGGTTTAAAACTAGATAACCATGTTTAGAGGGTAATTAATCTTACTGAGAGAGAAATTAGGTTTCTGAAGGGTTTCTGAAAGGCTTAATCAATCCAAAAAAGTGTATTGATACTCCAGAGAGCTAATAAAGGTGGTAAAGAAGAGAATATTTAGCCAAGAAGAAGTTATTATAACCTCTTTAATTAGTTTATAAGAGGAAATACGACCAACAGAGTGTTGTAAGAGGGGGAGTTAGATAGATCTAACTGACGAAGTGTCATAAATTTGCAAGGGGAAGGATAGTTAGTGCAATATTAAGAATAATAGTGCATTGATCAAACTACAGGTGTCTACATTTTCCCCTCTTTGGGGTGACGTAAGCTACATCACTTTAAAGAAAGTAGACAAATGCAAACGAGTAGAAATTTTTTGAAGGGGTAGAATAAAAATTAATAGGATGAAGGATGACGGATGCCCCCTCGAGTGTCGATGGGGTGGCGAAGAAACTCAATCAGCGATTGAAAAAAAAACAACATAAAAAATAATGTACAGAGAAGATGAGAAACAAGAAGAAAGAGGGATATTGAGCTATCCACAAATCAATTGCTATCAATATATAATCATCATAATGCTTAGAATCCTCCTCATCGGTCCTTATTAGAATGTGACCATGTGACAGAAGCGTAAAATTACATGAAAAGCCGAGATACAAACAACTGTATCGTGCTAAAAATGACCAACTCCATGCAACATACACGAATGCAATGTAATACGAGAAATAAACAATATCTTCTAACAGGGAAATAAGTACAATCGTGCACACTTAAACCAACAACATTCAAGATAGTTGCACAAATATTTTGTTATCAAGATGTAGTCCCAAATGTTCTGATAAATGAAAAGGGTGAAGAATGATGCCCCAACCAAGATGTATTATGTAAGGGGAAAGATGGGGGACACTTGGGTCCCATGAAAAAGCAATGTGCATGACAAAAACAATACCAGGTAACTGATAGTGCCCCCAAAATATAGACGAAGTAAGCAACATAGCTTGTGTAGGTGATTTGAAGATTTAGATGATTCATGATTCCTTGTTTCAAAAATATTTGAAAATGCCAGCGGGATATGGGATGAGTGTTATGCGATAAACACATATTTCAATCGTAGATGAGCGATTTACCAATTTTTTACCTATTTCTGAGGTTTTTCAATGTTTTTGGTTTTTTGAAATGGTTTTATAATTTTATTTTATTTTTTTTAGATTTTTGATCAGTCAGGAAGAATTTTAAAGATCAAATATCTTCTAAATGTACACACGAGGGTGATAGTGGGAAGGTGAGGCTATTAAAGAGCCAAAATATATTCCCACAAGAAGAAAAATGGTTCAGGAATAATTTCTTTAAAATAAATTAATAAATAACTATCACGACGGGGGAAAATAGATGAAAAATAGACAAAAAGGCAGGAAAATGCGCCTGAAAGGTTTGTAAATTATTTCAGTGCAACGGAGAAGTAACCGCAGGGTGACACAAAGTTCCCCAACATGTGAAAAGTAGTTAAAAATAATTATTTTAATACAAAAATAATTATCACAGCGGATAGAAGAAGGTTAGAATGATCACGGCAGAGAAAACATGCCCCAGGGGCATTGCAACGAGTTAATATACCCACCCGAGGTCGGTAAAGCAATCATGACCAATTCATTTCTACCATAGTCTTTGCAAATTTTTACCATGAGCGAGAGCGACAGCCTTGGAGTGAGATAGCGAGAATACCGAGCAGGAAGAGACACGCAGATCACATCAAAGAGTTCATGTGGGACCCAGCAGATGCACCCTATGTGAGTGGCCTATCCCTCCTAGTTAATTACACATTTATTGTACTTTTTAGGGCTTTATTAGGGTAGGTAGGACCTATTTTGATGCATGCACGTGGGCTTATGCATCAGTTTGACATGTACACACACACATATGTGTCAAAATGAATAGGGACGTATACACACATCTGTTGATAGTGGATTATGCGCACGCACACCCATCGGGAGAGAGGGGAAGTAGTGGGTCGCGCACTCACACGTCAAACCAGTAGTGTCAGTTTTGGAGGGGCACATTCGTGTTGAGTGAGGAGATAGAACAGGCATGCACACGTGCGCATGCCAAGGCAGGCGCATAGGCATCACACTGGGCACATATGCATTCTGTGTGGCCTGCGGCGAATGGAGAGAAAATGGAGGGGGCACGTACGCGTCAGTAAGGGCATGTATGTGCTGAAAAGGGTGCGTAGGCACTGGAAAGAAGGGGGGAAAAACAACTGGCTAGTAAAATAGCCAAGTATAGAAGAATATAGATTAGATTAGTGTAGAAGAAAAGAATAATTAGTAAATTAGATGATTTAAAGAAGCATTTTTCCTTAGAAAAATAGATAGAAATAAGTAAGTGCCTAACACTTATGTTGATTTTGTAGCGTGTACTACCCATTCATCAGACTCACGAGTGCTATGGTCGGTTAGCAGTGATAGAGGCGCAGTTTGATGACGACGAAAGAGTGACCCTGGAGAACCTCCTATATGTTACGGGATTGACTCATGTGGTCTGAGATGCCACATATTACATTGGATCATGGCCTCTTGACAACCATAGTAAGAGAGATGGCACAACAAGAGTCAGTGTTTTTGGTTCCTGACTGGGGAGATTACTATTACTCTTAGAGGACATATGGTGCATTATGCAGGTCCCGATTCAGGGTCAGCTTATCCATACTATGATTCGTTGGACTGATATTCAACAATATATTGTAGATTTATTCGGCATCTCAACGATACCACGGTGTGGGATGTCCATCATATTATCATGATGCATCAATTATCCAAAGCTAGACCGAGTAGTGGTCTACATGATGGCCTTTGTCAGTGGAGTCTTTCTCCCTGAAAAGATTGGTGCTTCTTTTCCGCTCGGCCTCTTAGGAGTGATACATGGTTTTGTAGAGGGAGAGACCTACTGTTGGGGTCAGTGTATTTTATCACATCTATACTGGGACCTTCACCTGATCACCTACTACCATCAAAAGATGGTAGGACTAGTTCACTTGCTGCAGATTTCAACGTGGAATCACATTGCCATTGGTCACCCCTTAGGTGTTTTGAGAGTTCGGGCTTCCAAAGAGCCTTCCACGATGGGCTGGGTCCCAGAAAGGGATGATGTGTGATCATACATGGGGGATGCATATCACTATCAGCGTGAGTTGGATGAGTTGCAGCAAGCTTCCATGGTTTGGAGGCCTTATAGACATTTCCAGTGGCCCAAGGATGGTTTAAAGCTCGGCACTGCTACAGTGGAGCACTTTATCCTAGGCAGCCACAACTATATGCAAGAGCTATACAGGGTAGATCGGTGTCAAAGGTAATTTGGCATTACCCAAGATGTTCCTGGGCCAGATAGATGGTATGCTTACAGGTCTCGAGAGCATTTTGATATGGGTCCATAGATTGTGCGTGATAGAGCACTGGCCAATTTTTGACAAGTGGTACTTGCTATGTGGGTACCACAGAGACAGAATAGATATCTGGGCACTATGCTTGAGTATGGGCCATGGTATCACAGTGTGCTTCCACATCGTTTGACTATTTCCAAGGTGGCATATAATGCTGATGTGAGAGCCCCTCCAGTGGGGCCTCCTAGTGGTGAGGAGGGTGGAGTTATTGGTGGTGTTGATAGCGATGATGATGGTGGTGGTGGTGGTCCTGACGCACACAGGGTGTGTCAGGGGTAAGGGACAGGGTCCAGCATTACAGCATCCTCAAGGACAAGGCCCTAGGCGTAGGCCGAGACAGGTTTTTAGGGTAGTTGACATAGAGTTACCCCTAGTAGACATTCGAGCGGGGATTTACACCCCTCTCCAGCAGGTACTTCCAGAACAGGGCCCGCCACATGATATTCCAGAGGGTGGTGGTGATGGTGGACAGTTGGCTATCCTTCAGCAGCAATTATAGGCAGCGATAGTTGTGCAGTTACAGGTGGCTAGAGAGAGAGATGTAGCCAGGGCACAAGTATAGGGCCTTAGAGTAGAGTGAGATTAGGCACAAGCTCAGGTGTAAATTTTAATTGTTGAGAGAGAGCAATCCAGGCTAGAGCATAGGCCACCCAAGGTAGTGATAGTACATTCTATGGCAGAGTCAAATTCAGTGAGATGGCCACACAGGAGACTCAGATATTAAGCCTTTTACATCAGTCTCAAACCCAGGTGCAGATGGTTATTTGCTCAGAGGGACCACGCCCAAGGCATAGTCAAAGGGCTATCATTATACATAGAGATCAGGCATGATCCCATGTACAAGTTATTACTGCAAATAGATATCGAGAGGTCGTTGCCTCTAGACAGGCACAGGCTGACATTGGCAAGCTGACAGGTGAGCGAGATGCTACCCTACAGGTAGATCCCTTACTTTTGGAGATGCTGATTTGATACGGGATGCCATGAGATTTAGACGGTGAGGCTTTATACTATAGGACTGCTTACTTTAGGGTAGTCTAGGTAGAGCAGTCGAGTGGTACCATTTTAGTAATTCAGATGCAAGTGTGATAGGCTCTAGGTCACGGCGATCAGGCCATTCAGTTAGATCAGTTCGGTAGCCCATTTTAGGGCATAGCCGGTTGGAAAATAGCCAGCCAGACAACATGGTGGTACCCCTGGTGCTGGTTCCATCACAGACACCACTCTTCTGTGCAACTAGGTCATGAACCCGGGAGCCCCGACTGAGGGCGAGATCTATGGTTGAACTCTTTCCTTCTCCATGTTGTATAGATGTACTTGTATATATGCCTCTTATGAAGGCTGATTATTTGATGTATAGTTGTATGTACCATTTTTTTGACGATGCCTCTTGATGAAGGATCGATTCTTTTTTATGCATGCCCTTTTTAGATGGCAAATTGTATCGATGATGTATATTTTAAGCACTGACTTGGACAGTTATACAATGTATCATATGAACATTTTGATGATGTTTTTTTTATATTATACTGTGATTACACTTTGTATGAGTATTGATTTATGATGTATGATTTCTCTTTCCTCTATGTATATGACATACCTTAGTATTTAGAGATGAGTATGTTTCATGCTTTCATATTCGATGATATATCTGTAGATAGCACCACATGTTTTTAGATTTATGAGATGTTTCTGAGTTCTTATTCTAGCACTTGGGATGATACTAGATGATATTGGTGTGGGAGGGATAGATTTGTGATTATGTACGTAACCCCTCTTGCCCCCATTGATGATACAATATGTGATGGTTACCTTAGCATACATGCATGATGAAATACTTAGCATTGTTTTTATATATGATGTAGTGAATGATGTTAGAAATGTGATGAGATGATAGATGATAGATGTGATAACAAACAACTGTGCAAAACACACACAAGCAAAAAGTTAACAAAACTAAACAAATATACATATTCAAACAACAAAATAGAATACAACTAAATGAACATATGCAAATTCTAGCAAGAGTTTAAAGTGGTACATAATCTAAGTAAGTAAAAATAATCCTAACATATGCATATAACAAACAAATAATCCTACAACAATATTCTACAAGTATGAGAGTCTCTAAATGAATGCAATGCAATACTCAATTAAATCAAACAAGATTCAATATAAGGTAAGCAAATGATCCATTCAAAGAACAAACAACTCAACAGGCTAAGCACATCAAAACTATACAAACCAACAACTAAAGTAATTAAGGCATTACTTTTTTTTTGCGGGACATAATTGATATATTTTCTAATGATTTTGGGTTTATCTAAAAATATAATTTTTCATGGACATGGTATTCATTGTTATCTAGGTTTCCCTAAGATAATGTTGTGAAAGGAAATGTAGCCTTATCCCTAAAAAAGGGAAATTTTCCAGATGTTTAGGTTGTTGTGTATCCTTTTCCAAATGTTTTTGTATTTCCCAATGTCATGTTCTGAAAGTAACATACGAGAACAAAGAAATTTGGATGCTCGTAGCATGATGTGGGAATATACAAAAGGAAAAATTCCACGCGTGTATGTACGAGAAGGTGACAATGATGTAGGTACACTCAGCGCTAGATGGGAGTATACAAAGGTAATGTCCTTCATGTAGATATTAGAGCAAATAAACCAGATCACAGTGTGGCAAAGGTGGCTCTAGTAGGATCCATAGACCTAGCAAAGGAAGGCATATCTATAAAGTGGGGAGGGTTACCCGTCTTTCTGTAAAAGTAACTTACATTTGGTGAATCCTCCTTGAGCGCCAAAAAATGGTTTTCACTCAAAGACTTGCCCACTATGCCACAATTGCGTGGTTTTCACATGTGGACGACCTGCTTTCTCTTTATTGTTTTCTTAATTTTCCATTTTTTGCTTGTTTTTTTCTTTTTTTTATATTTTGTAGTTCTTATATGATATTCTCGTCATGCTTAAGCATAGAAACACTTGAGGTTCATGGTGTTCATAGCTTCTGAAATCTCTTCACTGTCAGAATATGCAAGTTTGTAGGCTCCTGATCCATATTTTACAATCACTACATAAGGACCTATCCAGTTAGCCTCAAACTTTCCTTTCTTCTCTTTGTCTTTGACGGTGTTCTTCTAATTTTCTTTGAGAACTATATCTCCTACATCAAATTCCTGATGAATGATGTGTTTGTTGCATCCCCTAGACAATCTGTTCTGATAGACTTTTAGGTGATTGAGCGCTTTAATATGCCTTTCATCTAATAGTTCTAACTCTGCTAAGTGAGAAACTCTGTAGTCCTCAACTTTATCAAGATAGTCTCTGAGATATATTCTCAAGGAGGGAAGCTCCACTTCCAAATGTATGATGGCTTTAGTGCCATAAACAAGTGAATATGGGGTCGCACCCGTAGGAGTGCAGATGGAGGTATGATAGGCCCAGAGGGTGGGATGTATCTGTAGATGCCAATTATGACTAGTTGTACTGACCATTTTCTCCATAATCCATACGAGGGTTTTATTAGTGGCCTCTTCCTATCCATTACGTTGAGGGTAATAGGGGGTAGACCAATTGAGGTGGATATGGAAGTGTTGACACAAGGTTTTAACCATTTTGTTTTTGAAGGATTTACCATTATCAGTGACAATGACTGAAGGGATCCCGTAACGGTATATGAGATGGTTCATGATGAATTTTGAAATTTGTGCACTGGTGACATAGGTAAGAGGGACATCCTCTACCCATTTTCTAAAGTATTTGGTGGTAGTGATGATTTGAGTATGACCATATGAAGAAGAAGGATGGAGATTCCCTATGAGATTTAGGCCCCATTTAGAAAATGGCCAAGGTGTTGCAATAGGTTGTAAGGAATGTGCTGGTGCGTGTATCAAGTTTCTATATTGTTGGCATATTTCACACTTCTTTATGAATTTGCAACAATCAGATTCCATGGTAGGCCAATAATAGCCTACTCGCAATAGCTTCTTAGCTAAGACCATGCCGCTAGTATGTGCTCCACAAATACCACCATGTACTTATTTAATGGTGTGGATAGAATAGGCAACATCCAAACAGCGAAGCATATTCCCGTCGTAGCCATGATGATAAAGGGTTCCTCCTATGAGGGTATAATGGGCTATGTAGTGAATAAGGGCTTTCTTTTCAGAATGGGTGATGTCTGGTAGAAGAGTGCCATCTTGTAGGTATTGAAAGATAGGGTCATACCAAGGGGATAAAGGACCAACAACTTCACATGCCAAACATGATTCTAGCATATCATATGCATGCACTTATAAATGCTCTATGAAGAAAGGCATCTTACTTTCTTTAGGTGCTATGCATAAGAGAGACCCAATAGTAGCCATAACATCTGCAGATTTATTATGCGACCTTGGTTTTTTCTCAAATATGACCTGTGTGAAATATTCCTTCAAGGTTTCAACCATATTTTTATAAAGAATAAGCTTCTCATCTTTAACCTTGTACTCATCATTAACCTATTTTATGATAAGTTAATAGTCCCCAATGACTTACAGTTATCTGATGTTCCATGTAATAACTAGCTTGAGGCCAGTGATGAGTGCCTCGTACTCTGTAATGTTATTTGTGCACGGGAATCCCATCCAGAATGCCCTTGGTATGACATCACCTGTTGGAGTGATGAGGAGCACACCTGCCCTAGATCCATGGAAGGTGAAAGATCCATCAAAATGGACTTGCCATTCTTTGGATTCTTCAGTATACATCATAGATGCCTCTGGTAAATCTAAGCACAAATGTTCCATTCCTGGGAGATGAGCTTCTGCCAACTGATCAGCCAGTACTTTTACTTTTAAAGAATTATGATTCACAAAATAAATATCAAATTCACTCAGAAGAATGATCCAATTAGCCATTCGACCTATGAGGGTGGGTTTGGATAAAAGGTACTTGAGAGGGTCAGCCTTGGATATGAGTTTGGTTTTATTGTTTAGGAGATAATGGCAAAGCTTTTGGAATGTGAAGACAACTACCAAGCAGGCCTTTTCTATTTGGGGGTAATTCAACTCGTATGCGATCAAGGTGCGATTGAGATAGTAAATTTCTCTCTCTTTATGGTCTAAGTTGTATTAAGCAAGCAATGCACCAATAGCAAACTGGGTAGCAGAAATGTATAAGAGGAGATGTTCACCTGGGGTAGGTGGCATGCGTACAGGTGGGCTGGCCAAGTACTGCTTAAGTAACGCAAAGGCCTTCTGACAGTTAGGTCCCCAATTGAATGTGACATCTTTCTTGAGCAAATGCGTAAAGGGGTGGCACTTATCCGCAAGTTATGAAATAAAGTGACGGATTGCCTGAATTTTTACTTGTAGACTCCTTAGTTGCTTGAGAGTGGTAGGTGGTGGCATTTTCGTGATGGACGTAACCTTTGTGGGGTCCACTTCAATCCCTATTTGTGAAATAATGAACCCTAAGAGCTTTTCTGATAAAACACCGAAGACACATTTCTTAGGATTCAAGTGAATCTTCTAGTCTCATAGACGTTGAAAAATACGCCTCAATACTCCAGGGTGTTCTCTTCTACCCTTGTATTTTGCTAGGATGGCATCAACATAGTCTTCCATGATGTCACTTATCATATCATGGAAGATAACTGTCATGGCCTGCTCATAAGTAGCCCCAGTGTTTTTGAGCCCGAAAGGCATGAATTTGTAGCAAAATGTTCCCCAAGGGGTGATGAATGTTGTTTTATGTTGATCTTCTTCTGTAATTTGCATCTGGTTATAACCTGAAAATCCATCCATTAAGGACAACATTTCATAACTAGTTGTGGAATCAACTATCATGTCAATGTTAGGTAGGGTAAAATCATCCTATGGACATGCCCTGTTAATGTCACGGAAATCAGTGCAGATTCTGATGCCAACAGAGTTTTTCTGTACTAGGACTATGTTAGAGATCCATTCTGAATAGTCAATAGGTTTAATAAAATCAGCAGCTAACAGCTTTTCCAATTCTTCTTTGACCAAGAGCACCACCTTAGGATGCATCTTTCTCAACTTTTTCTTGATTGGTTTGGCATCTAGGTGCACAACGAGGTTATGCATAACTAGCTCCAGATCCAAACCAGGCATATCTACATATGTCCATGTGAATATGTCCGTGTATTCTTTTAAGATCTCTACAAAGGTCTTTTGTTCCTGAGCTGAGAGTGAAGATCCCAACTTTATTATTCTAGGCTACTCCTCTGCACCAATGTTGGTGTTGATTGTTTCCCCAAGAAGCATTTTAAAAGCATCTTTCATCCATGTAGGATCAAGGCAAAGAGTAAGATCGACCTCCTACGGTAGCTAATGATTATCTTTAAATGGATAAATCACTTCATCTTTAGACTCTTCATTTTGTTTGTCTACAAGTTTATCAAAGAGTTTGTCATTATGATATTTCTATTTATCCTTTTTGCCAGGTTTCTCAGAAGTGGTTGTAAATTTATTAACAGCCTTCTTATTTAACCATCCACACATCTCTGCTTCTTCTAAAAAGTACACACAGGTGTCTATTTTAATCACAAATCCTTTCTTGTGGTCCCCAACTGGGATAAAATCCCTGAGTCCCATGAACTTTGCAAATGCCTCATCATTTTCAAAGAAATCGAGGGGCATGTGAAGCTGTTGATCCCAATCTATGAGTTCAGGATATACAAGGGATACTTGATATTTATTTAAGGGGGTGGATTCAGATAAGGTAAGGACTGAAGAATTTTGGAATAGTTTCATGGAGGCAAGATCCTCGTAGAGGCTACGTTGGCAATCTACGTCACTATCAGAATGAGATGAAACGTCCTCACGTTCAAAAGAGGTCACATCATTCTCAGCAGGTAGAGTGTTATGAGGCCTTATCCCAAGGCCACTTTTATCAGACTTAAAACGAGGGATATGAATAGGATCTAGAAAACCTTATGCATTAATGCCACATCCAAACCCACTATAGCCCATGACAAACATCATGCGGGGTCCTTTGATGTACTGGGGTGCTTGATTGCATGAAGCCATGGTGCCTTCTAGCACCCTACTAGTAGGATCTTCTAACATTTTCTCCTCAGATAGGAGACCACTATGGAAAAATTTTTCCAATGGTTTAGGACATTTCTCGCAAATGCTCTTAAACTAAAAATAAGGCTTACCCCTTGTTCTGGAGGATACTGATAAGTCTGATATCAACAAAGCTTGTTCAAGAGTGAATGGCTTATCTGGGCCATATTTTGTTGATGTTTCCTCCCATGAAGAGAATGGGTTGACCAATGAAGGAAATTCTTGATTGTAAGGTGTGAGGGACTCTGAATCTATCTGTTTTTTATAGCTTATGTTTGTATGGGGATGACTACAGCTATAGAAGGACACTCATAAGCTGCACAAGAAAAATTGTACAATTCCCTACAATGTGGTGAATTGTTTTGGGTCACCTAGAATGGTAACTACCCGACCTTCATGACATAACTTTATGCATTGATGAAAATTCGATGGAACAGCTTGCATGGCATGGATCCATGGGCACCCCATGAGCATGTTGTATGGAAGGTCCAAGTCAAGGACATGGAATGTTGTGTCATGACACGTTGGTCCTACCTCTATGGGAACCACTATAATGTCTATTAATTCTCTTTCTTCATTGTCATAAGTCGTGATTGTGATAGTCTTAGCTCCCAACTCTGTTTCTGAATGGCCTAGCTGCTTAACCAGCTTCAAAGTGAAAATATTTAGACCACATCCCCCATCTACAAGTACTCTCTTGATTTTGTGATGGGTAACCACCACTTCGAGATACAAGGGTAAGTTATGTTCTGGATTATTATGTGGGATTACAGTATGATCAAAAGTAATATGATCATTAGAGTCTAGGCATGCAATCATGGCTTGAAGGTCTATGGGATCTACATTTGTTGAAACCCCTGAATTTTACAAAGTTTTGTACAGTATGTTCTTATGGGTGTTAGATATCTTGAGGAGATCAAGAATAGATATCCTAACAGGTGTTTTCTCTAACTATTCTATTAAATTATACTAACCTTCCTGAAGGATAGGTACATGATCTGGTCTGACTAAGCGGGAACGTCTTATCCCTACTGCGTAGCTCTTTTCCAAAATCTAGATCGTGTTGATATGTTCATTAGATGAACTAATACATCTAATGAGGGAATCATAAGGATTATCATTTGTAGGGTAAACATAGGAAACAGTCCTATAGTCATTGGAGGTTTTCCCTTGATCTTGTTTCCTTCTCTTTTTATTTGCATGGTTAGGAAAATGTTCCTTGTAAATACCCATTTTTTCATTTGGACCTTTCCTAGACTCAAGGGGAGAATCCATAGTGATCTTTCCTTCCTCGATGAGGTCTTGTATATAATGGTGCAATCTCAAACAACTATCCATCTTGTGTCCTTTAACATTGTGGAAGTCACAATATTCGTGATCTTTGAACCAAATCAGTTTTCGAGCATCCTCTGGGTATGGTACCATCGTAGTTGGATATTCCACCATTTTGGCATCATCTAATTGTTTTAGGATGGTAGATAAGGACTCCGTTAAGGATGTAAATGTACATTTTGTAGGTGCTTTGGGACAAGGTCCTTGTGAAATATTTAAAAGGGGTCCTGTCTGTACAACTTGGACTTGCTTGGAGTCTGCAATGCCGTCACCAATAACATGCTTATTCTTATTGAATAATTTAGGTTTGTCTGTGGATTTGGCTTCATGTTTGTTTTTAATGACAGACTTAAGTGTTCCTTTTGCAATGAGAGCTTTCTCAATTTGACTGCCTTTCTCTATGACTTCTTTGAAGTTAGATCCACAATGCACTTGTAAGTGAAAGGCTATTTCAGGGTTTAAGTTAGGAACAAATATGCTCACTAACTATTTTTCTAGTAATGCATAAGGAAAACGACTAGCTAACCCGTGCCATCGTTGTAAAAACCCTGCAAACATCTCATTGGGTTTTTGTTTTGTATTGCAAAAATCGTTTATTGTGATGTCACTTTCCATATTATAGGAGAAATGCCTTACAAATTTCTCTGCTAATGCGGGCCACGTTGTAATGGATCCCTTGGGTATGCTATAGAACCATTTCAATCCTACGGCTCCTAGGATGCAAAGAAAAAGTCGTATTAAGAAATTATCGCTATATGCGACCTCTTGGCAAGCCATGTAAAAGTCTTTTATATGATCACGAGGATCACTTTTGCACTTATACTTATCAAACTTGGGAATCGTAAAGTGTTTTAGGAAAGGTTGTTGTAACATGTCCTTATCAAAGGAGGTAAGGGCATAGTTCTTCATACAAATATTTTCTATTTTAGCCTATATTTCCCTGTTGCAATGTAGTAAACATATCTTTCATAGATTATAACTCTTTCTGAATGAGTTTCTCCTTAGTAGGTGACATTGGCCTTTATCCCTGAGTCACCTTAAAGGTATAGTCTATGTGTGGATCAAATTAAAACTCACTAAGTTTGTTTTTGTCTTTGTCTTTGTATATGTTTCTTCTTGAAGAGCCTAGGTTTGCTAGTTTTTGGTTAAACTTCAAGATCTATTTTTAGAGGATCTCCTCCTCAACCAGGGGGTCCTCTTCTTCATCAAATTTCAGAGGGGAATATTTATGCTCAATTTTCACTTTACGTGAAGCTTTATAATCAAGTTTTCATGATGTTTCTCCTTCGACAATGGCCTTATGTTGCCCAGAAGTGGAAGCATATCCGACATCAAAAGGGTTATCTATGTCTAAGACAAATCTTCATTCTCCTAGATTAGGGTTGATGACCTTTGTTTCTTCTTCGCACTCTTGTGGAAGTTTAGCTCCTAATTCTAAGACTCTTGTGAGTACTTGATCTTTATTATAATATAGGAGTTCATCAAATCTATTTAGGTCTAACCTCTATTGTTCTCTGGAAGAGTTTGACTCTTCTCCACTATGATCAATTTATAGCTCTGTATCTTTGACTTGAGAAAAGAGAGGTGCTAAATTGTTGCTGCTAAATGGGAAGGTTTCGAAAGGTTTTTCTCATATGTAATGCTCGTTTGATTTTGTTGCCATTTTTTTTATTTTAGGCATTACTAGAAAATGTTTGTATGTAGCTAGTTTTGACCCCCTAGTGTATGGTTTCTGCAAGCCGCTCAAGGTGATGTTTGAACTATATGACAGTGTATCCTAGATCCAGTGTTATGTAGTTCTTTATCAAGGAACACTTCATATGCACACCTAAATGTAATGATCACCCAATTTGTTGTCATTAAGCCTACACCGTAAAAAAATAGCGATAATAACGTACCAATATGTAGGTCAAGTTATAACTCTAACAAGGCCTAAGTACTGGTGTGATGTTGACGCAATCCCTTAACAAGGTATATTTAAAACTAGTTTGAATGCCGATGAAAGCCAAACCTTCTAAAAAATGGAAGTCGCGAATAAATATAGTGTAACAACGTCATCGTGATACATTAACTGAGCAAGCAAGTTGTTAGTACCATGACAACTTTATTACGATATATATAAGGCATTATCGACACTTTTCAAGAAGGATTAGATGACGTCGAAACTGAAACCATGTGATAAGTATAACAAGGAGTTTTTAATCGTGTGAGTAGCGTAACCATGTAATAAAGGGACTTATACCCATTTCTCACAAAAATGAGAATACGATGTAAGTACCAAGATTGTCCATCTAGGATGCGAACAAAAACTATCAACTCAAAAGAGATGAAAGATGAACCAGACTCACAGCGATTGAAGATGATCTTGAAATCAAGATGGAAGGACCTTTATCAAAGATACAAAAAATGTACCTCTACACTTTAGACATTTAACAACCCATCTGAAAACATGGATGGGCGTAAACGGAGAAAAAAGTGGCAAGCACTATCTTTGATAAAAACACATGAGGTGTGCACCCTTTCTCACCCCAAAAAATGGTATAGATCAAAAGATGAAAACAAACCAACCACCACTTGGGTAGAGTTCACTCGTCTGAAGACAAGAATAAAACTAAGCAAAAGTGGGATGTAGTTTAGTTTCATGGCGGGAAAACACTTAGATCAAATAACAAGGTTTATTTGTCTTGTTTGAAAGAACAAGGTTTAGATCCCAAATGAGTTGTCATTTCATGATGGCTTGATGTAATAATGGACTAGCAAAGTGGGCTCCAAGACAAAATGGCCCTCCTTAATAAGTTCTCTCAACTAGGTGTTACAAAGTTGTCTTGAGCGAGTGTGATTTACCCAAATAGTTGTTGTCAATCTTGGGAGTATCTCAGATTTACTTTAGCCCCTTAGAGCACAAAGGGAAACTAGTGCATCCATGTGTGCTCTCCCTGGGGTCACCTACTAGTCAATTGGGTAAGCAAATCACTTCCTATTTCATCTACAAGGTTACACAGCGGTGGACTACTTTAGGTTTCCTAGTACCACCCCCATTGTTATAACTTAAGGTGTTATGCCAAAGGGTTATGTTCCAGTTGAGTGGATAGGGACGTACCCTTTTCTGAAACCTGCAATACTATGTTCTGCACTATGGTGTGTTTTTATCTTTCTTAACCTTAATGTGGTTTTAAGTAGCACACCATTTGGCAACCTGTAAGAACATGAGTATTAGCTAAGTCTTTGCATTTTTGGAATCTTTCTTCTACAAGCTGTAAAAGTTTTAGTAATTTTCCAATTCATAGATTGATGTCAAGAAAGAGAACATTTACAATTGATTTTGATTCCTAAGATCGCCAAAAAGGCGCGAAGGAAGAGCATACGCAATGTGAAAAATCCTACTAAAATCACATGAAATTTTTACTTTATCCTTTATAAAATAAGTGTTTTGAGCATTCGATACAAGCCTTTGTATCAGTGTTTCTGATCTCCAAGATCAACTTTTTAAGGCACGAGGAGAGAGCATATGAACTTTTACCAAATTAGTTTTCAGCTAAGAATCAAAAACACTTAGCTAAGAAGAATTTATCATAACCCTCTTTTACTTAGTTTATAAGAGGAAATACGACCAAGGAGTATCATAAGAGGGAGTTAGATAGATCTAACTAATGAAGTGTCATAAATTTGCAAGGGGAAGGATAGTTAGTGCAATATTAAGAATAATAGTGCATTGATCAAACTACAAGTGTCTACAACTATCACCACCTAAGGTTGTATCCAAAGGCATTCTAAGAGCATCAAAGAATCCATCTAACTTCATTCAAAGGACAAGGGAATGTATTTCTGCCTACACACCTATCTACATTACCTACATCTAGCTATCGCTCGCTATCAAGTGCATCTTACACAAAATCCACTAGGGCCGATTCTTGCACACACGCCATAAGAAGTACATGGAGTCTGTAGTGCAACACTCGGTTATAATTCTCACTCAGTCGAGTGACTACCGAGGTCAGTTCGATCCCCATTTACATTATTTTTTCTTTTTAAGATTTGTTGTTGTTTCAGGTTTTTTACAGGATATTCATTTGTTTTTTAGGTTAGAGATGAACTTCATGATCATCCAGTGACATACAAGCTATAAACAGACAAGGTTTATGACATTGGTGTGACACAAGAAAATAATTTTTTTTAGGTTCTTTGTAGTCACAAGATCCTAGAAGCAGTATCAGCTCCTAGATGCCCCCTGACCCAGTCCAAGCACCCTAGTCTAGGAAGATTTGATAGTTCCAAAACTTTCAGGCATAGTGCGATAGTTTTCCTCTTATTTACCAGTTTTCTAGTCTAACATACTTCAGGATCATTACAAAATCAGCTAAGTATTTTATCCTCCCTCTTACACCTATGGTTTCATTTTTATTTAGCTTATTTTTTGTGTCAAATTTTTACCTTAGCACTTTATTTATTACATGTGACTCTACAATTAGGGTTTTATAATTTTCCATATTTGTTAAATCATTTGATGAACCCATCTCATTCAAACACTCTTGGGTCCTCATTTTTCTTCTATCATTGCTCACAAGGTTTCTCAAGTCTCCTTGCTTCAATTGCTTAAAATGCACCACATTGCAAATATGTTCTCTACAAAACCCTAGATACTATGTATTTACCTATCAACATGTCGGCTTCATAAGTCAGTGCCATATTGATCGTCCCTCTGATGACTCTATTAGTTCTAATGTCAATCAATCTATTTACAAATCAATTCAAGCTTTACATCTTTATTTCAAGATAAATCTCAAACTATGGAATCCACTATTAAATATCTTAAATATGAAATTCAACATCTTAAGGATGTTTCTCATGCTCACACTAGTTCTTCTTCTCATCCTCATTTTATGTCTTCTACATGTGCTCATATCATTGAACCCCAAGTCTTACTGCTCCCCACACCTCTAAAATTATATCTCTATACTAAGCAACAAGATATTCTTCTGCAGCTCCTCACTCATCAATTGATCAATTGTCATCTACTTATTGTTATCCTCTTTATAGACTTGTGAAATATCAAGGTCATCCATATTGCAATTACCATCAAATCAATGGACATAATGACATTGATTGTTATGCTCTACACTGACTAATTGGCCACATAAGCGTTATGGTTCTATTTCATTTGCTACAAAAAATAATGTTACATGCTCATCTTCAATTGCTACATCTCATTAGGTTCCTAATATGATTTCATCTATGTCTAATGAGCATCATGACATCACTTATAATGTTTCTTCTTCTGTCACTCAAGCACTACCTATACCATCCACTAAAACTAAGAAACCACCTCTCAAAATCTGTATTAACTCCTCATCCCTCTCAAGTCATCTACAACAATTACAAGTCAAACTACGCAACAACCTTTCAAAATCAATCCACCACTCTCTCCTATCAAGTCTTCATGCAGTGTTCATTAATCCCACATATGCTTCTCCCAATCATTTTTTTCCAAAGAAACTACTCCTTATAATGATGGCCTAGACCAACATTCAAATTTTCCACCATGGCATGGTATGATTGTTGCATATGCCTACCATTTGTGTTGGATATATCTCTCTTATTATGACATAAATAATGCTCTCCCAAAATGAAGGTATCTCTCATGTCACCACATAGATTTCCATAATTAGTTTATAATTGGGGGTATCACATTGTTCCTCCTACTATGCAGTATAAGTGTCTCACATTATACTATTACGCTATGTGCTTCATATCTAGTCTTCCCATGCCATCATACACACATTGATACACAACTGGTATCATCATTACCCTATGAACACTCTAGTCCCTGGTTCATATCAACTGTTGAGGTATAACTCTGAAATGAAAATCACCTCTTCTATTACTCTACACTATATGCTTTCATCAATCATATCTTTAGCACACGTAAAACTTAAACCAGTTCCCATGGACACACTCTTGTTCTATGGTCATTCTGACTATCGAGGGAGTCTTTATAAACAAACCAATCTCATGCTCATTCACATTCTCTCTCGGGGAACATTCCTCCTATCACACTCCTTTTTCATTCCATTCCATTCTATAACACCATAGCATGGTGCATATCTTGGTCTTGCAATTATTCTTGCTTGTTTATACTCATTGTGTTACATTTTACTTACTATGTTAGCCAGATATATTTGTATGTCATTATCTGGTCTATATACACATACACGTTCACTTGGTCTTTAGTATGAATGTTACTTTCTACAAGTATTTACATAGTAGCATGGATGCTTGGCACTATACCTCTTACCAGTCCCACAAAAACAGCTC
The DNA here is from genome assembly GCA_019776745.2 of Taxus chinensis. Classification (NCBI taxonomy): domain Eukaryota; kingdom Viridiplantae; phylum Streptophyta; class Pinopsida; order Cupressales; family Taxaceae; genus Taxus; species Taxus chinensis. The sequence continues at coordinate 949,778,874 of CM034146.1, read as the reverse complement.
CTAAGGGCATCTACTTTCGTACACACTACATGTGTTATGTTTCATGTTAACTACTGATTTTTACTAGCACACTCATATATTGATATATCAGTGATAATACTTTTATCTGATTAACACGCTAACAATTTGCTTCATGCATGCAACATTTTATTTGCAAGAATATTTACTATCATGGTGGTTTAACACTTTGCTTGTTTTGTCTTCTATTGTATTGTATTGTTTGTCAAATTTTCTCTATGTCTTGTTTGTTCATTACTTATATGTTTGGCAACTTTGGCCTTGATTATTTGTTGACATTGTGAAGTGATGTCCATTGCTTAAAAACCCATTTTATGGTCTACATTTTCTTCCCCTTTCTTGCTAGCTTAAACATTGTATTTATATGTGTATTTTTCTTGGTTGCACTAACACA